>VZSZ01010368.1:82159-138223 GCA_013398815.1 Ibidorhyncha struthersii
TTTTTTTTTTACTATAAGTCTTTTTTATTGCTGCCCAGACTTTTCCTGCTTGCGTGTTGCTTTTCTGTCAAGGGCAAATGAGCATCTTCCACAAAAGCTGACACTCAGCAGACACCCCAAAATGACATCCATGTTTCCCCTTTTCCAGTCCTTAAGTTGTGTAACCCAGCCGGTGCTGCCCTCTACCTTTTTCCTCTCTTATTTCTATCATATGCAGTTGGTGCTCCCCTGTCTTCTATACGACACTGCAGGCCTGCCTTTGATTCAGCTCATGATGCGCTCACCCAAAGCCAGGACTCCCTTTGCTGGGCAATATGGTAATAGGGTTTGAGTTAACAGATTATGCCTGCAGCCTGGGAATGCCTTACAAGAAAAGATGGCATGATATGACAGGGTCCCTGGCCTCCATCTGCAATAATTATTTGGAAAAAGCACGGGGCAAGGCTGCCAGTCCTTGTTGATCTAATCAGCCTCCTCCATTTGGCCAGAGCATCCCTGACAGCCTTGCATGTGTCTACTTGCTAGCACACGTGATTTTCCTTTGTGGCTCAAAGCACATTCAGCAAGCATCGCAATGGAGATTTTGCTGTAAAAGATGACTAGGCATGACATTGAGCTTCTGTCCTGGTTCAGGACTGTGCCTTAAGGCATCCTTAGGGACTCCTTCCAGAGCAGTGATCTGTTGCACTGTCTTGGGATCTCTGTCCTCTGTATCAGGTGATAATGAAACAGACTGGAGCTCTGCTCTTTTTCATGATTGGCTAAATTTTGTCAGACAGATCCTTACAGAGGGAAGGGGATTTCTTTGTTTGCGGGTCAACTAACAGGCTGGGCGGAAGCCAGTAAGCTCAACAGCATCAATATTCCCTGCCAGAAGGAGGAAGGGGTGTCCCAGCTGGATGGATTTAGCTGGTAATTATATCTCATTGTTTCTGAATTGTAAACCCAGATGAGTTGATGGCTGGGGAATATTTCATTGGAACAGTGGTGTACCATGGTAGAAGGATACCAACAGCTGTGTGAGTAGCAGTTTTGCCAGTACCCTCTGAGGAGGTACCTACAGCGTATCTTGAAGGCCCTTTCTATTCTCCATCACATTATGGTGATGAATTCGTGCACAGTTAAGGGCTCTGTAGTTGTCCCCAAAGTGAGACTGCCTAACAAGAGTTCTTCCTCCTCACTCCTCTTGCAGTTGTCCCTGTCCTCAGATTTGTCATAGTCATAGTTTCTTTACTTTTGTCTTACACTTATGTCCAGTCCATTTGCGGCATATAGGCAGTGATGTCCATGCAGTAGGTGGCATTTTCAAAAACTTGATCCTACCTACACAAACATCTTAAATAAAATGAGGAAGGTGCTATACTTCACCTGGATTCATGTTGCCTTTGCCTCCAGCCCTGAAATGATGTATTGCAGCATATTCTCCATTGTGCAGGAGAATGCTGTGAAAGTATAGTATGCGTTGGGCACTCAAGAAGTTTCACTGTTTGGTGCTCTCAGGGAGTGTCTTGAACATGCAGAAACTTGTCTCTCTTCT
Organism: Ibidorhyncha struthersii; assembly: GCA_013398815.1. Taxonomy (NCBI): domain Eukaryota; kingdom Metazoa; phylum Chordata; class Aves; order Charadriiformes; family Charadriidae; genus Ibidorhyncha; species Ibidorhyncha struthersii. Next base: position 83,697 of record VZSZ01010368.1, read on the forward strand.
GAATATGACTGCCAGAAACCCTCTGGTACTTCAGATGTAGAAAAAGACTGGGCATCCTCCATTGATTACAGAATTTCTCTTGCTGGCAGTACAAAATGTTCCCTTTTTACATACTTATGAAACTCTCTTGTGTTTATACATAAGCAAAGAATTATATCCTTTTTGACAATGAGCAGCAGGCCTATCCACTCTATAGATTGGTTTACTGCTCTTGTTCCTTCTTTTTTTTTTTTTCTTAAATCAAAGCCTTATCCAGTCCCTCTGTAAGCTTCTATTTGAGCCTGACAGACTTAGCTCATTAATCTTTCTGCTGTGGTCTGGAAAACATCCCCAGACTCATTCCCAGATGTTTTGTTCACTTTCTTATCCAAAATGTGCACCCTCTTGGTGAATCTAAAATTTTAACCCAATCATGGGTACTTTTTTTCGCAGTGCCATTACAAACTGCATGTTTTCCAGATCACTTACAAATTCAATGCATAAATAGCTTCACTAAGTCATGAAATTTATCAATTTGAATTTTCCCAATTTGTCTGCTAAATTTGTCCATCACCACCACTACCACCACAAAAACACATACTGGTTTTGTGTACATATTAGTTTGTGTATCTGCAGGGAGTAGGAGAGGTAATTAGCTTGCATTGGAGGACCAAGACTACTTTTAATGAAGGCACCTGTATTTGCTGAGGAGGTCCACTAGAGCAAGTTCAGAGCCCTCATTTTGAAAACCTCTCAAGCTTTCATTCAGACAGTAGCTGTTTGGCTATGCACAACACAGAGCCTACAAGATTTCTGCATGCCATTATGTGGGACACAAACATTCACTTCTTAGAAGTCTGAAGTAAGAAGTCTAGGTTGTTTGTCCATGTTCTAGAAGTGTGTTCTTCTGGCAGCTGGACCCTGAGAAACGCTGATGTCATGTGCTAAAAAAGGAAGGCTCTTTTATTTTTAAACACTTAACTCTTATTTGTGCTGCTTATTACTTTGATTTACTTCACTGGACCTTCAGAACAATGGAAAATATTTTAGAATGCTTCAAGCATCCTCATCTCCTCCGTCACAGCACCTCTGCTTGGTTTAATGGCTTTTAGAAAGCTGTACGTTCCAAGTAATGGGTAAATGATATATGACATGCTATTCTATCTTTTTGGTTGCTGTAGCAACATCACACTAAACTACGTATTAGTCAGTAGTCCAGGCCAGCAACTGTCTTGTTTCTAAAGCATGGTTTACACATTATGAAGACTATTAGAAACAAATGCTAAACCAGATAATTGACTATATAAGCAGTTCCAGAGGAAGAATGTGCATGAGAAAGCATTACATTGATTTGGTTTAGAACTGAATCTGCCTATTAAGCTCCATACATAAATCTTTCAAATTTCCCTCACCTCCTCTCTGTCCATGCAAGTGCATATACCATTTTTTATATGCAAGCAATGAGGAAAAAAACGTATTTAAAAAGCAGGTAAAAACTAAGAACTATAAGTTCTTTGTGATGACCTATGTATCTGTGATACTCAGTCATATGATGTTGCTGTATTTGCCATGGTCTTTTTGTTTCTGTGTGTAATACGATGATACAGATTTTAGGAAAATCAAGTAGAGAGATTATGTCTGAAAACCAGCCATCAAAACATTGTTCCCATGAGAAATAACATGAGATCTTAAGGAGCACTAGTCAGGAAATTGAAAATAAAATTTGAATGTTTAAATAAGTTCTAGATAAGGGTTAATGTGTTTTAAATTTTGGAATGAGCAAAAAGGATATACTTCTTATATGTAAAGCTGTGAATTTATTTTTATTATAACAGGAGAGTCTAATCAAAGAATCCTTACTAGTCCAGATCTAATTGTTACAGAAAAAGAAAATACAGAATACAGTTTCAGAAAAAGTCTCAAATATAATAACACAATGAAAATTGTTGTGCACACGATTCCTAGTATATACCTCTTTTTCACTGCTCATCCTTTCGCTGCCTCTGTCTGCTAAGGTGAACAATGCTAGTCTGCCTCAAGCAGAAAGGAAGGGGGAGCATTGCAGTGCACCATCAGTGCTCCAAGTATTTCACTGAGAGAAGCGAAATGCTGATGCTGGGGTTACTTGCTCTTCTTTGTTCAGAGGAATATGATATTGGTGTTCATGGTTTCTTTGTTGCCTTCTTTAGGATACACTTTGAGCCATCTTTATATGTTTACTAATATTCTGCACGTTGCTATTTATTTATTGGTCTGCCAGTTCACATTACATCCAGGTTTAATCTACTTGGTGGGTTTTATATATTTTGGATATTGTTCTTCATTACCTTCATTTTGCTCAGCTCAATTTAGGCACTCTTTAACTGGGCGTTGGTGAGCTGTTTATAGCCCTCAGATTTCTAGTGTCAGCTTGTCCCCCTTTTCTTACCAGCCCATGCCTGAACTCCTCTGCACTGTGTCCTCATTCTCAAGGATTCTGCTATCAGACCAGGTGTGTATTCCTCTACACTGTGTCATTATGCCATTATTAAATATTTCATCATACCAGAATAACTATGTGTTACTGCCATATATAAAAATATGGTTATACTATACAAAAGAGCAGTAAAGTAAAATAAATGAGAAAAATTATTACAACACCTGAACAAGCCCCCTGAAAAGGTGCAGGTGGGCCAAGAAATGTTCAAAGTAAGCCTGACAAGCCTCTGTCCTGGGACTTGCAAAGCCAGTATAGTCTGCAGCCCATCACTAGCAATGGCAATAGTATGTTTACAGGGACACAGGTCTATGGTAGAAGATAACTATACCTTTACAGAAAAATGGAATTGAATTTGAGATACAATTTTGATCCTGGACCACTGTATGACAAGTGTCAAGGTGCTGTGATTTAAAGTGTCTGTAAACACAATTAAAGAAATGGGAAGTCTCACATTAAATCAATATCTGGAAAACCAAATACTGGTAATTTGAGCTAACATTAATTTTTCAATTTGCTTGTCAAGTAAATACAAGATAGCTATGGCGAATATTCAAAGTGTTGCCATTCTTGAAAGAAAAGCATTGAAGCTGATGTTCACTTGGTAAGCCTTTACATAAATAATCCTTCCATAGTTAACTTCTGTGAATTACTGTTCACCAAAATGGGAAAAAGGTTGACGATTTGATCATAAAATAGAAAAGAACTTGGTTAGCTTAAAAAGTTGCTTGAAATTCCACCCTAAATGCAAGTACTTACAATTTTACTTTCAAGGATGACCCTGAATGTGTTGATATGGGTGCAGCCTTCACATGGTTTGTTTCCTAATTTCAGAGTAATTTTTCTCTTTTCTTGCATCACATTTTTGCTCTTGTTTGAAGATATATCCCTACTTACTATGTTAGAATTATTCCAATTAAAGTTGGCACAAGTGACAATGAGGTCAGGGGGATATTCTTGGTCTTCTGTCAAACACTGTGATTTTGTTTTTCTTTAATCATGCAAGTTTTCCATGCATTCCATTTCATGGAAAACCTGTTAATTTGAGTTTTGTGGGGTTTTTATATTTTGGCCAATGAAGCAGAAAGCTACTGCCTGGAAGTCAGATGTACTATGTGTATCTTCAGCTAACACTAAATTCAGTGAGATTTCTCTGTATATACTGGTCTAAATGTGGACAATGCGGAGCAAAAAGAGAGATTGAAGTGTACATGCAGTTGGTATAGCAGGTAAAATGACTCAGTATTTAACTTAGAGGACTGCTTGCCATATTTTTATTACTGGTCATCGTTAGACATAAGGTAATGGCTCAGATGAGCTTTTGTCTAACCAGTTAAGAGAAAGTACAGTGATTTACAAAAGAAAAATGTATATGAATATTATTTCTTCTTTCCCCACATAGTATTCTTAAGGGACTGATTAAAACCAGAGTAAGTTCAGTATTGCAGATTCTTTAGACATGAATTACAAAGTTTAGGTGACTTAACTGCCTATGCTTACCAACTGCTGGTGTCATTTCTGTATCCTACTTCTCTGAATAGAAAAAATCATGAGCTAGCATTCACAGGCACTGAAAATATTGAACTAAAAATGAGAAATAAATCAAATCAATGCTTTCCACTATAAAAGGGAGAAATGAGGCACCAAAGTCTTTTGTTTTGCAATTGGCTCTATTTTCTGAATGAAGCTGGGGATCTTTTTCAGAGTTCACGGAATATTTTAGTACTGAATTTGGTATTTGGCATTAAAAGTGGATCCTGGCGAAGTCATGGAAGGAATAATTCTGTAATTAATGAAGAGTTTAATCTTGAGTATGAAGAAATTGAATATACATGTTCACTGTACATATTCCTAGTAATTTTTTTTTCCTATTTCATCTTGAGTTGCCAATTTTTATTCTCAGTAACACTGATTTTGACAGCAATAGTTACTGGGGACAGTGTTGCAAGTTATGTAAGTAGTCTTACAGACAACTCAGACTTCTTGTGGTGTCACTATGTCAGTTCCACTTGGCACAGCCACTATTCTGGAATAAGGGTACTTCAAAGCCAACACTTCTTTTGTCAGAAGCACTTGTAATATTTAGCTTAATTGGAAAGATGTGGGGCAAGGAGGAGAATCTGTGTTCTTAATACAGGGCTAGGAAATAAATATTATTCACTGTTCAAATGTATTATTAATAAATAACAGTTGTTTTCTTGGAAAAAAAGGGTGTTAGACAAACTCTAAGAGATTTTAAAGATGTGTGCATTTCTGCTAAGCAACATCATAATTAAACTTTTCCTCCTTCAAATCTTCATCTTCATCTAAGATCAGATATCAGGGACCAATTAATTAGCTTTAACTGGCTTTACGCAAGATAACAGAATTTTCACTAGATTTCATAATTAACATTCTACTGAAATTAAAAATAAGATCCAGCAAGTTGGAGATGATTGCAATCTTCTGGAAGGTACCGGGAAGAAGCAGATAGCAGTTACAGTGCAAAGCACTCTGTGTGTCTAGTAGGGTATGTTACCTTCAGATAGGAAGAATCTTCTGAACTGTCTCCTGTGAGATTTTGACATATCTGTAGGTGCCTAGTGTGGCACTTAAGCAAAATCAAAGCATATAAATCCATCATTTGCAAAATCTATCAGGTGCTCGTATTTTGATTTTGAGTGTTCCCTAGATGTTTAAGCTTAGGCATGTGTGCCATTGGTGTAGCTAGAAAGACTGGGTCTATTCAGCATGCTGAAAACACGCCTAATTCATACCAACAGTATAGCTCCTCGTTTCCCAGTTACAAAATGTATTCTTTATTTAGGAATGCTCCTGACCCAAAGTCATTTTTTATCTCATCCTTAAAGTTTGCAGATCAAACCTTGGGTTCTATATGCAAAAGTGTAGCAGTAATAGTTAGAGCACAGTTCTCCCTCACATGCCAGACTCCTTGGGCTCTTCCTGTGGCAGCCCCAGCTGCCTTGCTAGTTTGTTGCAGGAGATCTTTTCTTTCTGGGCAGCATTAGGAGCGCAAGCTGCAGGAGGAGCTTGATCTATATCTATCCACCTACTGGGTCTCTGTTGCCCTGCCTTTGCTGCAGCTCTTCTTCTACCATGATCAACCTGTAATACAGTGGAACAAAATCAACACGTGGGATATAAAGTCCTCAAAACTTTTGGACAAGTGGAAACTGAAATTTATTATCCAGGCCCAAACCTAACTGATATCTCTTCAAGAGGGCATGAGATTTGCTTTGTCAGCCAACAAAAGTTTTTGTTTCATGAGTATTTAAGAAGTGTTTGTTATTTTAATTGAAGCTCAGTTACGTATTCTGTGTCAGTAGGTCCTAGTTCATCTCATATTTATAATCTTGGTTAAATAAAACCAATGTTAACAGGATACAGATAGAGATTTTCCAAGGATTTTAGGAAGATAAGACATACAATGACATGAGTATTTTGTTTCTAATAATGCCTCCTTTATTTTAAGTAACCTTTTTTCTCTTAGCAGCTTGCCCATGTGTTTTGCTCTTCTTTTCTGTGTGCAAGCTGTCTGTAAAAATGGTTGAAAGTTGGTATGTCATGATAATAAAACTGAAATACATTATGGCAAGCTCATTCATTCATAGGTATTTTATGTGGTGTTATATTCACCTGTTTGGCAAACGCCTAGCTTCAGAGCTGAAAGAGTTCCTGCATTAAAACAGCATTCCTCTGCCTTAAAATAGACTTCAGTGATTTTTTGAGAAAAAATAGATCTATCTGAATGGATCAATGAGTTTGTGACCAAGTCACAGATTGCAGCACAGAACTTACAGGAACTATTTTGGGAATTAAAAAAAAACCAATTATAATAATAATACATTCCACTTTTTTGACAGAACGTTTTTCAGCCCTGTGCTTTAGGCAGCAGTCTTTTCTGTTGTGGGAAGGGCTGAAGGTTTGCATTTACAGCACGGAATTCTCTGCTGCTGACATTCACTTTTTCAAGGCATTTCTATGCTACAATCAGTTTCAGTTCTGAGTTTCAAGTGTGCTTTTATATACATCTACTTTCTAGAAGTCTTTCCTAACTTACTTCCTCACTAGTTTTCCTCGTAGCTTCCTTAATTTGATCTGCTGTTTTGCTTTCAGCTTTGTGTTTGTCTAGGTGGTCTTTCTTAGCCAATAGGGCCTTAGAATAACCAAGACAATCTGGTATTTTCTCCTTATACTTACTTTGTTGATTTGCATTATCCTGTGACGGAGCAGATGTTCTTGCTTTACTCTAAGGGAGCTCAGATTGGTGAGAGCACGTGGCCAAATATTTTGTGACTGAGCAGGGTTTTAGTGCTTTTGTAGAGTCACAGCAGTAAAAGAAAATACTTTCTTTGTTAGCTCATGGGTGCAGAATTTATTGTAAATGTGCTTTGCGGTGGTGGTGTACATAAATCTGAGGGCTTCTTTCCCTGGGTATGTAAATCATTAACAGAACAGTATGTGTGGTCAGTAGTCAGCTTCCTTTTTAAGTAAGCAGTGCTTACTTTTACCTAGGGCACATGGTTACAGCAAAGCATAAAACTGGTAAAGGTTCAGCAATAACTCATCTCTAGATACAAAAATGATATCTGGAATTTTATATTGTATATGTACAGTAATTATTTAAAATATAAATACTCCTTTTCCTTATAGACAAATCCAGCTACTGAAAAGCAGCTCATGCATAGAATCTGCTTAAACTAATCTTCTTTTCCTGCTTCACCCTCTTCTCCTGGAGTCAGTCCACTTGTGCCTTTTATTTCCTTAAAGACAATATAAGTGGCTTGTCCTGACCCTTGAAGACTACGCAATCTCACTGCAGTTACTCATATAACCCCTCCCTAACCTGGGTCTTCACTCCCATCCTCTTTTGTGCTATCATGTATCAGGGTTATTCTTCTGTGCCTATTTCTATGAAATGTGTTTAGGTCAATGTAAATTTTGGTTTTCTTCTTTCCTCAGTATAAAAAATATTTGAGGGACAAGTTAATACTTGATCTAGCTGGGGCGGGCAGTGAAGGCTTTAATTTATAATCTGAGTTTTGTGATATTCAAGTTTACTTCTTTCACAGAGGTATTTTATAGAAGAATCTTGGAGTCCAAGAATACTTTTATTAACACTTATTCCTTCTAGAAGCTCTTCCAAACCCCTTCCTAATTTGTGATTTTCTGCTTGATCCTTCTTAGCTTGTAAGGCATTAGCCACAGGAATGCAGCTTAATCTGAAATTTGAAAAATATCATGTAAAAATGCAATATCACACAAATTATTTTTATCAGTAGCTTGTTTAAGAATATTACTTAGTGCAAAAATAGTTTGCATTCGTTCATTTTAATCCTTGAAAATCATCTAACTATACATCCTCTTAAAAAAAAAGACTGAAAAAAAGGTAGTAAAACATTTTTTTAAAGGAATGGTTATGTTTTCATGTTTTATGATCTTTAAGGTCCCTTCTAACTAACAATTCTATGATTATACTACTAGAGCCCTGCTGTATTATCATATTAGAATCTTTCTGAGCCCATTTCCATACACTTTCCACATAAACAGCGTGGGTTTAATTAAAATAAAGATGTTACATTTCCTGTGATCTAGAATATGTTCTAAGTCAGACTGCAACTTTTTTTCTTTTTTCTCTAGTAGTCAGCCACAAGCTGCATATATTGTATACGCATGTTGCATGAGGAAAAGGGCATTGCACTCCCCTTACTGGGGGGAAAAAGTGCAAAAAGAAGAATCCATCAACATCAGCAAAACTCGCAAGGCTTACACCACATAAGCAGAAGACAAAAAAAAAAAGGGGAAAGCATAATGGAATCTCAAAACCTTACTGTATTTTCTGCTGCTGAGTAAAGGCAAGATGATGTCTTTTCTCTACACATGAAACTTTATTGTATCTCTCCTTGAGGAAGTAGTTTCAGTCTCTTGCCATAGTAAGTAGAATAGCGTATGTGCTCCCAGGGCCATGAGTAGGTATCTTGAGCCTTAGGATCTTAGGGACTAAGAACAATGAACAGATAATGAGTTATTGATATAACTGCATTCACTTCAACAATTTTCTGTTATCTAGTGATCTTATCTAACAAGCAAACAATCTCTTTCTAATCAGCTCCATTCTTCCAGTGCAGGTCAGTTTAGTCAAATGATGATGCTACCCAGCAAATTGTCTCTTATTTTGCAGATGTAGGTTTAAATGAGCAGCTGCACAATATCTCTGTCCACGGGTAAGGGACAGTGGCATTTAACGGAATGGACTAGACCTGGGAACATGCAGCTCTTACAAAAATGACAATGAAAAATGAATTCCCACCTATACTAATCTTTTTCATCTGAAACAATAGGCAGTCGAATCAAGCTACTCTCTTTCTAATCTTTCCAGTTTCAAAAAGTACTTTTTCCATAAGTATGAAATGTTCTTGAACCATTTCTTGCACATGCAAGGTTTGACTAGGTTTTGTTTTAGCAGTGAGTTGGCATTCTTTTGTGCTTGCTTATTCTTGTGTTATTTTTGGAGTGTTCATCCCAAACTGGCTACGGAAGGGTGATAATATTATTCCAGTCAAAATGTAAAGTCCTTTTCTGAGCCTCTAGTAAAATCCCTGATTTTACAGGAAACAGACAGTTTTTTTTATCAGCCATTTCTCCTGAGATTATGAGAGCCCACAGGCTGGTTCACACCCTTTGTTGAACTTGTAGTACTGTTTACCCTACCTCCCTACTTAGACCACCCAGTTTATTTGCAGCAAAGTACGTTTCTAACTGCACCCATACACACAAGAGTGATGATCAAAATGCACAGTGTAACAAGGCTAATAGTTAAGTGTCAAAATACAACTTAGTAATTATCTCACATATATCTATTTTTAATATTTTGGTGGGGTTTTAGTCACATCTAGCCAATGTGACTGAAGGAACTGCAGTTTTTGTTTTACGCTGTTTTAATTTGCTTCAAAGAGGGAGAAAGGGCCACTGACATCATAGAATGAATATGCAGTTACTGCATCAGAAGGTCAGCTTAAAATTCAGGTAAGTGCTCCAAGAGAGTAAAAGTTTTGGATTACAACCAGAGAGTGACAATAGGACATTAGACGTATAAACAGAAAAGAAAATATGGGCGTGCATTTCCCTGATGGCAGTCTTCCAGCACCTGCAGGGAAGTTATTGAGAAGACAAGGGCAGGTTCTTGCTGAAGTGCACGGTAGGAGGACAAAAGACAACAGGCATGTATTGAAACAAGAGGGTTCTAAATGAATATAGGGTAGTATTTGTTCACCCTGACAGTCAAGCAGTGGAACACCTTGCCCCAGAGAGGTTGTGCAGTATCCATCCTTGGAGATTTTCAAGCTGTGAATGGATGAGCCCAGAGCAACCCAGCCAGGTCTCATTGGTGACTGCTTTCAGCAGAGGATGGATTAGGTAGAGATCCCCTAAGCTCCCTTCCAACCTGAATTATTCTTTGATTCTGTGGTTCTGTGCTGTTCTACTTAACTTTAATGGGTCCCGTGAAATTTAGGTGACCCTGCTGCATTTTCTGCTGCTTTTGTTTTCCATTTTTAGTGCATTTCTTACAGTCTGCTTCCATACAGACACATTGTCTCTTTCTGTGTGCAACATTTCCTGAATTTAATGATTCCTGTGTGCAAGTTCCACACAGTTACCTCTGCCTTTTGAATTCTTCACTGGCTGTGCCCCCGGTAGGAAGCAAAGCTTCAGTAGCCTGTACTTAACTGGCCTTTTTAGTCTTCGCAACAAGACATACTTGCCACACCTAGCTCAGTGTAATAAACACTTGCAGGAGGATATGTGGACACCATGCTTCCTAACCATAAACCTTGCGTGTTTGTTTACTACATACTAGGTAGCTCCAAATGGTCACAGCATTTCATGGAGTTGTAAACAAACGTTGTGTTTGGTTTTCCACTTTGGTAACTTAAACAGCTGTTGTACATCTAGAGTTAAGGTCAACTAGCTTTTTTGGCTTTCTTACTTGTGTGCAGGCAAATACTGTTGATTTGTTCTTCAAGACTGTTTTTAGAACATTTCTTTTGAATGGAAAGTTAAACAAGTGTATGCTTCTGCATGTCTAATTTGACAGAGATAGTTGGCTAGTTTCTCCTAGGGTATCTACGCATGCTGTCCTCTGCAAACTTTCACTATGTAATATGCAGCTTCTGAAACACCAATTAAATCGCTGAGCAATTGATTTCTTTCTTTAAAAAATTGCAAAAGACAAGTTGCTTTGTCCCTTTCCCCTTACAACTGTTTTCTCTTCCTTAGCCTCCCCTTCATTCTGCATGCACGCCTGTACAGACACACACAGGAGAGGAGACAGAAGTTTTCCTTCTAGCTGTCTTCCATAATTCTTTTGNCATAATTCTTTTGACTACTGCAGCATGTCTTCTCTCTTCTTTCGCTGCAGGGGTCTACTCTTGATCCTCTTTCATTCTCCCTCCACATCTTATTCTGCATCTCATCTGAATCAACAACTCCATCTGTGTTCTCTGTGCTGATTACCCATGAAACTACACTTCCAAACCTTTCCCTGTGCCTTTTGTCCAAAAAAAAATATTGGCCTGTCTCTTTGACATTTATTTGTGAATTTGCCACCAGCAGAGTAAGCTAGACAGGGCTCGAGGACAGTTCCTGATCAGCCAAATCCTTTGTTTCTCAGGTTCTTCCTTAACTACTGTAGAAGACTGAACCACCCTGCCAGTTAAACAGCAAAACACTTTTCACATCTGAATTCAGATCCAGGCTGTCTTGCGCATTCTTTTATTTCTATTTTAAAATATTGTGTTTCCTGTCCACCGGGTCTCTTCATGTATTTTTACATTAAGCAGCTACTGTACAATAAATTGGCAAGAAGCAAGCAAACCTCATTCTTTCCCAATCAAGTACCCTAAACACTAAGCTATAGTCACATTCTGTTCTGGTTATCTTTTTTCTGTCCCTATAACTTGCATTCATAGCCAGAATGGAAACAAGAGGGGTACAGAATAATTCTAGCCCAGACTACTCTATTCCATAAGAAATAAGAGATTTGGGATTGAATCTCCCTAGTATCAGATGATAATTTAACTTCTGCCTCCTGGTTTCTAGGCAAATGACCAAACAGGTCTGTTTTTGTCCAACTCAGGCAATAATTTGTAGTCCACACATTTTTTAAAAGCCTATGTCCTGTTTGCTCAGGTGGCAACCTGTAAAAGAGAACTGCATGCTCAGAGTGAACAGAAACACTGTTACAGTCTTACCAGAAAAATAAAATTAGAATTGCTCTAAAATTACAAAATAATCATTGCAGAAAACTGCTCTTGGTTTACTAAGGAAGTGGGGCTAACTGATCTCACAATCTACAGGCCTCATTCCTTCCAATATTGTATTATCCTGTTGCCCAGTTTAAATCATGTTTAAAAGAAGGTAGAATTCCCAAAGATAATAGAAACCTATGATTTTTCTGAAAATTGTCCAATGAATGGAAAAGAGGGACCCTCGTATTCCTCCTCACCTGGAAGCGAAATTGTGCGGAATTTAGTTAACGTTGTGTTCCATTTGGCAAAAGCCCATTAGACCATCAGCATATGCATGCTGGTCATTCAAGCCAACTCGTGTAGAAGCCACCCCATCGGCATAAGTTTTTCTGTAGCCCAGCCATAGCCTGTCAGTCTCTTGGCTAATGCAATATCATAGAGGATGTCAGGAAGGAGGAAGCTGGTATTACAGTGTCGAGGTGAGACAAATTCTTAGAAAATCAGGTTTTATTAGTTCCACTGCTCATGGAAAAACATGTTTTTTTTCCAGGCTGGTCTCAGTTTTAATCATGTGTTACTGCCACGTTTTACAACTTAACTCCTGTTGACTCAGTATTGCAAAACTGTTCCTGAAAGAGCTTTTGTTCTCTCAAAATTATGGACTTACTATATTCAAGGGCACAAAGCAGTGGCCAAGAAATGTTTGATGCAATTGAGGGTATAAGGGATAAGCAATGTCTCTAAGCCACTCATCACAACCTGGCACCATCAGCATAGGTCAATACCACTGTGTAGAGTGGAACTATTTGAAAAGAATTTTGTTTCATACCAGCTGTCTGTGATTCAAACCTCACCTCCTGGCTTGAGAAGAAGGATGGTACATAAATCATTACAGAACCCGGGACGAGTATTCTCTTCCTCTGTGCTGCCATAGTCATAGCTGGCACAGAGCCCATCTCCTCAATTCACAATGTCCTTAGTCAAGTACTCCACCCAGACTTCATAACCCAGTACTACTTTCAGCATGTAAGTAGGAGGCTTTGCTGGCTTTTAATGTCAAATATAGTTGTATAAGTAAAGCTGCCGGAAAAACAGAGACCTGCATATTTTGTAGATGCTGAAAAGAACAAAGACTTGTGTTCCTCATTTGAGAAGTGTGCTGTCATCCTGAGCTTTTTGTAAAGTGATAATCACTAAAATTTTCTGGGATGTAATTTCAGTGCAATCACTGCAAATGTCACTCAAATAGAAATGCCAGGTATATAATTCTTGTTAGGGGTTACGAACCGGCATGCTAATGGAGGGCGAGAAAAAAATATCAAGAAATGACAAAGCTTTTATTTTCCATACAGTTAGCCAAACACACAGATGAACTTTCTGAAGAATGACAGTTTGTTCCCAGGTTGAGAATTTATATGACTTATTTAATAGTTTAGCTGTAAAGTAAAAAATAAAGTAGTTTGTAAAGGAATTTGGTCATTGGCTGCTGCTTTTGTTATGAACGCAGTACGTCTAAAAAAGGAATCAGATTTTGACTAGTGGAAAAATATAAAATAAAATAAAATAAAATAAAATAAAATAAAAAAAAGAGATTCAAGATTAGAACCAGAATTTCCTGAACCTAAGTGCCAGTTCTTATACATACTCACCAGTGGAAAATGAGCATAGTGGAGGTCTAACGCAAAGTTCTTCTCAGAGCTGCCCTCATAATCTCTCCCTTTCTCAATGAACGGAATTAGAATTTTAGTGTTGTTTTTTGAGTGTTGTCCTGAAAGGTTAGACAGCCTTAAGTTTAAAGTACCTGGAGCACTGTGTTCAGTTCAGGGCTCCCTAGTAGAAAAAATACATGGGTACACCAGAGTGACTCCAGCAAAGAACCNAGCAAAGAACCACTAAGATAATTAAGGGACTGGACCATCTCTTCAGTGAGGAGAGGCTGAGAGACCTGTGACTGTTCAGCCAGGAGAAGAGAACGGTCAGGGGAATCTCATCAGTAATGTAGATACCTGATGGGGAAAGTAAAGAAGATGGAGCCAGGCTTTTCCCAGTAGCATCCAGGGAAAGGACAAGAAGCAATGAGCACAATCTGAAGCATAGGAAAATTGCCTTAAACATAAGAAAAATCTTACTTACTGTGAGGGCAGTCAAACATCGTAAAGTGTGGCCCAGAGAGGTTGTGGAATTGCTGTCCTTGGAGGTATTCAAAACCCAGATGGACATGACCCTGGGCAGCCTGCTCTAGTTGACCCTGCTTTGAGCCGTGGGGTGAGACTAGACGATCACCAAAGGTCTTCCAACCTCATCCATTGTGTGATTCTTTGAAAAGTTTACTAAAATTCCTGCCACTTGGATATTTTTTTAAATTATTTACCACAAAGTCACTGCTAGCAATAAGTCTGCTCATGAATTATCCCTTCAATCTGTAGTCCTCAAAGTATCTTGGAAACATTAACTTCAATCAACATGGAAATTATAAGTGTAGTTAAAAAGATACACATCTCAGTGATATTTGGGGTCTGCTCATTTTCCAGGTTGCAAGGGATGTCCAAGATGTCAGAGACTAAGCTATTGGCAGAGATGGGAGCAGAACTCTGCAGCTGAGTTCTAATTCTCCCTCTTTGTCAGCAGAACATACACCTGCTTTCATTTCTCATTTCTGTCTTCCCCACCTCTTGGCTGGTACCTGGAAGGCCTGGTGTCCTCCATGATTCTCTGCCCTTGAAATTTATTTTTCATCCTTTTATCCACAGATTTGGGTAAGAATTGCAGCAGCAAGTCTCTAAACTGAGAGCCTAGTTTTAGACTTTGAACCAACGGAGATTGCTACCAATTTCACTTGCAGACAGCCTGCAGAAATGCCTCTGATTTTAACAGCTGCCCCCTGTATTTCTGCAGTGTTTTTTAAGATAATGATATTATTGGTGCTAACCATGCTTCCTGCTGATTGTTTACATATCCAAGTGATACATTTAGCCCATGATCTAGAGTATTTTCCCTGTCATGGTACCAAAAGCACAAATTATTTCCTATATTTTTTAGTTTCTAGAATGGATTGATAATATATAGGTATTTAATTCACTGAGTAGCAAAAATGCATTTATTCAGTGAAAAAAAAATTATTTCATATCAGAGTGTATACTAGTGAATTTAATTTCATAGCAAATCTGACCTTGAGAAGCTGCTACTAAGCCTTCACATTCCTCCAGGCAAATGCTTGCTTCCTGAAGAATTTGAGCAAAAAGTGTGGCAAATCGGGAATCACTCCATAAAATTTTTCAATAATTCACATCCATTTAGTGTGCTACTCTTGTAAGACTCCACTTAATATTATGTATTCTACATGTAGCAATTCATATTTTATAGGTACTATATTAAAAAAAATCCTGAGGTGCCATGATACTTAGGGTTAAAGAAAAATCTAAATAAAGCAGTGTGTAACTCCCATTACGGTCATCACAGAGAAGACTGAGAAATCTCAACAAGTAAGTTCAGATCAATACGACTGTCAAAGGAGTAAAGAGGTTCATACAGACAGCATGGTAAAGGAATAAGGCCATGTGCTTGATTGCTGAGCCTTGTGAAGAGTAAACATATCACTCCTAGAAATCATGCTTGGTAAGAACACCAAAAAAATATCTGTCTGTCCTGTGAAATTCTCATGAGTGTGAGTGAGTTTTAACAGGTGAAATTATGAAATGTGGGGCACGTAAAGAAAATGCAGTATCAATGATATAAAAATCCATCACATGGAAAAATAGGATAACAAATAATTGCTGAAACGCCGGTGGTCTTAATAGCGTTTTACTCAGTAGAAGAGTCTTGCCACATAAAGGATCTTAAGACTGCTTTCTCCTTGCATCTGCTATTTGTAGTTGTTCCATGAATACATCATTGACACATAACAGAGCTTTAATACTATGCTCAAAGAAAATATTTGCATATATCTAGTCTCACAAATGTATCTGCTCAGAATGTGATCCTGTAAAAGGAATCACAGCATTTGTTTACATTTTTAAATGTTCTAAGTTATTTGAAGGACATGGTGATTCAAGATTAAGTATTAAAATAAAAAGGAGTAAGCTTAAGCTAATAAATAAGTGAAGAATAAATGGTCATACTTTGTAGAGCAACATGGTTGTTATTGTACCGTTGTTGATATGGAGATTTTCTGTTTGTGTATACTGTTGTATACACATAATTGTGAAACTATTCTAAGTAGACACAGGTATAAAAAGTAAGCACTCTTGCTCAAATCAGAGTTTTTGAGACCTGAAAGAGCCTGTGACCTTTTCTTTTCATATGCTTCTGTGCATAGATCAGTATTTTCAAGTACCAATTTCACCTTTCAAATAATGAATTTTGTTTAAGCAGTTAAAGAGGTGAGCAATTAAATTAGAGTTGGAAACTGAAATAGTGGAGTAGATTTTGAAATGCAGTGTGCATCAACAACTTGCAGAACCAGTGTTCTTTTGCACCACTGGGGGAGAAACATACCAGAAATCTCTGTTAAAAAAACCTGTCCTCTTGATTTGGTTTTTCACATCAAATACGAAATGGGCTGTGAGAGGTGGCTAAATGATACTGTGCTTATTTAACCTTCCAGCAACTGGGGCATTGCCTATCTCTTGTCTGTATAGGATAACACACCATTCTGACTGCACTTACAGCTGCCGTTGAAGGGCGGTAACATATCCATACACGAGGTTAGTGTTTGTGTGTTTAGATCTGTACGCCTGTGGATCTCAGTCTATGTGATTCTGGATGCCTGTCCCAAGTAGCTCACACTATAGTCCAGAATGGAGAAATGAGGTCTGCATCCACATGCTCATTCATTGGCAGTAGTTCTCTGAAGCAGTTCATGAACATTGCAGAGATGGCTCTTGAACCGTGTGTGTCCTTAGCATATGTTACTCAGCAGCATTAAACTATGGAGAAGAATTGATCTGTATTATTGAACAGCTAGTAATTTTTGTACCAGTCACCATACTTCGTTGAAGGTAGCTATGTAAATGAAAAGAAAGACAGCAAATGTTTAAATGTAGGTAGGGCTCTGAAAGTGAGGTCAAAATCAGTTTGAAGACATCTGAGGGGGAAAAAAGCAGAAAAACAGTATTTATAACCCAATGGACTTCTATGACTCAACTGGTCTACTTATTTCTAAAATGTAAGTTTACATCTAAAGATTTAAAAATGCCTCAATTACCCATCCATATTGTCTGCAACTAATTTGTCCCCCTAAGGTCCTATTGCTGTCTTGAAAGACCACCTTGAGGCAAGCCTCAAAACCTGTTCTTCACCCAGACAGCAACTTTGCAAGTTGAGTCCCCTACACTCTCTGAGCTGCACCTGGGACAAAACTCCAGGGAGAAGGAAGGAAAAGTGCCTCTTTTTATCCACTTTTGTGGCTGGTTCTTAAAGCCCTGGTAGTTTTTGTGGGCTTAAGCTGCGTCACAGCTGCTTTGTTCTATGTGATGGGGTTAGCCTCCCAAGACCGTTACATTGGCAGCCTTGTCAGAGGTGTAGTGACCCTTTTCTTATGCACTCTGAAGTTCAATTGGAAGACGACCTTAAGGGAGGCAGAGACCTGACTATTCTGGCTTAAGGTTCCTACCATGCCCAGTTAAACAATCTGAACTGGATTTGAAAGTCTGGTGACAGTATCTATTAAACAGTGTCAGATCATATACTCAACGTACTGTCTGTGGATCAACTCAAGGATTAAATTACAAGAGTAATTTAAAACATGGTTGTGTTATTCTTCAGTGATCTTTCCGTTTAAATTATATAATTATATAAAATATGCTGCTACCTAGTGCATGCGACCAAGAAGATGCAGGCATATGACCATGAAAGGCATCACTGAAAAGGCAACTTGAAAAGATGCAGGTAACAGTAATGACTGAGGTGTGGATCCAAGTTTCAATAAAAATGACTTTTATATGAAGTGAAAAGGTCAGGCTTTATGTAAGCAAGGATTTAAAAGCCTGTGTTGATATTACCTAAAGTAAAACTCACAGTTGCAGCATTTTTTCCTTCTGCCATTTCGTAAATGTCAGCAAAAGGTTTTTATTTCAGGGATTGTGGAAGAGATATTGTGGATTAAACACAAAACGAATGTTTTTACCATTTGAAATATGATTGGGTAACTGGGTGCCTACAAAAAATTACTAATTGAAGTTGATTGTAATAGGACATAAAACAAAGTGGGTTGATGTTGATTTCTAGTGGTCTGCATTACCATACTTAAAATTATTTCAGCTGTTAGTAAAATTTAGGAGTTTGCTGCAATTTACCGTGAAGTCCACCATACAGAGGGCAAGCATGAAGGTTCCTGATGCTTATGCCTTCTCTTTGATTCCTTGTAAATATCGAATACTTCTAAAATAGGTGTTATTAATATTTCAGATGTTTTACCTTCGCATTTTCTTTTTTTTTTTTACATTTTTGTGAGATATCCTTTGTCCGATTAAAACACACAGATCTGACATTTCAGATGCTTGGTCATGAAAAGTCATATTTGTCTACCTGCAATTATTGAAACTTTTGAATTTTGGTTGGAGTTTTCTTTTAGGTAAAAATCAGATGGTTTTGCTTGCAAGCAGTTCTGAATTGAGTACTCCAACACCCTCACCTTTATACCTTCCCCTTTGGCCCCTAAACTGGATGCCGGTTCTATAATCTTGAAGATGCATGACATTTCAAAGGCAGAGGATTCCAGTGTTGGCTCCATTGTTCCAAGGTGAAGTCATTACCCAGTATAATAAGGATTATGAAACTTGATAATTATCATACACACCATAGGTCCAAGCTGAGACTGAGTGCAAAGAAGGAAAAATTTCACAGCCAGTGAAGCTATAGAATAAACAGTGAATCAAGAACATTTACAGAAAAAAACAGATATAACCAGATGCATCAGTACATCCTATAACCAAAAGTCCTTCATTTCATTCTGGG
This sequence comes from Ibidorhyncha struthersii, assembly GCA_013398815.1. Classification (NCBI taxonomy): domain Eukaryota; kingdom Metazoa; phylum Chordata; class Aves; order Charadriiformes; family Charadriidae; genus Ibidorhyncha; species Ibidorhyncha struthersii. Next base: position 102,354 of record VZSZ01010368.1, read on the forward strand.
TCTTTTTTCAACAAAAACCAGGAAAGTACTGAAGAAAAGTGTTAAAATAGGTTTTGCTCTAGTACAGAATATATTTTTTATTCCTTGAAATCATTTCTTCTCCAAATTCTGTTCGGTAGCTATTTCTTCATTTTTTTAACCAAGAAGTGTGCAAACTCCACAGAGGAGTAGGGCGAACTGAAACACTAAATCTGATTGGACATATTTGGTGTTACAACAGAGGTAAGTTCTGGGCTCCCCAGTTCAAGAAGGACAGGGATCTGCTGGAGAGGGTCCAGCAAAGGGCTACAAAGATGATTAGGGGATTGGAACATCTTTCATATGAGGAAAGGCTGAGGGATTTGGGTCTCTTTAGTCTGGAGAAAAGAAGATTGAGGGGGATCTTATTAATGCTTTCAAATAATTGAAGGGAGGATGCCGGGGGGATGGGAGCAGTCTTTTTTCAGTGGTGCCCATTGATAGGACGAGGGGTAATGGGCACAAACTTGAACATAGGAAGTCCCATCTTAACATGAGGAGGAACTTCTTTACTTTGAGGGTGGTGGAGCACTGGCACAGGCTGCCCAGAGAGGTTGTGGAGTCTCCGACTCTGGAGACATTCAAAACCCGCCTGGACACTGTCCTGTGCAACCTGTTGTAGGTGACCCTGCTCTGGCGGGGGGGTTGGACTAGATGATCTCCAGAGGTCCCTTCCAACCCTGACGATTCTGTGATTCTGTGATTCTGTAAAGGAGAGGCATTCTTATGTCCTTAGTATGTCGAAACTAAACACTGTCATAGTCCAAAACCCAATATCCTATATTTAGTTAATCTTTATTCGTGAAGCCATTTGTTTGCCTTTGCTGCACAATGAAGGTTTCTCTCTTTGCAAAATGAATTTCTTCAAGTAGTTTCTTGACACGTGCTTTATTTACTCTGTCAGAGATGCAAATATTACCTGTTAGAAATGCATTCATCAGTAGGAGACACAATACTGTCCTTGCAGTTTCTAAGGAACAGGGCAAGTGAGTTAATGAATGAATGGGTTAATGAGTGAATACATTAATAAATTTACCTTTAACCTCCTGAGATTGCAGTGTAAGTCTTTATGCTGTAAACAAGTACATAGAAGTCTCACAGTCTGCAACCTCAGGTTCATTTCCTTATACTGCAAAACAAAACATAATTCACCATGACAGAGAATCTCTAGGGAATAGCAGCTGGCATGAAGATGGGGCATAGATCAGGTTAGTGCTATACTTCATTCAGTTTATATATTCATCGCAAAGAAATTAGAAGGGAAATCCGTACTCCTGATCAAAGGGTGAATTCAGTCCCTTTAGAATGCATATTGCAGCTTTTAGGAGCTTCAGTATTCTTCCACTGCAAAACTAATTAAGTAAAGGTATTTTTGCTGGAAGATGAGCACCTATGTGGAACTTAACAGGGCTGTGATACAGCAGTATTGATACTATTATTGGTTTGGCGTGTAGAAAGTTCAGTGTTGTTTCAACTTTCTGTAATGAGACATTCCTCATAAGGAAGCTGTGTGGTTTTTACTGAGTTTAGAGATTAATGCCCCCGATGTAAACACCTGTAGAAAATAATCTGTTTATAAAATGTGTTAAACAGTAGTCTGCTGGAGGAGATCAACAAAATGCCACCAAGATTAGAGTTAGGCATGGCAAAGATACTTCTCTGCATATCCCTGTATTTCTGTATTAAAGGGATTATAATGCTTTAGGCTAGAAGTGCCAAAATATTAATTATTTTAAGCTCAGAAAAGTGAAGGTTGAAGGTTAAATATTGTTTTATTCCCATTATTTTCAGCAGTTTGTCTCAAATAATTGTAAGAAAATCTCTTGTAGATTACCAGGATAACATTGTTTCATTCCTTTAGCTAACCAGTGTGCCACTTGATCTGTACATGGCATTAGTGGTAGCCTTTAGCAAGCAACCACAGAGCTCTTTTATCAACAAGTCTGAAGCTCAGGGAGTGTGTTTCAGAAATGCCAATGTTCACAAATAATAGGTCATTGAGTGTTTATATCAGTTTGATTGGAGTAGTAATTTTTGGTAATTGTGTTCTTTTACAGAGTAACTCTACAGTCACTTAAGCAATTCAAGTGTAAATGTACAACAGGTACTCAGAGAAAGACAAAGAAACAGCTACTTTTACGACCTCCTACTGAGGACCTCCTGAAAAAGAGAACACCGAAAAAGAAAACAATTATTTGTCCAATAGTTTTCTCTTCTCCCACTGATATTGTTAATTACTAAGCATATTTGTGATTGAACAAGAAAATTTATTCCCCTTTAGCCAGGTTCTTTCTGTTACAGTCTTACCACAGTCATAAAGCTTTGAAGAGAGACACCAGACACACTCAGCCAAAATGGGCTCTCTCAGTGAGAGGGAATAAAGAAAATGTGCTAGAGCTAAAGTCACATCTTTCTTCAGCATTACCTTACTGATGCTTGCAGGCATAGCATCCAGAAGATGCTTCTGCTCCACCCAATCCTATTGTCTGTGTTCACCAAGAAAAAGCTGTTTAGGGATGGAGTGCAGTGGATGGAGCTTTCAAACTCAAAGGGGATGTTGGAATACATTCTAAATTACAATTTTATCTGACCCTTTACTGCCCAGTGCCACCAGATTATTTGTTCTTTCCCCCTTCTGTGTCCTTCTCCATTGTCAATTTCCCTCACATTCGCTGCATAGACCGTTCACACTTTTCTCCATTACTGTGTTCCCTTTATTACTTTCAAAGTCCTGTTGCTTTGCTTCCTGTAAAGTTTTAGTTATTTTAGTCTCTCCGCAATAAACTCCCTCACCTCTACACCAGCATTTTCCCCCAGAAATGTCAAAATAGCAGGACACTTTATGCCACTGGATTGCTCATTGAAATTCTTTGTATAATTAAAGATTATCAGAAATTTTTCATTGCAACATGTTTTCATTGGAAAAAATTTATAAGGAAACTGCAATTATTTGCTTGGATTTCAGAAAATGTTCTACTGGAAAATCTCAAAATAAAATGCTTCATGTTGATTTTTGGTGATATTTGTTCATTTTGGAATTTTGAAAATTTGCATGCATTGTCTTTGGTTGAAAAAGGATTTGTAATATTCTGAAATGACATTCTGAAGTGAATTTTCTAAAAGCAGTTTCCCATTTATGCGATATTGCGAAAATATTTTGTGATGAAAATAATCTTTAGTTTCAAACCAAAAATATTCAGATTTTTGACCTGCTTGTTGTATCCCTTTCTTGCACTTTGTATTATTAATTGGTTATTCATATTTTCAGTTCTTAAGAGCAGAAACTCTTCTTTGTACAGTACCTAAGACAGTGGGATTCTATCTTTGTTCTCAGGACTATCATAATAAATATGATTTGAATAATGATTATTTAATGTAGAAATACTTGAGTGAGAGTCATTGTCCTGGTTAATGCAGGAGATGAGGTCATTTCTATCATGATCCTTTCTCATCAATGATATGAACAAGCCAGTGCTTATAACACTATTGTAGCTTTGGTAAAAAACATGTTTTATGTCAGTCATATTATGTAGGGATGCGTCACCAGTTCATGGTATCGCTTCCTGATGAAAGCAGTCAGGAAAGCAGGATAAAATTTGCTGGCAGAACTGTGTATTTTGATGTAGTAACAAGTAGTAGACTTCAGAAAAAGTAAAGGAAACCTTATTTTTATTTAGTGATCACAACCATACATTTTCTCTTAGAACTAGGCTTCCTTTTAAATGGGGAACAATTGCATAATTTTTAAAATATGTCTGTGAAGTGACCTAGATCTACAAGGCAGCTTGCATTTGGGGAGAATTCTTCTATCTAGCCAATCTTGAGACAAACTGTGTTCCCAGCATGCACACTGACAACCAGATTTCTGTCCTTTCTAAAACAGGAAGCACTTACTGACCTCCATCTTTAAACTGCATTTCACCTTGTGTCATGGTTGAGTAACTTCACTGCTAACATTATTTCTGCCATATTCAGTTGTATATTATCTATTCCATTTTATATATGCACATAAAAAAGAAACCGTTTATCACCCTCAATTAAATCTGATCCTCTGTAACAGCATAATGTCTAGCTGCCAAATAGTTTCATGGTATTTTCATTGTTCTCATTAGTTTTACTGAAATGGAGCCAAACAAAAGAATGCCTCGGTAACTGGGTAGTACAGCTTCCCACCTGGTCTCCAGGTGATACAGACCATTCTTCATGTTAGTTGTAAAAACATTCTACTTTGTTTCAAACTGTTTAAAGATAGAAGATGTTGTAAGAAGCAGTATGATGAAGTTAGTCAGTTCAAAGTTAGTAGTTAGAAACAGTTTTTCTTCCTCTGGCAGATAATTTGCCCACTGAAACTCATCTATGTTATTTGTTCACAGCATAGTGTATTCAGATGGGATGACAAAGAACAACTAGTTAAACATAGTGGCTTTTGGGCGTAAAACATAATTTCAGCCTGTTAGAGGCAGCTGAATCAGGTAGCCCCATAGATGTGAGGCTGCTGTTTGGTCCATGTCCTCAGGTTCTGCCAGTAGCGAAGTTGAGCAGCTGGTCCTGATGGGTGGGCACATGGACACAATAAACACACGCAGTGGCCACACACATCAACGAAGACGCAACGTATACAATTGCACATATATGTGTACGTTTGCACAAAAAGAATGGGTTGCTCTAGGAACTGGCCTTAGGCGCTCTGTGAACCCAGTAGCTGGCCCCGGATCCTCCAGTCTCCCTGGTTGTGGGGGAGTTGCATATGAGCCCAGAGGTTTGCAATCCCACTCCTCACTGGCTAATCCAGCTGAAAGTTCGCTAGCAACCAAATGTACCCTCTCGGAACAGAGCACACCCAGATGGAAGATAGTTAGAAATAGGACTTAAAATGAGAATGTAGGGTAGACTATGGTGATCAGGCACACGTCTCAGCAGGCAAGCCACTGGTTTACACTCAACTGACCCCTTTATTCCCCCATGCTTGTTTCTCCCCAGTCCACTTTGATCCCTTCCTTTCCTCCCCAAATTCTTTCCCCACTTCATCCCTTAATGAGTGCTATGCCTCCTTCAGTCTGTGAGGCATATGAGGAAGGGGATTTGTTTGGTTGGCTTCCCCTGCTGGGTTCCACACAACGGTCAGACTGTGCTTTGGTAGTCCTAGGCGTAGCTGATTCCCTGGGCCCCATTTTCACTGATTAAGCTGCTAGGGTTCCTCCCCCAAACTCCATCAGTTTCTATCTGATCCTGTCCCAGCATTTGTGTAGATGGTGATTAGTTTTTAATTGCATAGCCTAGGACAGAATATTGGTAAATCTAAACTGTATCTTGTTACAGTTGCTACAAAATTTTGGAGTTTTATTGAAACAGATAAAGGAAAGAGTGTACAGTAACATGGTATTTTACCAGAGTCGCTATTGCTCTCAATGTTTAAATGTATTGACTTAAAGTGTCAGTATCTGAATCAGCTAATACAAATACTGATTTATTTTTTGTTGTTCTTTATGTTTTAGGAATAAAGTAGTGATACTTCCAGTAATATACTAATCCTGGAATTTTTTTCTTTTGCAGATTATCAAGTGATCTGACATTCATGAAAGAGGAACAAAAATCTTCCTCGTACACTGAATCCTTTAGGTAGGAAACTGGACTTTATGTTTCATGACTATGCTATATATAAATAATATTTAAAATTATTATAGCAAGATAATGACCATGGAGTTGGGCTTGGTAGTTGGTAGAGATGAACTTCCATTATATTTCAAGAGCAATTTTCAAGCTCTAATGTAAATTCTAACTTTCAAACTGTAAAATGTTAATCTTTACAGCTTATGCTTTTCTAGTCTGTGAAAGACTGCTGTAAATATAATAATATTGAAATTATGGCTAAATGTACAGACCACCAGGGAAGAAAACAGAATATTCAGGAGCCGTGAGACTGGTAGAGGAAGATTGCTATCGTTAGCGAAATCATGTTTTCTTGGAAAAACAAAGGCAATAGAGGTGGTATTCAGAAAAAAAAAAAAAAAATAGTAGGAAAGGATCAGTTTTTAGATTTTGTTACATTTCTGATACGAATCTGAGCAAAGTGCTTGATCATTCTTTGTCTTGGTTCCCCATCTGTAAAGTAGGAATAATGGTGCTTTCTTCTTCTTGTCTTGGCTTTTCTCATCAGTTTAGATGTTCAGAGTTTTAAAAAGAGTTCCAGGCTCAGTTCTGTAAAATCAGCAGGAGTTAAGTGCATAAATACTTCGATGGAGAAGTGAATGTCTAAGCTATTTTCAAGAATCTGAGATCTCATGATTTTTCTTTTTCAAAAATGCCTGAAGTCTTTCAGACTGAGGAGCACATTCCCATGGGTGAGAGAAGATGTTTCATTCATCATCACATGTTGACTGCTAGTCAAAGGAAGGACTACAAAATGTAATTAGGAGAAGGTTTATTTAAGAGAGAAATTTAGGAAAAATTTATTACAAAACCTTATACAGGCTTTCCAGGTGAAATCTAAAATAACTTGTAGGTGCTTCCAGTTTATGCAACACAGAAATATGAAGTACTTGTTCCCAAGAAATTAACTGGATATCTTAGTTCCATTATATAACCAACAGCAGGAACCAAGGATCCTCACAAAGCACTACACAAAACCTACATGCTAAAAGTAGCCACCTGGAATGAGTCACAAGAAATTCAGACCAGAGACTTGTCTGAACTCCCTATCTTCTCCAGAGCCTATACACTTCCGTGAAGGCTGTACTGGGTGCCTGAGGGATTCAGAATTTGGAGAGTTCCAATTAGGGCTCCTTTAGAGAGGGAAAGCAGAGCTCTGGGCACACTACACATCCACAGTTTTAAATTTGCAGTATAATCCCAACCATCACTGTCATTTAGAAACACATCAGTGACAGTGATGCCCAAGTCTTGGCTAGGGGCATGTGTCAGTGCTGGCATTTGAGAACTTCGTGGGAAGACAGATTCATGCAATGTCCACAATATAGTTGAATGTGTGGCCAGTAGGATTCTGGATGGTCTAACAGACTGTCACATTCTGGCTTTATTCTGAAATGAACTGCAGTGTTCTGAGACTCCTTAAACTGCCCTTCCCCAGGCCTGAAAGATGAACATTGTTCATCATTGTAACTAGTGGGAATGTGAATCTTGTTCAGGACAGACTGGTAAAGTACCTTTGACTTTAGATTTCTTTAGTAGCACAAGCAAAGCTTGTGATGGACATAATGTCATTGCCAGTGGCTGATATACAGTTGTTCTCTTTCCTCCAAGTCTGAAAACATTGCAGATAGAAAATTTTTCCATCTGTGCTGAACTGAGTAAAACTTCTCTGTCAATCTGAAAAAATTTGTCCTTCAGCATAGCCAAGAAAGGGAGGGAAAAGGATGTAAGAACTGGAATTCAATTAGGACAAGGGCATTTTTCTCTCAACCCTGCTCCATAGCATCTGATGTCAGTATTGGTATTTGACCTTCAGCTTCATCTAGTAGCATTGTAAGCACAGATTTCAAACTTCCCATTTCATAATATTGTTAATTGCAGAGTAGGGTTATTTTACAGGAATTCTGTGCATTCTAAAACCCCAGTAATCATTTCCATTTCCATCAAGGTGCGTTGTTTTCTGGGGTGCAATATGCAGCTGTTGAATCCTGTATAAGCAGCTGTGTTAAAAGGAATAAATTCAACTATAGTGTCAGAATGTAATAACTTTGTTGGCATTAAATCAAAACCTTCAAAAAGGAGGCATGTGATCTTTTAATATCAGTTACTCAACTCTTGGTTTTGCATGACATTCTGGCAAATCAAAGTCCGCTGCGTCCCTTATAAAAGAATGCATTCTGTCCTAAAAGCGAGGCATTCCCTCACAGCATCTTCAGTAATGTTAGTTACCCTTTTATGAAAATGTTTTCAAGTCATAGATAGGGGAGATGCACTTTTGATATAGTTATGACAAAGTGGACATTATATTTTTTCTATTAAAGGAAGTATTTTTTTAGAAAAGACGTATCTCCAGGAGCCTTATAAATTATATTTGAACCACAAATACCAAATGCCAGGCAACTATGGAAACATAGGCACTGGAACAAATGGAATATGGTTAATAGGCCTGGAGCCTCCTGGCCACTGCTCTGCTGCTGCTTGCGTTCCTTCAGAAAGCAATACAAACATCAGAATGAAGCTTTTCTAAGAGGCTTTTAAGCATGATCTTCAAATAAACAGAGGTTCTGATAATTCTTTAATAGAAAATATTTTGAAAGCATTAAATCCTGACTGTAAAATAGGACATCCGGCCATCTCATACTTCTGCACAGTTTTCTAATTGTTAATAATTCAAGGTATTTAACATGAATTGAAACACTGGCCTGGAAAGCATATACTGGGTCACGAAGTCCAGTCCTCAGCTATCAAAAACAACCATGTCATATATATTTCATAATAGATCAGAATACCTGGGAAAACTAAAAGATTTTTGTGTTTGGAAGGCTATTCTAGAAACTCACTGCTGTGATGGTAACTTCTTTCTCTAATTTTTGGAGCTAATTATGGCCATCTATTCTTGTTCCAACATTTGCTAGACATTTACACGTTCTTCTTTTCCCTCTTTTGATGCTAATCTCCTGCTATGTTTATAGAAAACAACCATCCTTGCATGGAGTAAAAAGCCAATTCTTTAAATTGCCATCATGAGACAGCCTCCATGCCCCTGCTCATCTTTGTAGCTGTGTTCCAAATCTGTTCTAAATAGGTTAACCTTTTTTTTTTTTCTTCCCAAGCATAGGTGACCAGAATTGTATATAGAGTTTAGTCTGTGGCACTGATAGGCCCATATTCCTCCCCTGTATCTCTCCTGTTCTTTTTCACAGCCACATTACAGAAATGGTTCACGATCATCTCATTTTTAAAAAACAAATGCTCCCAAGGAAAAATACTTGATTTTAAATGCATTAATTTCAGCCTATTTCTATTAGTTTGGTTCTTTAGGTCTTCAGTTTCCAAAACTATCCTGTTTTCATTGCAGAGTGCTCTAATACAGCTCTTTCTGGATGATGCCTCTCTCTTTTTTCGTAATAACAAATTTCATTCTTTTACTCACCGTAATCAGTTTCTCTTATCTGTCAATGCTTCACAGAGAAAAGATACAACTGTACAAGTAAAAGAAATAATCATGGTACCAGTTTCCTATAGGGTAGCACAGTATGAGTCAGTTTGAAAGTGCTGTATTTTGCAAATGTTCCAACTATTTTTGGAAACAATAAAATATTGTATGTAGTATCGTAAGTACCTGAAATAGTTACTGTTTATAGTTCATTATTTCACCTTGACTTGAGAAAAACGTGCCATGTTCTTGCATGAGCTCAATGGTCTGTGCTTCATATTATATAACACCAAGTTTTCAGGTCATTCTGAAGTTAAACACTAACGTTTGTGACTGCTGTTTGTTTACAGTCATAAAATTTGCATGTGCATACACAAAACTGGAATTTATATTTAAATGCTTTGCTCTCCACTGACTGTATATGCACAGATTGCTGTACGTGAGTTTAAACCTAACCCGGATGCAATTTTTCAGCCTGTAGCTCAGTTACACACGTGAAACTTGCCTGGATATTCAGAAGTGGTATATGGAAATGTAGCCAACTGTTATTGTTCTCCACATTGTCCACAGTAAACATGTTTTAGACTCCGTTAAATTAACTGATACTTTGTTTGCCTTTGTGCTCGAAAAACATTTATATCCTGACAGATTATAGTTTCTTGATACAGAAAATCAATTGCATAATGAAAATTGAGTCAGCTGATAAACCACAAAGAATTTTTCCTCAGCAAAGAGACAGCTTGTTTCCACACTGTGCTACACAGAATGGGTTTCAAGCATACAAATACCTGTCAGATGTGCTTGGTAGGAGTGGAAAGCTGAAGTAATAAGGAGTTTCCTGTTTAGATAGTAAATTGACCTTCTTTATTTTGAAAGAGTGAGGTCGGCTACTGAGAATCTAATACCGACTCCATTCACCATCTCCAAGCAGGAAGCTTATTGGTGGGAGAAGCAGGAGGTTTGCTTTAAGTTATTCTGTCTTTTCTTTAGGCTAAGCAAACAGATTTAGCAGCAACAGGGACTCCTAAACACCCTGAGCTGTAACCTGAATTCGGAGGACATCTAGCGGTGTCAACCCACTGCAGGGACTGGGTGGTGGCTTCCCACTTGCACCTCTGTATTTCAGCCGAGTTCTGCAACGCTGCCTCTGGCCTTTACAGGTTTAAGAAAAAGAAACAATTGCATCCCATCTTGCATTTTTCACCTGAACTGTGAAGTTAGGCCGCTTTTTCCTTGGTTTCTTTTCTCTGATCTTGGCATTTCCACTTCACTGCAAAATCAAATGCAGTAAAAAAATGAGTTGCATGCACAGAATGAGTAGCATTCTTCAGCCCAGGTGATCCTGAATTCAACATTGCCAGTCCCAAATATTCAGAAGTCATGAGATTTGCTCAAAAATCATAAACTTCTAAATAAATTTTTGATATTTTATATTTGCCTTCTCTTTTCGGGACTTTCGGAGTTCAAATATGTTGACCTCTTCTTTGTACCAACAGGGATAAAAGTGTATTTTTTTGTTACTAAAAGGATGGTTTATCGGGTAAATTAATGAGTCTAAAAGTTAGAGCTTTAAGAAAAGCACCCAGTGTCCCAAGATGCCAAATAAACATGCAAGATTTTTAATGCTATGGAATTGTAATCCTAACACTGCTAACTGTTCAAAGACATTCAGGAGGATGTACTTACTACTCTGATTCAGGTTTTCTACTTCTGAAGTGGAACCGTAGGTGTTGCTGCACCTTTTTTGAGAAATAACAAGAATGAATTAGCTGCAATTCAAAAAGGACTTTGATCAAGCCAAGTGATATGTATTACGTGTTAAGCATTGTTATTGACTATTGCATCATGGCCTATTTTTCAGCCAGCCCTTGATCTGATATTTCAGAATCAGAAAAGATACATCATGAAGCAGAAATTGACATCATCAGTTCAAATGCTTTTTCTACTTGCTCTGAGAGCAGTGAGTCTGACTGGTAAGTACAACACTTCCTGAAACACTTGTTTTTCTGTAAAACACTTTCTTTAGAAGTCTGAGGCTTTATCCAATCTATCCTGACCAGCACTGGAGCCTGTACATATTTAAATTACTTTCTTCTAAAGTTTTGTACAGAGATTTTGAAAATGGCTTGGGTCCTCTTTTCTTTTTGTTGTATTAATTTAATGATTATGTTGTGGTGATGATGAAAGGAACTCACTTCATCCCTACACTCACTCCATGCTTGTCACCTTCTTGGGAATTAGCATCATATGAATAGTAACACTATTAGAGACAATAGTATGGAACTTTAATGAAATAAAGGTAAGCTTAGGTTGAAAAGCCACATGCTTTTCATGTCAAAATGTGTGTAAATTTATGGTCTATGTTCCTGGTAGAAGTTAATGACAAGTAGTCTTAACAGGAAATATTTGTAAATGTATTGGAATTACTAGGGAATATTCAAATAATTAATTAATACAGTCAAGTTGCCAGTACACAAACTACTCCATACAGCCCATTGATTCCTTCTTTTTATTAGCTGCCTTACCTATAATTTACCTCAAATATGTGCAAATAGTGCAATTTTGTTTCTGTTGTAAGTAGAAGGAGAAATTTATTTTTAAGATGACCAGAAGATAAAAATTCTGGATCTTTTAGGAGAAAGAGAAGGCCATACATTTATTTCCAAGCTTTTTAAGTTAATTTTAAGATAATTGTACACTTTTTAAGTTTAGGTAAAAATGAAATCTTCCTTTGAAAAAGTGAAGTAAAATAATTTTAGTAGCTATTTCAGAATTTTGAGGTAAAATCTGTTTGCTTTTCTGAAAGTTTTGGCCCTTTGTCCAGCCAGGTTTATGTGCCAAATTCAGTTTATAGTTTCAAATAATTTTATTGTCCTCAAAAAAGCATCCCTTGCTGAATTTATCCTTTAACAATAACGACAAAAAACATTGTCCAACTCCAGTATAACTAGCTGGATTTCTGCACTTCCCTAGGTCAATCATACCCTGGAAAACCTAAGATAATAAGATGTCGGTCTCTAGAAAAGGAAGCCTTTTCTTGTTGGTGGAAGCCTGGCTCAGATGGAGGACTTCCTACCAATTACACCCTGTTCTACAGCAAGGACAGGTAACAAGCAATGCATATGTATTCTGTAAGTGATCAAGTGATGATTACGACAGAATGAGGGAATTATAACATTAACTTATAAAGGTGTTTTTATGAATCCATGTTAAACCTCAGATACCCAACAAGGGCTACAGGAGTTGAATGGCTTTCCCCTGTTGGAAGAAAACATGACCACTACCCGTCCCAGATCTTCAAACTGTCCCTACTGAAACTCCTCGGACCTAAAATCCTACTGTTCTAAAGACATGCTGGGAAAGGTGTAGTTTCTCCGCCTTACCAGGAGTCACCAAGCTTTTAACTGAATGGAGTGCTTCTCTGAGGAGGGGAGCATCAAGGCACCACAGGGCACCACCTCCATCCAGGGCCCGTCACAGCTAAGGAGCAGGGTAAGCTGGGGGCAACCCAGCCCTGGGCATCAGGCACCTCCATGGGGACAGGGACAGGCTAAGGCTGGGCTGGGGCTGGCTTGGCAGCGCCCATGGCTGGATAGGACAGGGCTACGGGGAGCTGGACACCAGCCCTGCTGCAGTGGGCTGAAATGGGGACCTGGGCCCCAGGCGGTGCATGGGAAAGCCCCGGGGAGGCTGCTCAGGGGCAGCAAGGGCTGGTGGTGCCCCTCAGGTCCCTGCCAAGGAGCTTCTCCCTTACCGTGCACAACAAACCCCGATCTGGAGAAAATCTATAGAGAGTCTTTTCTTCCCCTTCTGGATTTGTAGCCAACCTCATGGTTCCCAAAATGGAGTAAAATCAGGTGTGGGTATTGCATCTCAAAAGTTACTGTTTTGGTAAAGTCTGTGTCTCCCTCATCCTGTTTAAGAATAAAATGTGTATATGTTTAGTAACTTTGCTTAACCTGTGCTGCTTTGTATAAGTGCCCTTTCTTCCTGAAAACGTGAGATCTCAGAACAGGGCCAAGTAAGCAGGGAGGCTCAGGATAGATAAGGTAAAGCCTCAGACTTCCCTGCTTCAATTAAATAAACTCCAAATGATTTGGTATGAATCAATCAGGGAAGATGCAGCCTTTAATGAAGTTACCACACTCAACAATAATCTGAGAGCTTTTATTTTATGAAAGTCCAGATGTTTCAATCTCCATCAAAACAGAAACTTTAACAGACATTTTAAGTCATACCTACCACAGGTCAGAACAGGCCTTCTTGGGGATGGATAGGAGTGCTTCTCTGTTTCATTAAATCTGCTGAACACCAGGCACTGCCAAGCACTCCAGATCTGCACCGCCACTGCCTTTCTTAGCTCATTGTGTCTCAGGTACAGTCCCCTTGCTCCCATCTTTTCTTTGTGAACTGGGACAAAACTGCCTGGAAAATACAAGATCTTGTTATTAGCAGTGCATAGAGCATAACACTGGGACTGAAGTGCATCCTTGAACCACCTCAGCTGGTGCTTTGGGTTCGTGCAGTTCTTCACACCTGGGATAGGCTCTGAGTACATCACCCAGTTCAGCACTAACTGAGTACCAAGCAATCCCTCTCCTAAAAAAAGCCAAAAACTCGCATAAAGGTAATAGGTAAGCGACTGTGAATTAATCAGATATTTTTTGTTGAGACAGCTGTGATGATGATCATGTCAAAAACCAGGTAAATTAAAATCTTGCTGTAAACAAAATAATGAATAAAACACTCCTCTGCCGTAGGGCCCACCAGGTTACTTTCCAGGGCAAATATGTAAAGAAGATATTTTGTAACTTTTCTTCCTTAGTCAAAGTGGACATGTTCAATTTGCCTTTTAACTTGCTTTTAAACATTTTTTAAAATTGCCTTATGCTGTCTCTGGAAATTTCTCTTTATATTCTTTTGTTGATGTATTCCTATGCATAAAAAGGGGGATAAATGCGTTCATCCTGAGCAACTAGAGTAAAAATAACAATGAAGCGTTTATGGTAGTAGCATTTGACACTCACCAAAATCTTTCCCAAAGGTGGGATTATATATAGCTTTAAGTTAAACATGTTAAATTTCTTTGCTGAAACTACGCCATTACTGGAATATTATCTGCTTTGCTTCATTTCCTAAACTTTTAACTTTTTAAATCATTTTATTTCAGTGAAGAAAAAATCTATGAATGTCCAGACTACCGAACGTCAGGTCCCAATTCCTGCTACTTTGATAAAAACCACACTAACCCCTGGACAACATATAATATCAGTGTAATGGCAACGAATGAGATTGGAAGTAACAGCTCAGATCCTCAGTATGTGGATGTGACCTCCATAGGTAAAAAGGGAAGAATGAAATGGAAAACAAACTAGTTGGAGTTGTCTGTGGTTTTTAGTCCCAGAACAAGTAGTGGTGAAAAATTTTTTTCCTCATTATGTGAAACTTGCTATGGAGGAGTGTTTATCTACAGATGATCTAAAATATGCATCTTTAATTTATGTGAAAACTGCATTTTACTTATAAATTAAGTCACTACATATTTTATTGTCATTTTATCTTTGGCTGAAAAATTGGCTTCAGTTTCTAGTTATCTCCAGTATTTCAATTAGACTCAGTGACAGTGTTTCTAGCACTGCAGGTTATAAAACTTTCAAGTTAGGTTGATACCTACACTTTCCAAATCTAAACATCTTTCTGGCTGCTGGAATTGCAGTCTGGGGCCCGTAAAAATAACTGCCTAAGCACTCTGCAGGCTCTTTGTATTATTTCATATTCCTAGATCTGTTCTGCTTTCTGCATACACATAATCTACACATTGTAATGATAAATGTACTTAGTCTTTTTAGCTATGGAATATCTGACATTTTAGTTTTGCAAGAGTGGCTTAATGAAATTACGATTTGGATTTCCTTAGCCTGCCAAATTCAGAGTAAAGTTTAAGATTTGCTGACACTGTGGTAAATCAGTAGCCAGTTAAGCATTATTAGGGAGAAAGGGGGAAAAAAAAGGCTCTTGTACTATTCTGTTACAGAAGTGCTGAACGATCTGAAATTAATGTGATGAAATACAAAACCATAAAGGAGGTGCCTTTTCTGAGAGGAAATTAAATCGTTAATGGCAAACTTTTCATTTATACAGTTCAGCCAGATGCTCCTGTGAACCTCTCTCTAGAAACAAAAACATCTGCTAACGTAATATACCTTTGGGCAAAATGGTCTCCACCTCCAGTAGCTGATGTCAGCTCTAATTCACATGTATATCGCTATGAGCTACGACTAAAACCCGAGGAAAAGGAAGAGTGGGAGGTAATGGAAAAATATCTTTATTGTATAAATGTTCTTTTCAGTGAGTTCTTTTGTCTGAATTTAACTGGTACTATAAAAATTTTAGTTTCTGTAAGGACAGAGAAATTAATGTAACCAAATCTGATTAAAGAAAGCAAAATACTGTAGTGGTGTGCAGAGACAGTGAAATTCAAGGTATAGTATAATTGTTGTAATGTCGTATACTAAAAAAAACTGTTTAGCCCACTGATATAATATTTAATTGTAATTTTTTGTCAATGTGTCTGTTCCAAAGTGTCACAGTAAGAGACTGCTCAGTTCATATAGTTTAAAACAAATCAGGATCAAAGCAGTTTATTGATTCATTAAGATGTAATTAACAAACAAGCAGTTAACTATGCAGTCAAGGTCATATCGGCAATACAACAGATAAATCACAACACTGGGCACTTAAAAATGTTAGCAGACACCTACAAATTTATAAACAAACTTCTGTAACGAGTCCCAGAATTATGCTATATACAGAAATTCCCCTCTCCCAGGAAGGGTGAGTTACAAACACACCCTACCCTCGTGGGAGTACAAACTCACCTATTTCACAGAATCACAGAATGGTTTAGGTTGGAAGGGACCTTAAAGACCATCAAGTTCCAACCCTCCTGCCATGGGCAGGCACACCTCCCACCAGCCCAGGTTGCTCACAGTCCCATCCAGCCTGGCCTTGAACACCTCCAGGGATGGGGCAGCCACAACTGCCCTGGGCAACCTGTGCCAGTGCCTCACCACCCTCAGAGTGAAAAATTTCTTCCTAATAGAATCATAGAATCATTTAGGTTGGAAAAGACCTTTAAGATCATTGAGTCCAACTGTAAATGTAACACATAAATACCAGCATTCTTCAGAAAAAAAAACAGCAACATTGATTGCTAAGATCTACCCTCTTCCAGTTTGAAGACATTACCCCTTGTCCTATCACTACATGCGCTTGTCAAGCTTTTTTGCTTTACACCCATTCTGCAGGGGACATGGATGCTTTAACTCAGTGTGAACCCACATCCCTTCATACAGTGTACTAAGACACAGATCAGTGAGAAAGCACCCACACGGCCACATGCAGACACTCGGGTGATGGTTCCTGCGTGCTGGAGTCCACACCATTTGGAGTGCAGCTGCTCACAGCATCAAAGAGGGAGACTGCTCTGTCTGGCCCAGGCAAGAGGTCATGGTGCCAGCAGAGCAGCTTCTGATAGTATCAAACTAAACTTCAGCTACTGATGTTTTCAGACTCCCCCCACTGTTACAAGTTTTTATGCTTCTTTCATACTGCTTTTCAAGCTGAGCAGCTAACCGTTTTTGTTTCAGAAGTCTCTTATTTATTCTTTAATTACTATTTAATTAGGCTGAAAGTCATCATCATCGTCCTCAACATGATCAGTTGGGGGCAACCCCGGTCTCAGAAAGTTTGGGGTGTCCTACTCACACACACTATTTCCATTGACGTTTCCAGCTGTGGCCATTTAACTAGGACTGGGCCACAGTACTCCTGCAGCTGAGGTACCAGGATAAAACGTCATTCTTAAAGTCATAGTCAGAAGGCCTCAATGCTACCTAAATTGTTGATGCTGTAATGATGGAGAAAGCTATGTGTCTTGAAAGACTTCTGAAGAGAGATTCAAAGGGCCTGAGCATGGCACTTAATAGTAAGCGCTAAAGCTAGCCACTAAGAAGTGTTACACAGAGGGTTTATCTGTGAGTTGGACCACCTATAGTGTTCCCTACACTGTGGATCTGATGGAGTACTATCTTATAGGAAGTCTACAATTAAATATGTTCTCGAGCATCAGAATCTCAGTATCTAAAGTGAGTTTTCTGTTAAGTTGCTACCTTTACTTATTTGAAATTCACGTCTTACAAAATACCCAACTGAAACCCTTGCCTTTCAGAAGTCAGTGACACAAGCCTACTCATTTACCGTTTATTTGTTAAAATGGCCCAATTCTTTATTATTTTTCCCGTCCATTTTTTTTCCAGACAATATCTGTTGGAGTGCAGACACAGTACAAAGTGATTAGGTTACAAGCTGGAGTGAAGTATGTTGTTCAGGTCCGTTGCATGTTAGACCTTGGAGAATGGAGTGAGTGGAGCTCCGAAAGACGCATTCAGATCCCCAATGGTGAGTGGATGATTGCTGTTCTGTTAATTGTTTTTAAATTCTAGCCGGTTCAGTGTTGTGAAAGGCGCCTAAATGGCAGCCCTGAAAATCCGTTTTCTCACACACATACTTCATAGTGCTGGAGGAACAGCTTAGTGCATCTCACTGTACTTTGTGTGTCACTAAGTACTTAGTCTTGGTGATCCACTCAGGATCCTCTGCTGAAACTGGCTATGGCAAACAGGCTGGGATTTACTAGGAAGTCACTTCTGATACAGGTGTGCTGAAAAAATTTATTGTTCCTCTTCCTCTATCTAAAAATCCTGCTGATTTCATTTGTAGCTATAGATATCAGGTAATGGTACTTGTGTAAGAATCATTCATTTGTTCATTAGCAACTGGACTGAAAGCACTGCCATGCCTAAAAGAGCATAACAATTGCAGCTACTATCACATGGAAAAAATTATGTGTTTTGTTTGATTTGAGTGGCCATATTAAATATGCATGACATCATATCTTGTTGTCAGACACTTTAGCCAGGTTGTCTCAAATCTTATTCTTCTGTCCGTAATTGTATTATTCATTATCTGACATGGAAATTGGTGAAGGACTTTTAATAGAAAAATATTTTTAAGTGTCCCATTTTCAGATCTGCCTTAGGCCATTAGAAATTTGGAAAATCAATGTCCCTACTCTAAATAGTAGAAAATATGTATTATTGATGTAATAGGACCATATTTTGCCACAAATACATAACCGCAAAAGTTTCAGTCACATCAAGGTTTTGACTAGCATCATCCTATTCAAAATTTAAGCATTTTCCTCTGCCCTACTCTAAGTGCTTCACTTGAGTCTATAAAAACATCATCAGGAATCTGAATAATTATAAATTGCTTGGCAGCAATCAGGCAAGTAGCCTGACTACTGAGCATAATGTCACTTTACAAGGAAATATGAGAGCTGCTTCTTTGTATCTGGAATCAGCTCAGCACAGGTACTTTAGAAGAGAATTACTGGCAAGGACATAAACAAATGACTGAACACTTATGTTCTTTTTTTTTTTCTTGTAAAAGACAAAACAAATGACAGAGTGTTTTTTAAACATTCAGAAGCATCGTAAAACACATTTTTGAAGGAAAAATGGTTTATATAGAAAATAGATTGGATAGCAGAGTGTATTTTAAATCATTTATAGAACCTACTATGACAGTATTTGAGCACCCTCTACCAGATTTGGGGTCAGAGAAGAGCCACAGCCAGGGAACTGAAACATATTTCCTTAGCATAGCTGCAGTGGGAAAAGATTTTGAATCCAGGTCAAAGAAGCAGGCCTTTCCTATGCTAATATGAAGCAAAACTTTTTCTTTCCTTGAAGAAAACAAAGTATTTTCCTGTGCTCTGCTTGTTATTGCTTTACCAATTCAGGGTTGATGTCATGCATTAAACTTACCAATTAGTTCATTTCTTTGTCTCTTACAGGGGAGTCACCTCCTGAAAAGCCTACAATAATAAAATGCCGTTCTCCAGAAAAGGAAACATTTACTTGTTGGTGGAAACCTGGTTCAGATGGAGGACATCCTACTAACTACACTTTACTTTACAGCAAAGAAGGGTAATAAGCTGTGCATAATTTTTCAGTGTTTTATTGGAAGGACCTGGAAAGTCAATCTTGACTGTTTTTGCATTTAGGAGATGTTGCTTTGCATAGCACATGTTTTTGTTCAAGTATTCTGGAATAGCCCTGGCAGCAATATGTTTAAGGTTGAAATAGGATCTCTTTATAATGTCAGTTTTTTTCAAATTTCTGTGAATTCTTCTGCCTTGAAAGATAGGCTGCCTTAAAAGTTGCTTTGGCCCAGCATCTGCATAATAGTATGCGGTGCAAATGCACAGTCCTGTAGCTCTTTGGCCACACAGCCCTAGAAATAAAGCTTTACAAAATGACCAGACATTAAAATTTTCATTTTCTGGTAATGCTTATTTTGCACAACTATTCATAGGCCGTGAATGCTTCCTGACTTCTGCAGTAATCTTTTTCTTGGAACTTAGATCAAGTGCTAAATGTTCATTTTAGAGTAGGCAGTATTTTCTTTGGGTCCTGTGAACTATTTTTTGTTCATTCAGCACTGCTCAGGCTTGCACTGACCTAACTGGGTGCTAAACTCTGTACTTGTCAGCTGAGAGAAAGGTCTTAGTGGATACTAAGTGGTCCAGGATACTGGACCAGCCAGCCAAGGCACTGTGTGAGGTCCACATCCACAACTTTCTCTTTTGTTATTGTGCATCTCAGAGGAGCCTGGAAACAAGTACTGCATACTCAACTTTCTCTCATATCCCTGCTCCCTTTGGGAAACTTGGGAATGGATTTGGAGGACAAGTACAAAGTAGGGTTTTTTTGAGGAACAGGTGATGAAAGACCAAAATAGATTCTGAACACATATTAATGTAATATGTAGAACTCATGTAATGTGAAATGAACGCTGGAAGTACTCAGTTTTTAATAGATGGGTTAGAAGACTTCAGCAGTCACTTCTACTCTTAATGCTGTGCAGTGCACAATGGTGTTCAGAAAAGGAAGACCTGCACTCTGCTAGCCCACTGCTGCATCTACAACTGCCTAAATTCCTCAGGCTTTTTAGTCTTTATTTTGGGGGGAAAATTCTTACTACAGTCTCTGGAATTTTCCAATGACTCCTTAGTTTGAAAGCAGTTTTCTGATGTTCTTCGCATTGCCAGGCATCAAAAGTCTGATCTAGCCCTAAACAACACTGAACTACTAGTAATGAAAGTCAGGTGGTTTAGTCTATGTAACCTAATCACTGTGATTCTTCCATTTCAGAGAAGAACAAGTTTATGAATGTCCAGATTACAGAACTGCAGGCCCAAATTCATGCTACTTCGATAAAAAGCACACCTCTTTCTGGACGATATACAATATTACTGTGAGGGCAACTAATAAAGTGGGAAGTAACATCTCTGATCCTCATTATGTGGATGTGACTTACATAGGTAAGAGATGAAAAGTATTTTCAGTGGGATGAAATAATTCAAATTTATGGATTTTGACATAAGAATTTTATTCCAGCTCTTCTCATAGTATTATAGTATTATATCTAAGTTAAAAATTTGTAAGAACAAATAAGATCTTATCTGGTGTAATAATAAATCTATATTCATCCTTTTACCATTTTATTTTCAAAGGAAGCCTAAAAGTGCTAAAAGCTTTAGAACTGCATTCAGATAACCATATATTGGTTTTCTGTATTTCTTTCAGTCAAGAAACATCATCCAGCTAAAATCTTTTTCCACTCTACCCACAACTGAAATCAAATTGATCTTTTAACTAATAATACTTAAATTTGATTACCTAAAAGTAGTTCCCAGACCCTAGAGAAGCTGAATTAGTGCTTTTTATAGCAGTGTACTGATAATACCTTTTCTCAGACTTTTTCCACAGAGTGACTGCGGACAAGTATTTAGGTTTTTTTTCTAAGGGAATGGAACATTATCACCAATAACCATTTTGTTATCAAGGATCTGGCTGCCAGGAGTCTGACAGGTGGAAAAGGGCTGCTGGAGAAAAGGCATTTTACCTCCATGCCCTGACTACTTATGCGATGAAGCTTTACATAGGATAGTGGTAAAATACCTGCACGATACGCAGAAGGTCTGCCTCTGACTGAGGAAGCTGCAAGCCTGACTGTAGCAGAAACCTGCATTCCATTTTGGTTTATTTTTGAGATATAGTCAAGGCTTTAATATTACTGGTTTGTTTTATTTTTAAATATCCTTACATACGCATGTAGGGATTATGCTGTTGTATTTTCTGAATGTAGAAGATGGAGGGGGTACAAGTTTCATCAGCTACGTCTGTGTCTTCAGCATTCCTAAGCATGTATGCCAACTTTGATAAGATTATGGTAAAACACAACTTTCATAACACAGCGTTAAAGATGTTAACTTTGAAACATAGTTGTGGGGAAAAGCAACAATAAATGGTAATGTAAGAAAAAGTTATTTCAGGTCATAAATTATTAAGGCAAATCTCAAAGTGAAATCAACATATTTACTGCTCTTTATTTTCTTCTTCAAATTCATAAATGCATGCTTCCTTTATCAGGAAATTCCAGCACCAGTTCTAAACACAACAGAGGTGGCAACTCACCGCTCACACAATTTTGTATTTCTTCCTAAGATGCAAGGAAAAAATCATTTAGACTCTTACTGTCAGTTCTTTTATTTTAACAGTACAGCCAGATCCTCCTGTGAATGTAACTCTGGAATTAAAAAAGCCAATAAACAGAAAACCATACCTGGTCTTGACATGGTCTCCACCCCCACTAGCTGATGTCAGATCTGGATGGCTTACCCTTGAATATGAGTTGCGACTAAAGCCTGAAGAAGGAGAGGAATGGGAGGTAAGGATGTTACAAGTTTTTGCTAGATGTTTTCTGGTCAATTACATTTTTTCAGCTAGGTCCCATGCCTGAATGTAATGAAGCAGGCACACTGAACAGTGCATCATTTTTCGAAAGTGCTTGCGTGACCTACAATTTCCTACTGGTATCTCAGATGCTGTTGTGTGATAGCAGGTGATAAAGTACTTATTTTCAATTGTGGCCATTATATATTAATCTTATTGGCATTACAGTTTAAATTGTTCATTCTCATTTAGTCAGGTTTCTTTTGTGATAATCTGTTCTTAACCACAAACACTTCTTAGGTAACAGAAAGCTCAGTGACATTATGTAAAATCATTTAAATTTGTACAAATAGCCATTAGGTGGTAGTTGTCATGGCCACATAATAATTGTCTGTATCCAGGACTTGCAACTCAAACAACTGGGTGGCAAATTAAAGACTCCAGCTATTGGTATTTGGCTGCATCCCCTTCTTGTCTGCTGCAATACTTCCCAGCCACCTCTGCACCTCCTCCTTCCTTCCCCCTGCCACTGCACTTCCCAGCCCCCTGGCTGTTACAAGATCCACTTTTTACTACCCTGTGCAGTTCCACCAACTCCTTCTTTTCTCTCTGCATTTTATTCCTCATCTCTGTTTCTTGCCTCCTTCTCTTCCTCTCATCATTACAGTTCCCACCATTACCACAGTTCCTCCCTATTTACCATATGCTCATTATGTGTTTTTGTAGTAGTTTAATTTGCATGGCATAGTGGAGCTATATCTGATTCCCACTGAATTATGTTACAAAGCTGAACTATAGAGATAAAATGAATGTACTGTTATTCCATGCCTGCCTAACAATTACTAGGAAGCTACCCAGAATCATTCTATATTCCCAACTTGGTTATCAAGACTTAAACCTAGGTGAGCTTTTCATAGAAATAATAGAAAAATGTCTCAATTTTATATGCAAATTATGATTTTTATGGAATTTCCAGACTATTTTTGTTGGACAGCAAACACAGTATAAAATGTTTAGTTTAAATCCTGGAAAGAAGTACATTGTACAGATTCACTGCAAACCAGACCACCATGGATCATGGAGTGAATGGAGCTCTGAAAAGTACATTCAGATCCCTACTGGTGAGTGGCCAGGCATCCCTTCAGTAACTGTTATTACATGGAAGTTCATGTACTTTTGTTAGGTGTTTGTGGCATCCATGCAGATTGACATCCCATAGTTTCCCTAGGACAGGTAAGAACATCATTGCTAAGGTAACGGAACTCTCAACATCATTGCACCATACCCAGTTAGCTTTCCCCTTTATTACTTTCTGAAGTTAAGAAAGTGAATCAATTTCTTTACTTTTTTAAACCATGTCCTTTCTGGTTATTGCTTTGTTTGTTCTCATGATGGTAGTTTTTAATTAAAAGAATACCAGTAACTGCATTATAACTGCTACATAGACAACAGAGTGACTGCCTTCAGACAGTAACAGCTCTTTACTCTTTATCTGGAATGAATTTGAAATAAACACCTCAATGTCAAAAGTGTGATGTTACAATAGAAATCCTTAAAAATATCTAGTCCTAGATCATTTAACCCAGCACTTAATTAATTGTATGATACATATTTGATAAGGAAAAGACTACAGTTTTGGCAT
Source organism: Ibidorhyncha struthersii (assembly GCA_013398815.1). Lineage (NCBI taxonomy): Eukaryota > Metazoa > Chordata > Aves > Charadriiformes > Charadriidae > Ibidorhyncha > Ibidorhyncha struthersii. The sequence goes on from VZSZ01010368.1 coordinate 125,962, forward strand.
AATTAGATTTGAACCAAATTGCTATAACTAGCTGTGACAACATTTCCCTCTTCATACATTTTTGTCTCATTTTTCCAAGGGAGTTTATTTCCTGCACAATGCCATTAATAAAAAGTATATTTATTATCAGATATTACAATGATTGTTGAGATCCATCTGTGGTAGTAAAGGCCTCTAGATTCAATACCAAATTTGGCAGTTTAGACCAATTGTTAAAATGAAAGTAATTTGAGACTTTTTTTTGCATGCTGACTATGCATATGTTAGGTATGTGTCCCTAAATAATTCTGTTTGTTTCCTAGACTTTAGAGTAAAAGATATGGTTGTGTGGATCGTCGTTGGTGTCTTGTCATCTCTTATATGTTTGATCATGAGCTGGACAATGGTTTTGAAAGGGTACAGGTAAGTCGCCAATTTCACAATTGCATAGAGTTGAAAGTCTCAGCAAGCTTTTCAAAAATAGACTGCTAACGTTGGATTGAATTTCCTATATGTTTTGTGTTCTCTTATAAAATATAATTTATGGGTATTTTACTATAAATTCGCATCCAATAAAGAGGTATTTCTGTTCGTTAGGGAAACCAGGCTAAATTCTCAATTGGTAAAGATGTGTCTATTAGATCTGACCACCTTCTTTAGCCATGTAAGTATTCAGCATCACAAACATAATTCAGAGTATCCCTGCTCCTGTAGAAGATGTGCCTTTTGGTTTTGCCCTAATTTCCTAAAGGAAACAAGGTTACATTGGGAGGTTGTCTTTCTCCTCACCTGTCTGTCAGTTCCTCTAAATAATTTATTAGAACACTGTCTAATTTCAATCAAATCTGAAAGAGAAAGGTGTCACAAAGATTATCACTTTTGTACAAGTCTTAGAAAAAAAAATGGCTGAGTAGAAGAAACAGAGGGAAACTGTTGATGGAAAAGCCATCAGAAGTCATTCATCATAAATCCTGTTTAGTGTAGTAGTCAGCTGATGGTCAAGTATGTACATACAGGCCCACTAGTCCTCCTGAACTGTGCTGTTTCTTGGCCAGTGGTGAAGTTACAGTAATATTAGATAACTGTAGGTTAAGGGACAAAGGACACTAGCAGTGTTACTTTTCCAGTTGAATAACTTTTGTACTGTTCTCTTTCTTATAAATACACCTCAGGCTAACTCCTGAACTGTAACTGGATTTGTAAACTACCTGGTTTGAGAGGTAGACAGGAAACTGACATCCAACAGGAAGGTATCAGATATGGGAGAAGTGTTTAAAATGTCAGTCACTTTCTGAGGAAATGGGAGAACAAACAGAGAGATAGGGCTCATACTTACACCTTGTGTGTTTGTTCTGGTTTTTTAGAATGATAGCCTTTATCCTACCACCAGTTCCGGGACCGAAGATAAAAGGCGTAGATACACATCTCTTAGAGGTGAGCACCACTGATAACAACAAAAGAATTCACCAGTGCTTACTTTTCCAAATTATGTACTAGCAAACACAATTACTATAATAAAGTATAAACCAGCTTCAATTAATTTAATCAGTGCTAAAAACAAGCAACACTTTCAGGTTGATCATGTGGTGGTATGTGTGAGACAGTGTCTTGCCTTGCACTAGCAGTAGGAGAGCGTTTGAGATTAGCGTTTGTGACCGCAGCTGTTCCCTGTGACACCACGAGAGCCAATGCCTGTGTGATCTTCCTAGTAGTTCTTATGGAAGTTGCTCTCCACAGTCTCTTGCCATGCTGAGGAGACAGGACATGGCTGCTCTATCATTCTCCTCCATTTCCTTCTTGTTAAACCCATGAGACCCGTACCTGCCAAAAGCTCCCTAGTCCTCCCATTTTAGAAATATGAATTCTGGAATTGTGTCTCCCCACTGAGGGAACTCAAGAAATTTTCTTCTGTTCTTCCATTATCTTCTGCAGCAGTAGAAATACAGTTTAGGTCTAGTGACATCATTATTAAAGTATCTGTATATTAAATATGTAGATTGTTCACAACTGTTCCAGTCAGATAAACCCTAAGGTTAACAATGAAAAAATATCTCTTATTTATTACGCCCTTAGACAGGAAAATCTGAAGAACTATTGAGTGCTCTTGGTTGCCATGGTTTCCCTCCAACATCAGACTGTGAGGAACTACTGATAGAATATCTGGAAGTAGAGGACAGTGAGGATCAGCAGCTCATGCCAAGCCATGACAATGGTCATCCCAGTAAAAATGCAAGAATGATACCCAAGGAAACAGACAGTGACTCAGGCCGAGGGAGCTGTGATAGCCCTTCTCTTCTTTCTGAGAAGTGCAGGGAGTGCCACACCCTTCCGTCAACACTTCAGACACAAGATGTTAGAGATGTTCAAGAAAATAAAGGAGGAAAAAGGAGTTGGGAAACTCAATGTACAGCATATGAACAGAAAATACTCCTCAACAATGTGAGTACAAAATCGTCCACATGGCCTGCAGCTCAATTATCTAATAATCAGCCTCCTATGTTTGCCTACCACAGTACTATAGATGCACATAAGATAACACTGAATACCACAAATGTGAACATTGCACCAGTTTTCGTCGGAAATGAAGAAAAGCATCAGTCACAATATCCTTTCACTCAAACAGTCCACAACGACATGGAAAAGCAAAGAGAGATGGAGAATTTGCATTCCAAAACTGACCAGACCACAGTGCAGGTCAAACAAAACAGACCTAATGGCAAGTCACCTTTTTTGAAACCTAAACTAATGGATTATGTAGAAGTTCACAAAGTCAGACAAGATAAGGAGCCAGCAGTATTACTGAAACATAAAGAAAATAGTGGAAAGAATGAAAAATACACTGTTCCAGGAACCAGCAAAGAATATACCAAGGTCTCAACAGTTGTGGACCATAATATCATAGTATTAATGCCAGATGCATGCATCCAGCACACATCTGTATCTCAAGAACCTTCAATGGAAATGTCTCTGAACCTTCAGCAAGGCCAAACTGACAAAAATATGAGCTATTGTCTGACAGTTCCAAGCGAATGCAAACGAGAGACCAGTGGATCAGAGTACATGGACCCATCTTCCTTTATGCCCTCCTTTAAATAACTAGTAGTTAGTACAGTACATACTTAGTAGTTACGTACAATAAAACAAATCCACATAGCAAGTAGTTCCTTAAAAAAGCCTAGCCTCCTATGTGTATACAAAGAATAAAATAAACTGTGGATTGAGGTAATAATCATGGAAGCAAACCTTGGATCATTAACACGTTTCTGACACAGAGAAGTGAGGAAATGGGTATTATCTGCCATGAAAAATACATTGTAAACTGATTATTCAGCTCTGCAGATCTTTTATTAATTGATTAAACCTGAGGGAATACTGCAGATTTGACAAACATAAAAATTGTTATGGGTCAGTCAGTATACCATAGTGATCTGAGCAGTTCCTAAATCAGCTAAATTGCACAACAGCATTCTGATCTACAATGTATTTTCTTCTAAATGCATTATGACACTAGATTAAGTTTTCTTTATATTTTTTCTCAATCCTTAGGAAATAAGGAGCTCTTATAGATGGCAAGTCATATATAAAAGAGAATATATTCAACAAATTAAAATAACAAATTCTTCTAAATATATTTTTGCTTTGTTTCAATGTGACAGAAGACTGCAACCCATTCATATCCTAGTCCAATGAAACCAAACATGAAAAAAATAGCAGGACAATATTTGATATACTGCCTTACTGTATATAATATACAAATCTACTTTAGTATAAGCCCATATGTTTAACAGTGTATTTTTAAAGGCTATTTTTCTATTACCAAAAAAGGGCAAAATAAAATATTTTTTAATTTCCCAATGCTATTTAACTACCTTGGAACTTTTCTGTTTCCTTCTGCTGAGACAGCCGTAACAAAGCTACCATTTCTATACAAAGCATAAAATTAAACTTTATACTAATTAACAATATGAAGTAATTTTTAAACTATATTTCTAATATATTGCAGATGTATTACTGTTTTAATTGTAAATTATTTATTTCACTTGGTTTTTATCACCTGTAATTATAAAATTAAAATAGAATCTGGGTTTTGAGAGCAAAGCTTCTTTCCCACTGAATTTGTACTCTGATACCAATCATGAATGGAGTGGTGTTCTCCTGCATCCTTACACGTTGCACTTTTCTCTGAGCCTGGAAGGGAAGTCTGAAGTTGTTTTTTTCATAATGAACTCATCAACACTAATTTTGGAATCCAGCCTCCAAAGTCAAAGATATGAGGCATAAAGTCTGAGTCAGAGCTCTGCTGAAATAGCAGCAGGAATGAGGAAAGGAGTTCATGTACTTGGGCTGGACAGATGACCCCGGAACAGCAGTGGGAACAGTGAGGATTCCTCATACCCCATGTAACCGAAGGCAGAATCAAAATGATACTGGAATGGCTCTGAACTTACTGTGGTCCCTCCTTCTTGAAACGACAGTTTAATTTACTCCAGGAAAGTATGACCAAGTGATGACTGATTAAAACCGGGCCAAATATTTAGCCAGCATCACTAGCTTCAGGGGAAATTGGAAACATAAGGTAAGGGAAATTGTACCGTACATGTGAAGGAAAGTGTATTTAATACAGATGAGCTCTCTTCTGTTCTTGTCCTTTCTGAACAGCTTTACATTTCTCCAGCTTTGCATGATTTTATGCACTGAGCCAACCTTCCTGCAGTATCAGGTAACCTGCTGCAGAGCCAGCCAAAAGAGACTTTAAGATTGTGAAGGTCCCAGAAGGCCACACCTAATTCTGCCAATCAGATTCCCACCTTTTTCCTTCATGCCGTGGAACTGCTCAAGTACAGATCAATCAAGCTGTTTATCCCTTCCACTGACAGGACTTTAGAACTTAACTGATTATCTGTGTGTCTGTAAACATACGTGTTAGTATGTACTGTAACACTTACTTTAGGCATCAAATTTAGAGCCTGCGTCCTTTATACAGGCAATGTACTGCCCACTTCCAGAGGTTCACCAGAACAGTCTGGATGCTCTGCTGAATGTGTAGGGAGTTATCTTAGATTTTTAATTCAGCCACTAATTTAACACTTGAAGACATAAGCAGCCAAACATAAAATGTTATTTAGTTATAGTTAACAGGACAATTTTACTGTAGCATTTGTAGTGTATCTTACAAATTTTCTGGGGATGCTAAAAGTACTGCAAAGAAACTATCAACTTATCTGTCAGAACTAGAATGTTTGGCAGGGCAGCAACGTGTGTGTGTGCGTGTGTGCAAGCTGATAATATACTCCTTCTGACAGTGCTTCATTTACTCTTCAGTTTTGTGACTGAATCTGACAGAGCTGATCCAGATTAGACACATTCTCTTTCTTTACACAGATAGCCATATCTGAGCCAAGCTGGTTTTTTCTACTCCTAATGCCAAGCATAAAGACATGCTGCTACAGGCCTTCTGTGATGCATCTGATGATGCACAGAGGCTGTAGAGTCTCATCAAGCCACAGCCTAAAGATTTTCCTTACGTAGTGGATTTCTTAGGGTAAAACACAGGTGACTACACAGATGTTGTAAACCAAAGAAAGCACGGATATGGTGTCAGCAGCAGGCTGTTGCTGTCATATCAGTTACTTTGGACCTGAGGCAGATACAACTTTTAGCAGATTTTAAGTGTATGATTCATCCTGCCTAACTGTAGGTATCTATATGTGTACCTCCAGTAATCCACACAGAAAGAGAACTGAGTGGAAGAGTTTCTATGCTTTGCCATAGTTTGTTACTGAAGCTGCAAAATAGCTGTAGCTTAAATTACATTATGAGGTGTAGATTCTCTGCCACCTTTGCTGATGAACATCTCAATATGCCGAATCATCATGGCTTTCTGTGAAAAGGGAAATTCAGCCAGAGTGGAAAAGGTGCATTTGCTTGTTGCTTTGAGGTAGCTAAGCTTTTTTGAAGGATTTGCTAGCTAAATACAATGTGAACACAATTTTCATAAATTTATTTCACTCTTTAAGCTGAAAAAACATGCAGGTTGATTATTTTTCCCTTGGATTTGCTTTTAGTTTCCAAAACACCTTGTTAGTCCCAAGGTGGGAGCAACACCTTCTGAAAGTGGCCTTTAACATCTGAAAGTACATTATGAAGAGAATAAACTAATGTTCTGTAAAATCAAAATAACATTCTGCTAAGTGTTTGGGCCTTTGGATGTTCAAATACTTCATTGTTTTTGCTTGCAACAGTAGTTTTGTTTGCAGCTTTTTAAGAAATAGCTTTTTATTAGGAAATAGATGAGATTTTGCAGCAGTTGTACACAGCTGATTGTTGTAAAATTATGACACACCAGTGGGGATAAACAGGCTCTTGACACCTCCTTTGATATACAGAGGGATGAAGTATATAACAGAATTTACCCCAGGAACAGGGATTAGCCCTCTAGCTCTTGCACCATTAGTCAAACTTCTCACTCAGAATAATTATTTGAGAAGTTTGAACGACATTTTCAATGTCAAATTTATGCATGAGTCACTTAGTGTGAATTACTCTTTAGTAGCATAAAAGCCCTAAAAGGAAGCATAAAGGCTTTTCAGAAGTAATTAATTTTGTAAAATTCATAACATTGAATATACGTATTTTTAATTAATTACATTTCCTTTGGACTTGGACTAATTTTATTAACAGTTTTTCTTCGGTATTGACAAATATGGCTCATAATCTTAAATTTTCTAATTAGACTTTTTGCCTTTAGCAGAGACATATTTGATGTACAATTTTAGTATTTCAGTATAATATTCCTGACTTTTAAAGAAATATGATTTATTGAAGTGGGACATGTGCTCCCAAAACTCACTGTCACATAAAATGCAGGCTTGAAGAATGGTCTTGATGATACTATGTAACTACAAAGATTATTTAATAAAAATGCAGTACGCTGATCTTATATAATACTAGTAAGAGGATATATTTGCTTATGTAACAAACTGTAAAACAAATATGTTATGATAATTGATTTATGTTAAAGCAGTGAATTCTGTGGTATATCTGTTTATGTGCCTGTGTTTAAATGGCTGGAAAATATACAGTTGCTTTTAATGTCATTTAAGTATTTAAAGTGTAGTAATAACCAGTGTTCAAAATGAATAACCAGAATTTTTTTGTGATCTCCGAAGCATTGTATATGTGGGGTTCACATCATGAAGCCTGTAAAGGTATTTCATATTTTTTCATTAATTGTAAACAATTTGAAGGTGTTGTGCAAGGAAACCAAAGTCATCTAAACCAGTTGATATCATCTTACACATCTTCTACAAAGCCATAAGGACAAATGAAATGAAAAAGCGTCATGAGATCAGGCATCATATTCTCAAAGAATTGCTACCTCAGATAATTTTTTTTCCTCCTTTAAAAAGGCAGACAAAAGCATTTTACTTTGTGTGTCAAATTGTGAATCATTCTATCAAGATTAAAAGAAAAACTTTCAAATGATTTTTGTTAACAGCTTGTCATGGAATCATCACTTGTGTTGCACTGGTAATACTGGGGTGGAATATTGGAGATGTGTAGCAAAATGAAGTGTTTTTAACATGAAAAAATAACAGAGAAATTTCTGTCTTGTAGGAAAAGCCATACTGACCAGCTTGGCAGCCAAGCATCAGCCCCTTTTCTGGGCTGAAAAGTCTTCTGCCATTGCCTCTGTGCCCAGCTCGCTAGGACTGAATGAGCTGAGTTGTCAGAGATGCTCTGATTCTGGATCTCAGCAATGGAACTAAGCATTTATCAATACTTGCTGTTTAGAAAGACCTGTTTTCAGCTGAGTTCCTCAGAAATAAACCTTCAAGCTCTATCCCTAAATGACTGAAAATGGAGACTAGCCCTGCTCTCAACTATCTCAAACCTTCATACTAAATTCAGACTCCAGTTCCTGTGGGCATGGAAAGATGAACTGAATTACATTAATTGGAACAATCTGGTGGCCCTGCCTTGAAAACCATTGTGAAAAAAATCAGGGAATTTATTCATCTTTCCTGTGTATGTCAAGCAGGAGATTATAGATAAATGGAATGCAGAAATACATAATATATGGGGATAGAAAGAGAGATTAATGAAGAAAAGAGGGACACAGTTTCTGCACGTGGCAGAATTGAAGAGGAGTACAGTCACTATAGGATGGTACACAGGTAGATAATTAGAGAAATCAAAGGGGGTAAACATGCATTTTGACTACAGCTGAGAAGGGAGGAAGGGAGAACAGAAAATGGAAGCAAAAGAATCAAATTTAAGAGTAGATAGGAAAAAATGAGAACCAGTAGAAGTGAGAGGAGTGATAAATGAGTTTGTGAGTAAAAAGAAAGAGAATACTTCTATATCAAAAGTGTGAATATGCACAGCTATCTGAGATAGTCCACAAAAGTAGTGAAGCCTTATTAAATGCTGAAGAATTGGCAAAACGCTGAAATCAGCAACTATGTATCAGCTATAATATATAAGCAGAAAAAGTCCTATACATGAGAAGTGGTCATTCACTTTCTATCCGTTACAGAATTTTCTTCTACATATCAGACATTGGTCCCAGGCAAACAGAATACTTGAAGAGCTAGACCCCTCATCTGATCTGCTGTTGCATTTTCTACATTCCTAAGTAAAAAATAAAGAGAAATAAAGTGTACCACACTGTTTTTAAAAGCAACCTTCAATTTTTCAGACAGCTCTACAGCTGAGGTGTATTTATCCATCCACATTGTCTCACACATATGCCTATCATTCTTAAGCATTCTTCTATTTTTTTATTTATTAAAGATAATGTAATGATCTGGAAGCTCCAAGACAAAAAGGACTTTATGGATACTACTAAATGGTCTCTTGGCATTGCTGGGCATTGATTAGTTTGTACTCGTGACAATGGGTCTGTTAATATTTTCCTTAATCAAAAAGTCCCTGTCTTGGTGATAAATTGGGAAAATTACCAAGTCAGGCTTAAAATACATCTCTCCCATGTAAGCTGAGTTTTTAAAAGAAACCATTATATCTGTCAAAAGTAATTAAGAAAAATATCTGAATTAGTTGTGTGGCCTCTTGCAGTGCTTATATGCTAAAAGCTGGGCTTATACTCAAGACATTGGTGCACAGAGCAGTTAGACATAAGGAAGTATTTTTTTATATCTTCCTCTCTTATTTTTGGAAGGTTTAACGTCCTGTTCTACTTTGTGATGCTGCTTGTCTTGGACCTTGTCTTTATTTAACTTTTTTTTTTGGACAATGCTGCTTTTGGGTCTGTTTTTGTGAGCTGTTGAGTATCTTCACCTCATTTTGACATCAGTAAAAACTGAAAGATTTTACTTCAATTCCTACAAAGTCGGCAATAGTCAGTTTTACAGACATGTAGCACTGAGTAGAATTGTTACTGGATGCTGGAAATCCTTCTAGAAGTCACTTGTAGAAAATATCCCTTCAGTAGGACAGAAATATCTAGGAAGAGGCAGACTTTTCTACATGCAGAATTCATGCAGCGATGTAATGATGTCAAATCCTATTTTTCACTATTCATAATGCTGTAGACTACTCTTCATTCTCATCCCTCTGTCCTTCATTCCGAAATTAAGAGGCAACTACTGTTCAGCTACACTCAGAAAAAGCTCCTGGGCTGCTTTAGTGTTGTTTATTTTTCATCTTGTAAAGTATTTTTTTTATTTTAACTACATACACCATTCATCATCTGGAATAACAAAACCATCAGTTCCATATATGCATTACATTTCTCAGAGATACTCAGCACTATATGGGCTTCTGAAATCTTTATATTGTGCTTCATATATTTTTTTAGTCATTGTTTAAAATACAGCAATACTGAGGGTACTGGTCTGAAAAAGCACCGCTCAGAAAAAAACATGTCAGCAGTCAGTAACTAATTGTATTTGTTCAAATTTCTGCCATGCTGTTAAGTCCAGGTAAAAGTCTCTGGAACTTCCTTGCCTTTAATTGTGCTAGTAGGTCTCTCAAAGGAACATATTTATAAATTAAATTGCATGTTCTGAATAATATGCAGAATAAACAATATACTTTCCAGCAGAGAAAGAGACCATTCAATATTTAAAGCAAACTTATTTCCATTTGCAGCATGAATTGTTTCATTGCTAGCCTTGCAATACAAGCTAGGCATTTTTTCCATTACAATTTTAGAATTTGTATGCAGTCTGGAACATCCAAGTTATCATAGTGTCATTACAGTAGCAACAGAATGACTTGAAGCACAATTATTCTATGAAACAGATCCAAGTGTTTTGTAAATTTCTAAAATTTAAGAAATTACAGAAAGTAGATTTCATACGCAGTTTGTGCATTGGTTGGAGAATACTGGGATAAAAATAGTTGCTCAGGAATTCATTGTTTCTAAGTGTATCTGAAGTAAAATGCTTTAAAATATATTTTTTAAGTTCTTAATATGAAAAATGCTGGCTTTAATAAAATCTGTTAGTGATTTCACTTTAAGATCAATATTGTTCTGAAGTCTGTAGCTTTCTGATGGACTTTTCAATCTTTTGTCAATGTAAAATCTCTCTGCAATGGTGTTCACATTTCAATTAATAAAAGTCCTTGAATAAAATTCACCAATTGTAGCTTTCTTCATGAAATATAAAAATTCTAGTTTACAATCTATAATAAGAAAAAGGAAAAGCCAGATGTCCAGAACAGTCTGTAGGATGGGGTCCCACTGTTCTGCATGTGAAAGGCCCCATGACGGATGTGTTTAATGCACTTCACATGCACTGAGCAATTGAACCAGTTAACAGAGATGGCTCATGCACAACTTTTATACTCGTGCTTCTTTATGGCACTTTGTGCTGATGAAAATTATCTTTATCACTGAAATTTAGGTATTTCAAGTTAGCAAAAGTAACATTTGATTGAGAAAGGTTGAGCATTTGGGAGTCCTAATGTTGTCCCTCAATGAGGGTTCTTCACCCGCTGTGCGAGAGCCTATCAACACACTAAGTCCAGAAATTTGGTTTTATTTCAGTTCTGCAGAATTGGGTGCCAGCCATTTAACAACAGCCAGCACACCTCATGTTTCAAACTGCCCAATATTTATAACGATAAAATACAGCTGATTGGTCAATAATGATCCATTCAGCACTCCTAACTATACATATGCATCTAAGTTCATGTTTAAATGTTAAGTTAATATCCCTGATTAGCATGCTCATTATTCACAAAGGGTGTGTATTTTAGCATTATAATTACCCAAAGTTAGTTTGGGATACACTCGTGGCTAGAATTTGGTCCAGCAGTTACAATTTTTGCTATCTCAGCCTAAGTCAGCAACTGCAAAAGAACACGTAAGACACATTGTTTCATTTCACATCCTATTCAAGGTTAGGAACATTCCTTGATGCCTCAACAATGTCCCAACCGAAACTACTTCATAAACTTTTAACTTTGTTCTTTAGACATAACTAAGGTATGTAAGTACTGCCCTGGTTAGTAGAAAGCACAAATCTCTGACCCACTGCAGCAAGATCAGGCACTGTTCCTGAAAAAGAGGGGCTGCCCCTCAAGGTAGGTGAAGTTAGTAGTCAGCCTTCTGCCTTAGGAGCAGCCAGAGTCACCAAAATCACTGGAAATATCTTTCACTGGCAATTGTGTCTAGTTACAGCGTATGCCAATTACCATTCCAGGGAACACCATCACAAACCAGATTTCTTTTAGTATTGTGAAGCACTGGAAGGTAATGGAGGAAGGTAACAGAGAGCTTCCCGCTTTTACACAGAATCACTGAACAGTAGGTGTTGGAAGGGACCTTCGGAGATCTTCTAGTCCAACCCCCCTGCCAAAGCAGGTTCACCTAGAGCAGGTTGGACAGAAACATGTACAGGTGGGTTTTGAATATCTCCAGAGAAGGAGACTCCACAACCTTTCTGGGCAGCCTGTGCCAGTGCTCTGTCACCCTCAAAGTAAGGAAGATTTTCCTCATGTTCAGATGAAACTTCCTGTGTTTCAGCCTGTGCCTGCTGCCCCGTGACCTGTCGCTGGGCACCACTGAAAAGAGTCTGGCCCCATCTTCTGACATCCTCCCTCAGCCTCCTCTTCTCCAGGCTAAACAACCCCAGTTCCCTCAGTCGCTCCTCATAAGACTCATGCTCCAGACCGCTCACTGGCTTCATTGCCCTTCTCTGGACACCCTCCAGTACCTCGATGTCTTTCTTGTAGTGAGGGGCCCAAAACTGAACAAAGTTTTTGAGGTGGGGCCTTACCAGTGCCGAGTACAGGGGGATGATCACTTCCCTCG
>VZSZ01010368.1:149443-167254 GCA_013398815.1 Ibidorhyncha struthersii
GCAACTGTAAGAGTAATCAATGTTGTTCTTTTTCTTTTAGAGATTGCAAGTTCCTTGGCTCAAAACCTTCACTTTAATACATTTGGAGGAAGCCCTTTGGCCTGCGTAGTTGGAGCTGCAGTTCTAGATGTAGGCAGAATGTTGTGTAAATTAATATATTCCACACTCTTTCTTGTAGCAATAGGTGAAAAATGTTTACGTGTATTCTTACTATAAAGTTATATGTGGGCAACTTTTTAAATAACTGTATAAAGGGCATAAACATATATATGTATTATGCATACATGGCCAATGTGCCTTATGTATAGCAAAAAATAAATTCCTGGGTAGTTCCATTGCAAAATTTTCATCCCTTTAGCATGAATAGGAATCCTCTAATTATGTTTTCAGAATCTTCTTTCTTTGTTCCCCTTACATTCTTTACTTTGTTAATAAAAATATAGGAAAGCACTTTCTCAAAACACTTGGCTAACTTTCATCTACTATGCAAATCCTCAGCTAAACCAAATTTATTCTCTGGCACACGTGCTTAACAGAATTGTTTTAACTCCACAGCTTTTACCTTATGCCTAAGAAGCCTTAACAACCAGATAGTTAAAAGTATTTAAGGTCAGAATGCCTTTTGAAAAAAAAAGAATACTCATGAAAAAGACAATAGAAAAATTTGCAGCATATTTCACCTATTATCTGGCATAAAATCAGTCAGTGGGCAGTAGGTCAGTCTTTAATTAGTCTTGATCATGTACAGACCATTTTTCCTTTAAACTCACTTCATTACAGCTGACACAGTTTCTACTCATATTACTTTCCTGAGTGTTCTGGGGTTTTGTTAAGATATTTTATAAGATGGCTATTCATATAAATAAAAACACTTTGAAAAAATAGTTTACAAATAACAAAGCCCGAACCCATGTTTTGGGTTTTTTTGGCGCTGAAGTAATGTGGAGCCTGGATCTGAAATAAGACCAAGGAGGCTGTCAGAGTCAGGAAGAATAAAATGGAATGGAAAGAAAAGAAAAACAAGAGACACCCACTTTAACTTCTGTAATGGTGGTTGTTTTTTTTTTTCATGTGACTGTTCTTAATGCAAATATTAAGTTCAGAAAACAGTTTGAATGTGTCAGTGCTGATAGCTGCCTGCATATCAGAACTTTCATTAAGGAGAGCAGAGTAAGGAGCAAAATAAAAAAAGATTGTGATTAAAAAGCACGGTGTTGATAAATCTAATTAAAACACTCAAGTTGTTTCCTAAAAGGCTGCCCAGTATGCATTGGTATGGCTTGTCAAATTATATGTTTTTCATGATACTGGAGAAAGAATTGAAGTATTTCTGGTAGGATTTCAAAAATAATTCTGCTGAACAGGTATTTTTCAGTTATGACTACATGTGAATTACTGGACTACGTTTATGGAAAAATAAGTAAAATACAAAAAATGCCACAGCAACATCAAAATATTACGTTCAATTGTACTCTGATGCCATTAGAGGATTGTAAAAGAAGATAAATGTAAGGACCATAGTAGTGAAGGGACATAGTTGACATAGTCTGCTAGGAAGTGAGATAAACATAATGTGTTGTCCAGCTACATGGGGATTAACCAACTGTATTGGAAGCTTTTCCTGGAACACTGTCATTGTACCTCATTTTAACCAGGCTATTGAAGAAGATGGTCTACAAAAAAACAGTGAGGATGTGGGAACATATATGCTACTGGAGTTGGCTAAACTACGGGATAAATTTGAGATTGTTGGAGATGTCCGTGGCAAGGGACTTATGATTGGAGTAGAAATGGTGACAGATAAGGTTAGTGATTTACTTTATTCCTTTCAGTTTACAGTGCCATCGAAAGTTTTATCATATTTCTGTTGAAATAATGAGAAGATTTTCTATTAAAAAAAAAAACAACAGTGAAGTGAGAAAACATTGCCCTGGCTTAAAATGAGTCAGAACATTCCAGCATTTCAAATATTTCACAAGCTTTGAGTAAACAGTGACTTGTGTACCTTAATTGCATAAATGCATCTTAGAAAGCAAATCAATTATGCAGCTAATGTTTTCAGCCAGAGATGGGGCTGGGATTTACTGGAGAGACAGGACTACACATCTTTTTCATAGAACTAATTTAGAATATCTGTGTTTAATGTTCACTTTCTTTAGGACAGTCGCCACCCTCTTCCAGCTGAAGAAGTCAGTCAGATCTGGGAGGACTGTAAAGACATGGGGGTTCTGATCGGCCGAGGAGGACTCTACAGTCAGGTACTGAACCTCTGGTTATACATAAAGCTTATTTTCTCTCCTTATGAACTACATCCCATTTCCCTCAAGCTAAATTAACTTTAGTTTAGTAAATAAACTAGAAAATCTGTACTCTTAGGAACTAGCTTTGTTCAGTTTTGCTTAATTTACAAATTGTGCAGGAGCTATTTGTTTCTTTTCAAGCATGCTGAACTAGCTCTAAGCTTGCAGTTTTTCTTTAGAGGGACAACCTCCCCTAGAAAAGAAATATACTATACTGTGTGTAAATTAGAAGAAATCAGCAATATTCAGGTCTGAGAAGTCTTTGCTACTGTTCAGGTTATCACCTGACCTGTCAGCACAGAACAAGTTTAATTTTGCTATTTTTTTCATTCTGGAGAGCTGGTAACACCTGGATGGTAATTTAAAAAAAAAATAAAGGTCATTAATAGCAAGTTCAGCATTCAGCACAACAGTGAGAATTGCATGTGAGTGGCCATCAGCCCACACCAACTGAAGATGCACCGACTGTGCTGTACCCAGGGCACTGTGTCACCGGCTTCTTACAGCATGTGAGTTAACAGCAGAGAATTGCCTGCCAGGTGGTCGGGTCAGTGGAGCCCCCTGACATAGAGGAAGCAGCTTCTGTATACCACAGATGAAGGATGGCTAAAATAAATAGGATGCCGCATCTGTCACCTCATCGGTTCTTCCACAAGTCACAGACCAGAACATGGGTAACAGGCTGCAGCTCAGAGTGTAGTAAAATCTGATTCCGTCTCACGCGACTGCTGTTTATCTGTGAGTGGTCACTTCCATTGGGGCTGTAGCAAAAGACCATTGTTCCACTCTTGCTGCATAAAGTCCTGTGATACGATGACAGAAAAAAATTATGCAGAAAGTCTAAGATTCTTATGGAAGTTAAATACTCTTGGAAACATTATAATATAGATCGAATAATTGGATTTAAGAGCCTAATTCCTTGACAACAGGCGCAGTTAAACTGCGCATATATCCCTTCCTGATCACCGTGCATTCAGGCTATAGTACCCTAACGGCAAGTTAGCATTTAGTGATTCTTTCATAACACATTCTCTTAGAAACCTTAAAAAAAAGCCTATAATATAACAACAAACCAGCTGAGACAATGCAAGAGGTTACCACTGTCAATAGATACTACTTTTCCCTGTGGCAAAGCTGCCAGAAAGGAAGATGCGCCTTTCTGAGTACAAACCCATACATGACCCCTCTAGTCAGATCTGTTTTGGAGGCAGTTGCTTTGTCACAACATTGGAGCAGGGAGCTGGATGCAGTCAAGTCCAAAACTGCCTCTGTTCAGAGTGTGTTTATCAGAAGCCTCAGTCCCTGTTCTACTGTTCTCCTATAATACTATTTTTCACACTTTTGGTTAGATTTTTTGGGGCAGGATGAGAGGGCTGACCTAGATGGGCTGCTAGAAACTGTATGCTTTCCATACAATTTAAGGATTTTTTTTTTCTCTCTTCTCAGACATTTAGAATTAAACCTCCTATGTGCATTACTAAAAAGGATGTCGACTTTGCTGTGGAAGTATTTCATACTGCTTTACAGAGACATGTGGAAAGAGCAGCTGCAAAATAGACTTGATTTGTTCTCTTGCACGAGACGCACACAGAACCCCTGATACTTGCCACTCAGACTCTTCACTAACCTTCACTGGATAAGAAAATCAAAGTCTGAAGATGAAACACTTGTTCAGTGTCATAAGAGCAGTCTAACAGATCCAGTGTTTAATAATGAATATGCTCTAATCTGTTTTGTAAACATACAGTTCAGTTCTACAGCAGTGTCATGGATTAGCTGCACACCTGTTCTAGCCTTAGCGTAAAAAACCCTGACACGATTAACTGGGTATCAGATGAAGAGGCAGACACATATTCATCTTTGATCTTTGGTAATTTTTTAGAAAGAGTGACAGCAAATTAATAAAGTTGTTTTGGGGAAGTGTTTGGACTTTGTAGCATCTGCAGTGCCCTGGGTGGTGGTACCAGCACTGCCATGGAGTGCCTCCAGCTGCTCTGGCCCCGGTCCTTCATACCACAAGCATTTATCGTTGGCTCTTAAATGCGCTTTCACAGAAGCAGCACATGCTGCCAAACGGCTGAGCACTGGCCTGTGGTGGGTCTGGGGCAGAGCTGGCTGCGACCAGTGCGAGGTGGTCCCCAACTGCCTTCCACGGTGGTCACCACCACTCCTGCCCCATCCCGGCTACCAAAACCTTGCCATTTATATCCAATACATACAAGGATTTGTAAAACACACAAATGGTAAAGTACTTGTTTTTATTTAAATAAGAAATAAAAATCAGTAAAAAACTAATGCTGCAGGGTTAAGTCTGTGTAGTCAATCTCTGGCTGAGAACCACTGTGTGTGAGCAGAACATAACTGGAGAATTCAGTTAAAACTGTTTACCCTTACTACAAGGATACACTGTAATTAGAGCATGAAAAAACTCTGTGTGCACACAGAAGTTGAAAAGTTTCAAATTACAGTAATTATTTTTATCATGGGGCTCTAATCCAGTCATCATCATCTCCAAAATATGCTTCTCTTTTCCTTCTGCTGCTTTTGGGATTGCACAGCACACACATTAGTCGTTTAGCAAAGATGCAAACTGGCTGGTGAAATAAGATACATGTTTCTTTCTTACATAATCACTTTTTTAAAATGTTTTAGTTAATTACCTCCTTCAGTTTCCAACCAAAAAAATGGCATTGTGATGGTCAGCAAGAACTGTACATTTATCATTTTACTTTCATTCAAATTTTAACATTTGAATAATTCCTTGACCCAGTAAAGGTACTATGTCAACTTGTGGGGGGGAAGGAGAGTATTCTGCCATGCTGTGTGACGAGCTGAAACGTTAGAGGAACTTGGTTAATGCAAGATCAGTGAGCATGTCTGGAAAATTACACTCTAGGAGTTTCCTAAACAACATACTACAGCCCTTGCTGAGCACAGCCTTCTCCAACTGCATTGACAAATCCTGTGTAAAATCCACTTCCACTGCAAAATCAGGTGTTTGCTATCCCACCTTTCTTTTTTTTTGCTTTAAAGTGCTACTCAAGTTCACATAGGTTATGCATGTACACAGCAGTGCAATACCAATTCCCATGTTTTTCATTAGTAATGAGAAGAAGTGAATTTATGGCACTCGTTTATTTCTCCCTTCACATAATTATTCCAGCAAGACTCTCCCATAAGACTTTTTTTTTTCCCCAACACTTGGCATCCAGGTAGATGTACAAAACCAGCAGGAATTGTCAAAACTAATTAACCAGCTTCGTCATCTTACTCTTTCCCTTCTATCTGCTGTTTACTGTAATCAAGTAATTTCAAAGGGCCCTTGGGGATGGCGGAAGAAAAGCCTGTGTTTTTCCATGTCTGGGTGATGTTTGATCTTTAAAAGATGATCAAAGCAGCACAGGCCCCTATATTGGCTACACTCAGCCCGAGATAAGCCTTCCCAAAAGAAAAGCAGCAACACAAGTGTTAAAATAATTTATTATTTCCTCCGTGCAAGTTTCTACAGGACTACAAGGTGAGTAGCTTTGACTTACTATTTCCCCACCACCACTGTGAAAGCTGCCAAGATGGTAAGTCCAAGCCTGTCATTACAGGCTGATAAAACCAAAAGAAAGCACAGATTCCTTCAGGAGATAATATTCCTTTTGTGGCATCTTCCTTCTTTTTTAAAATTAGGACTTGCCTTCTCTGTTTAACTCCAAACACAGCCAAGGTGCATCTTTCAGTTTTGGGAGAGTTTTCATATACGATTCTGAAGACTGTCACTGTAACAAAGTTCTATCTGTTCTTACGTTTCTCTTTTTTGTTTCTGGCGTTTACAGCTCCATTTACAGCTGGTGCTTGTGTTGCTTTTGCATGTCCTGTGGCTTTTAGGTGCTCAAACAGTTTATTTCTGGATGGAAATGCACAGTTACAGGTTACACAGTGGATGGGAACTTCATTCTACAAGGAGGGAAAAAACAAAATGCTTCACATAAATATAATACACCAATTTGTTGCATGCAGTACCTCTTAAGACAATGAAATGTGAACAAGCTGTTTGTTTCTATCACAGATATTCTATTACTGATTAACAACATGTATATTAAAAAATCACAAGTATAACTTCTTGAAATTTCAAAGAGTACTACGTAGAACAAAGAACAAGAATAGAAGCATTGCAAATCTAATTCAGGATAAAGAGTACTTTTGATGTCACCTGACTATACACACAGTACTTTAGGCTCTGAGATTTAGTTAATTTAATGTGTCTTAGCTGTAGTTATTACAAGACTTTGCTCTTTCTGGGAATCATCAATATTGGGAAAGATGCAAATGGTACTGCCTGTCAACTGCCTGACGACAGCAGCTCTGTCTTCAGTTGTTTAATTCATTGGGTGTGAACTGCCTTGGGTACAGAGCTTTAGGAACTCTATTAGAACTGAAATTTAGTCCTGCTCTTCTCTGCAAGGACAAGAGTTGATGTTCCAGTCCCCTAGCTTCTAATAAAATCACAGGCACAGCAACACCTGTATTACTAAAAAAATAAAAAAAAAAAAGAATTTGTGGACTGGATCAACCAGCCAACCTTGTTTGTAATAACATGACCACCAGCTTTTAAATAGCATAAGTAATTTGACATACCGTTGTTGGGTGCTCTGAAGATGCCTTCGCAGGCTTTTTTGCATCCTTGGCTTTTTTCCCTTTAGGCTTAGTACTGCTGATAAACAAAGAGAAACCAAGATCAGTGCACAGGAACGCTCAACATTTAAGAGCTTCTGATGGTTTCCAGTCATCAATGTCTCTGCTGCTTCCCTCTGTTCTTCCTTCACACAACACAATGCAAGTGCTTCCAGCAAAAAAGTAAACCAATTTAATTTACACGATCAATTGCTGATCTCAAGATTCAGCTAGGCAATTTATCTATACTGGTAAGTGATGTGGTAATGATCTGCAGTCAAACACCATTTCCAAAGTAGATCCCTGCACTCCTTGTTTACTATCATATTTATTCAACTCTGACCTAGTGGAGCATCCCCCAGTTCACACTGGTGAGTAAATCTAGACTTGTTTGACAGTATCAAACATGACACAGAATGACACAGGGACAGCAATACTGCAAGTTAGTGCACCTTTTCACTTCAGTTTTTGCTTCGTTGACTTGGCTGACATCTCCTGTAGTGCTTGTGTCCTCTGACACAGCACATCTTTGGCCATCATTTACCAGCTCCTCTGCTGAGCCACTGTCCTTGTCCACACAGGGCACCTCCTTCTGTTCAACTGTCTCTTCATCGGCACTTTTATCAAAAGAGTCCTCGTAAGTCTGTCCAAACAGAAGAAACTACTGTAAGTTCATTAGTGATTGTGTTTATAGTATTACACCTCATTTACCTCAAACATGGGTGGGTGGGGAGAACACAAGGCCATGGACCCTCTTAATTTTACTGTGTGTTTCAGTGAGACTGTAACAGGTAAAACCTTAGTTCTCCTGTTTTGAAAGATGAGACCATCTGTGATGCAGGGAAGAAATAACAATAAAACAGCCTCTAGAACTATGGAAGAGGAGAATGAAGGTAGCTTTTAATTATACACAGTGCTCACTCTGTTCTGGCTACCACTTCACATTATAAAATAGTGACTTTTCTCGTAACTTTGCAAAATGTTAATTATTTTAAGTTTTCTGTGCCAGACACCTGCGTTAGGACACTTAAGCCAAAATAGCTGAGCTGACTGAAGCTAGACAGACACACTGTATTTTTCCTCCCTAACATTAGAAACACTGGCAGCCTTTTCCATGTACCAGAAGACAGAGCAGACTCGATACATTCAGTTTGGCAAAAGATCAACCCCTGAGCATAATGGAAGCAAAACAACTCAGCTCCCAAAAGCAGGATAACGAATTTGACCTAACACTACAGTAACGCAACTCTTTTGCAGAGTCTCAGCTATCTGAAAAAACCCAGCTAATCTATCTACCATCAGGAAAACAAAACAAAACCCACAGCAATTCCCTGCAATCTGTAAAGCTTGCTAGAGGATGGAGGTTATGTTTCTAGAAGAACATCTCTGCGCAAGATTCCAGCTCATGCTATGCAAGAGTGGCACCTACTGTCTGCGTTGCAGAAGACCTCGAAACCAAACTGATGGAAGAGAGACAAAGTGCCTATATGCAGCCTACATGCAACCTATACAGTGAGAAAAAGACCTTCTGATTTCAAACTGAGGAGGCAAGAGCTGTACAGGAGCCTCACGGTCTGCACAGAAACAAGAAGGTCAAGCCAATAGTGACTTGGACTATGCAATACCAGCCAAAGAGAAGCAAGGAAAATTCAGTTGCTTGAAGGTCTTGGGATCCTTTTCTTGAGGATGAGAGATAATGATGGTGTGGGAGAGGGCAGAGAATGTCAACACATAGTAGGAGACTATAGGGAATAGGCTGAGGGAAGACAGAAGACCATCTTGGGAAAGCATGGAAGAGGCAGGACCCGGTACAGATAGCTCACCGGGACAAGGCTAGGATTGAGGTACTAAGTAGAGGTAAGACTTGGAAAGGATCAAGCTTGAGGAAGGCAGACAGAAGAGCCTGCTCACTATGATGTTCCTGCTGCTCAAGCTTGCAGTTCTTGAATTCCACCTTGCTGTCAGCACAGATTGGTTATATCACACACAGATTCAGGTCCTGGAGTACAAACAGGTTGGTGTTACTCGTGTTTACAATCTAAGTGAAAGGTGGAACAAACGTGTTCATTCCAACAACTACAGTGTCTGTAGGATGCCAATGATGTGTTACTTTTTTCCCCCCATGTTAGAGATTAAAAAACAATACTTTACACCAACTCTAGCAACCAAAGCAGAAAACAACTACCAAATAATTGAGCTGCTAATACACTAAGGCCATCGCTGGTCTTTCTGAACAATTCCTTGTACTCTCCCTATCTGCCTGTTTCCGTCCATTTTCCTTACACTTCAGACTGTAGCCTTTTTAGAGCCAGGACCACATTTATTAGGATCTGCACAATCAGAACGAAGTGAGATAATTGAGATTATTATCATAAAATATTATTATAATAAGTGTAACAAAAATTATTTTGCAGTCAAAAAAAATTAAAAAAATCTGAAAACAGTCTTCAAGTTCTGTAGTTTCGAGTTCTCTTATTTTTCAGGACCAAAAAAAAGTTAAGTTAGGAGATAACAAAACTGGGTTGTAAAGTTCCCTGAATATCATTCTATGACTACCTACCATCATTGTTTTCTGTTTCTTCCTCTGCTTCTTCGAAAGTCTGTAAAGATAAGAATTTAAAATTACCTTTTTTCAGGAAAAAACATGAATGACTACAATTCTAAAAAGGTACCAAGTTATATTTTTGCATATCCTCTTAACAGGATATTAGGGAGACAGTAGCCACAAACAGAAAATTACTCATGCCCAAAATGAAAACAACAGTTCTCCTGAACTACTCATTGCACTTAGTAAAACATTTATTCTGCTCAGACTCAGCTTGAAGATACTAGTGAGATAGTTCATATCATGCTTTGGCAAATGAACTTATACAACTTACTTCATCAGTTCTGATTTTAAGCACACTCATTTTCTACATATGCCAGCATCCAACTGACAAGAAGTACGAGATCAATAAACACTGACCCTGTCCATGTTCCCCTGTTTGAAAAATAACAATCACTACTTTTCCTTAACATGTGACTTTAAGAAGCAGAGAAAATATGAGACTATTATCCTACATTTGATTCTAGTCATACTAATGCATGCATTTTACTGGAACTCTGATGCTAAGAAATATTTTAAATTGCACAATACTGTGAGTTCCAGCACAATTACAAGTCATCAGAAGCTCCCTCTGAGGCCCTCAAAGACTTATTAAATCATTAGTCATGAGAGAATTAAAAACAATTTAAAGTACTTCTGCTTGGGCATGTCTTCTCTTTCTTCCTCCTCTTTGGTATGTATTCCATTTGTATCATCCAAAGACACAGGAAATTTCCCTTCTTCTTGTTCCAGTTGCTGTCGTAACAGTGCTACCATCTCTCGGTGTTTCTTTGATTTTTCATGATTTTTCATGCTGTGAAGATCAGCAGATCATTACTGCAGGTAGCTCTGAGCAAACATTGTTATATTTACATATAAATTAATAATATACCCATTATCCATCACTAGTAAGTATGGAGAATTCTGTCCTGACAATGTCTCTACTGGAAAGATGACACTGACCATTATGTGAAGTCAAAAAGTCTTTAAAACACATTTTTTAAAAAGTTAAAACCTAACACCCCCACCCCCAAATCCCCAACCACAAGCACTTACGCTTTCTCAGTTTTTAACAATTTGTCACAAGCAGGGCAGTACAGACCATCAACAAATTCAGCTTCTTCAGTCTCATCATTCAGTTTGTCTGAAGAGATCAGTGGGGATCAGAGAGACAAAGTCAGATGAGCGATTTTTTAGTAAGCTACGCTTAAAGCCCCAGCAAACAGTTGCAACACTGACATTCAACTTCTTTAGTATCATTGACATGCAGACAAATCGAGACCATCTCACCAAATCATACATTAGCATAAATTAACAGTTGTAGCTTGATGTCTTCTCATGTTCAATGGAGAACACCACAGAGGGCCAGACTCCAGCATGGCACGCCTCAGCTGGAGGCAGGGAGTTGCACTACCATCAGAACTGTGAACCTGGGGCTTTAAGTGCAGTGAGACAATACTCAGGCTGCAACGACACACTGTCACCCTGCCCAGCACCCCATACCTTCAACACCTTTAGTCTCCTGTTCTTCTAATTCATCTTCATCATCTGATCCATCTCCAAATTCCTTTTCATACTGTGCCTCCATCTCTTGCAACTCTCTCTCCAGATCTGACATAGTTATCCAGCTCTGCTCTTTATACTGCTCAGCAAGCCTTTAAGTAGAATAATACAGTAACTTCTACACTACGTCCATGAGATGGGAATTACAGAAACTATTATTTCAAAGATAACCTGTTCTTCTCTGGTATTTTAAGAGGAAAGCCCCAAACATATTATGATGGAGTAAATATTTGTTTGTAGAGCCTGGAAAACTGAGCAGTTAATTCGTGATGTCAGTGGGCACATCTATGCTGCAAGCAAAGAGGTATTAACGTATGTGGATCCTGCTTGAATATCAGGCAGTAAATGCTACGCAGCATGGTAAATATTAAGCTGACAGCAGGGAAGTCTGCTCAGTCCTCAAAGCAGTACAGCTGCTTTTACCTGCTACAAAATTCACAAGCACATTACTCCTTGACTCTGCGCTATGAGAAGGTACCAGCTCAGTTTTCCAAATCTAAGTGAGTCCCAAGTTATCAAACAGTGCACCACAGTACAAGTGAATTTTGCTCCAGCTCGTTCCTGGACTCAGAATTATCATGCAATTTGTCAGTAAATGCATAACTCTGCTTCATTCTCCCTTCAGGGAAAAAAATAAATAAAAATAAATAAAAATAAATTCTACATAATATATTCATATATATTTTAGTTATTATTACCTAATTTTAATCAAGACACAATTATTTTGCAAGTGTAGTCTTGTTAAGTATTTAAGCTACTTCCTCCCATTTTCAGGCAAAATGCTCTTCTATTTGGAAGAATAAATTATGCTTACAATCAGGAGATTGCCTCTTCCTTCTACTTAATTTGGAGAAAAATAAAAGCACCAAAAAATGCATTTAGTCCAATGAAAGAGTCCTTTCCAAAGAGTTAAAAGGAAAAGCGAATCTCAGTTCATTTTCCCTCACTTTCTTTTTAGCAGGTACAGTTCCAAGGCAGATGAAGCTGATCTAAGTCCAGGCTGTCATAGCCCCTTTCTCCCTCATTTCCCAACATCGATTCTTTTTTCTTTGAACAAACAATGATAACTATTAAAACTTATTTCCGCAGGTAATTAAAAGCACACTGGATTCTGTGCTACTACAGCCAGTTACTGGCAGCACACAGATAATCAGGGAATAGTTATCTTGGATCTCTGGATGTCAATACAGTGCAAAGAGACTCAAGTTTCAAAAAGCTCAGACTTGAGACCAAAACTAATACATGAAATTTTCAGGGAAGTTTAAAAGAGCAAGTGGAGCTACTATTAGAATCTAACTCTATATGGCATCCTCATGGATAGTTTTTCCAAGTTTAAAATAAAAGATTTGTTCCACGTTTACATACTTGGCTTGTTTGAGCTTCTGCTGCCTCCGAAATTCCTCTGCTTTCCTAGTTTTTTCTGCATTTTGTTCTTCTACAAGTTTTCTATGGGCCTGTACTCTTTTATCCCTTTTACGAATAAAGGCTACTAGCTGACGGACCAGTTCATTCCTCTCTTTCCTTGCTTTATCTCTTGTTTTCTTGTTCTCTTTTTCCATAGCTCGTTTCTCCCAGCGGTTTGAGGCTTGTCGTGTGTCATATTCTTCTTTCCAAGCGAAGTTTTTCTGAGTACAGAAACTCTGCCAATACGCATAGAAAGGGTGGACTACCTGTAAGAAAATAAAAATAAAAATAAACAATTAATTCGTTTAGAAGGAGGGCAAAAACCATACCAAATAATTCAGGACTTTTATAGCAGTTTTGTGTCTTGTACACAGGCCAGTTTTTCCCCAGAGTATAAAGAAATCACATGAAGGTTTAAAGAAACCTCTAGTACCATTCTTAAATTTCAAACCATGCCAAATCAACTACCTTGTCTAAACTATTCCAAACTGCAACTTTTAAAAAATATCCCCTTGCAGAATTAGACGGTGCTGATGCTAGTGCCCAGTTACACAGCTCTGCTGTACTTTTCCCGTCAAACTGAAAAGCACTATCAGAATCAGATATGCTGTCCACAAGCAGCTATATGCATGTATTGCCCAAATACCGCCATAACAAGTTTTACCAAAGGTCAGCCATACATTTCCAACAGCAGCCAATGACCAGCATAAAAAGAGCAATAAAACAAACACATGTACATAATGCGATTTTTTCCCAGTATATTCTCTCTGCTTCCAGAGCAAGAGAGAAAATAATAGCCCCGATTTCTCTTCCATAAGTTCGTTCAGTATTTGTTAACTCATGTAAATTGTTGACATATACAAGATCATTGAGCTGTAACTGGCACAGTTTAACAAGGGGCTACATGAAGATACACTTATGCTTGTTTTGTTAGGAAATTCTATGACTGCAGATTAAAAGGATGCCCTCCAGCTCTCACATTAAAAGAAAGAGCGAATGATCTTTCCTTATTCTCCTTCTTTTACTATTAACAAGTAAGTGCTGGATTAATAAAATGGCATCATAATTATTTTTTGGTTTATTCTCTATTCTTCTCCAAGTAATTATTAACCTTCTGCATTTTGTATATTCAGAAAATAAGATATGCCTAACCTCCTTTCTTACATTACTTGCCCCATTAAGCTGCCTTTTTACTACTTACTCTTACACGCACTACTGTTTGTATTTTAGAATACCTCAGAGAAGTATCTAAGCTAACAGTTTAATATATCTTTTTTTAGTATCTCCTCTTCTCCTCCCTCTGCCATTGGCACTCACAGACTCCAACTATCAACACTAATTCCTAATGACCTATCTACACACAAAGGTTCATGGCTGCGGCCTCTGGCAGGTAAGTCACTACAATTTTTCTCTGCTATCACAAAACCCTAGTTCTGTAATAACCAATAAATGTTCATATTTAATCCAATAACCTAAGTGAGATTAGACTCCCTGTCTCGGATTTCTGCTTCAGAAGGGGATATCTTCTGTGCGAAAAGGATACATGACCATCAACTGATGACAGGGATCATCATCCTCCCCTTCACCAGCTGTATGAGCTAAGGCTTTCTTCCTCCTCAGCGGTGACCTGAATTACAAGCACATCTCTGACGTTCTCCAGAAGACCATACACCAGCTCTTGCTGAACTCCCAGGTGGATTTTGTTTTGCCTGCTACTTATACTTGGAGCTGATTGCTTTTGTTTCTGCATCTAGTTGACCTACAAGTCTTCCCGTAAAGTCTTGTGAAGTCACAGACTTAAGAATATCTTCCCTGGCTGTCTGGCATTGATCAAGCCGCCTCTCAAGTTTCTTGTGAATTAACTCAGTAGACTGAACCAGAAGGCATTCACATCATAGATTTTGAAGTCTCTGTAGAGTTTTTGTAGCTCCCTTCTAAAACTCTTTTACCACTATACTCCCACTGAGTAGAGAAGTGGGCACTGCAATGCTGGAATCTTCTGACAGTGTAATCTCTTTGTCTGAATATAAGATAACAGGGATCCCATTTAACTGAGGATATTTCCCATAAAATACCCCTATGGACCCATAAAAAAAAAAAAGTGAGAATTCTGCTTCCAGAACAGCAGGACAACGGTGACAATGGAGATGTCAAATCATGCTGGTGCTAGAATTCCAGCCATTTTTGCAGTTATTAATTGACAGCATAAAAGCTATTTTGGGTCTATAATCATATCTATGCCATGGCCTCAAAACAAGCAGCCTCCAAAAGATGTCTCAAAATAACTCCATTAATAGACTGATTTTAGCAGTTTCACAGACACTAAATATTCTCTCCCTGGGAAAGATTTACATTTGTTGAGCCATCCTGTCACTTTTTTCTGACATTCAAACACCCATTCTGACACTTCTTAGTTTGATTTGTAACTTTGTTTCCAACTCCAGCCAAGTTTTGTACCGCTGCAGTTACTCATTTTTAAGGTACATACCAATTTAAATTTGTTTTTGATAGAACAACAAATAGTTGGGAAAACAGACACAAGAATTCAAGTACTGCTCACATATTTTCTCTTCTTGCTTCCCAAAGGAAAGCATGCAGCATTTTAGAAATTACATCTTACTGCAGAATAACTGTAGATGGCAAGAGTATCATAGTAGGAGCTCACATTGCAGGTCAACCACCGCATCTTCCCATTCCTATAGTCTGTGTTATGCAGTAAGTGCTATAGGATTTTCCCAAATGAGGCAAGACACCACACGTAAGTTTCCTCAGCCTAATTGATTGTTTGCCCTGTGAAGTGTTTGTCTGACAAATTACACTAAAAGCCAGGCTAATAATACAGTCCAACAGGAAAGACCAATTTTAATTCACCTAAATATTATGAATCAGAACACAAGCACTTCCTTTGCAGTAATGGTCTGCAGTAGTAGAAAAGACAGCAGATAACATGGGTTTGTATTAACCTCAGAGGTCAGCAGGAGCCTTTCCTTTGGTTTCAGTGTGGGACAAAATAATGGCTTAAGCATGCTACTTTTAGTTCAGATTTACACTTGCTCTTACCGTATCATAGTCACTTTGGGAATATCCAAACATAGGGAATTCCTCAGTATCTTCCTGGGTCACATATTCCATCTCTTCTTTTGCAATCTTTTCAAAAACTTGTCGATAGACTGTAAAGAATCCCTGAAATTAAAATTAAAATAATATAAAGTAAAATAAATTCTGATTTGTTTTGCGTGGCTCAATGACAGATGTACAAAGGCTCAGCAACAGTAGTGCATTTTAGAGAAATATTACAATTCTGCAACAGCAACTCAAAATCAGGGTAAAGACCTTGTAAGCTATTGCTCTAGATAGCAAGACCCTTCTGTTTAACAAGGTCCCATTCTCTCCCATTCCTTTTATTTCCACCTCCTTCACGTAGTCTCTGTCTCTCTCACACATGAAGCTCTTCTATTCAAATCTAAACCAAAAAAAAGTTTCAGCATGCTGGGGATACTGATACGTTTCTGGTTACATAGGACCAAGTCTTGAAGAAGTTCCAAATACAGAATTCATTACTGAGTATCCTAACTACCTCTTTACCTTTTAAATTAAGATGTGACTAACACACTCCTACCATAGTAACCCAAAGACAGATAAGGATTTTCTCTAGCAGAGGTTTTTCTAATCACCTAGAGCTTTTTAAGTTACGACGAATGTCTTAAAATCTAACAAGGAATTCAATTATAGAAGTACACTTCCCCAGGCACTGTTATTATATTGCTTTTCTTTAGCCTAAAGCATTTTAGCTTGTTAAAGATATTCCTGAATAAACAGATCGTATTGCAAAGCATTGGAACGTTTCATTGTATAACATATATAAATAATATACACACACTCTGTAGTTGTATGGTATAGTTGGAAATCACGGCAATCATAAGTAATTTGTTGGACAATACGCATGAATTAAAGCTTGCCTAAACATCCAGCATAAGTTTTGTCTTCAAAAGATTTGTGTAAGCATTACTACCTGCGCTCAACAATTCCATGCACAGCTTCTCAACACGAAGCAAATGCTGACACTTTTCATGAAATTTAAATTGATTCATTAAAGATGAATTAATGCATTACCTTCTCATCATCTCCGTATCCAGAGTAACAGCTAACAGTGAAGTAGCGCAGCAGGTCTAAACTATCATCTTGATAGTCTCCATCAACTCCTCCTTTCAGCAGAGCCTCCCTGTGATTATCATACCTAGCAAAAATTCACAGTATCAAGGATGTAGAGACACAGAACATTCCCCTGTGCTGGTAAACTAACACAGTACATGTATCACCTCAACATACAGCTTAGCTTAGTGTCTGGAATTTGTGTCTCATACGCAAAGTCTTCAGAGAGGAAAAAGACAGGCTCAGTAAATATTCTCTCTTGACCTTTAATTTACTATTACTTTATCTGCAATGTCTATAGCAGCAATTTCTTAACAGGAAGGAAGCAAACACATTTAAGCAAGATGTAAGTAAGCCTTCAGCAATAGGTAGGACATTTTAAACTATCCGATACTTACACACACACAAGAATGCCAAAATCATACATTAGCATACAAAAATTGATAAACGTACTTTCAAGGAAGACAAACTTAGTACAGGTGGGTTTGCCTGCAGCCCATTTGAAAAACAAGTCACACAGAACATATGAAGTAGCAATCTCTTGGAAAGAGACGTGTGTGCATATTTCACATTAGGACCGTTACAGAAACATGACACTATGCATGTCAACAAGGCTGACCATCTGCAGCCACCAATATCATACTAAACCCCTGCACGGACTCAGCGTGGTGCTTGCTCTTCCCCCACTAAGGCAGGCAGGGCTGTGACCGGAGGGATACCTCCGCTACCGTACATGCTGCCTCCTGCTCCGGGAAGGAGAGATGGAGGCCCGCACTGGTGCGTTCCCCAGAGGAGGCCAGCACTGGCGTGTCCCCCAGAGGACCCCTCGGTGCCCAGCCCGCCACCACCTGCAGAAGGGCTGCGAGGAGCAGCTCTGCCCCCCCAGGAGACTGCACCTCGCATGGCTCTCAGCCCGCCCAAAGCCTGAAGCAAAGCGGCTGCTCCAGCCACCGGCCAGCCCTGACCAGCAGCAAGGCCCAGCGGGAAGCAAACTCAAAAGTCCTGGCTGAGACAGAATTTTAAGGAGCCTTTTCCGGGCCGCTACCAGATAAAGGCTGCTCACCAGGCTCTTTCCTGGGGGTCACTGAGAACGTCATATGCCGCCTGGATTAACTTGAACTGTTCTGCTGCTTCCTCTGCGTTCTC
>VZSZ01010368.1:175003-186358 GCA_013398815.1 Ibidorhyncha struthersii
TGGCGTGATGGGCTTGCACCCCTGTTTAATGTGTTGGCACCTCCTAAGCCCACTGCTCCTTCTGACCATACCGTTCTTAAATGCGTGAGCAGGTTCATAAACTATCTGTCTTCTAAGTATTTCTATTATGCTTCATCCCAAAGTGAAAAAGGTGGGTTTAAGCCAACTCTAAAAGAGGGTACCAGTTCACAGACACTCATCTGCAGTGTATCAGCTGTGTAAGCAGAGCGCTTCCAACCACAGGGCAGGAGTGCGTGCTTCATCAGAAGACTGGAGGGGTGGTCTGCCCCTTTCACTCTCAGATTCTGTGCTGAACTTTGTCCAGAAAGGGTGCTTGAAAGGTTGCACGTAGAGGATCTCAGCTACACTGAACTGTCCATACACTGAACTGTCCATACTGTCCATCTAAATTACTTGGTTTTAACCTGCATTTAATATAAGATCAAAAGCAGCCTTGGTCGCTTTTTTGCTGTCTCTTTTGTAGCTGTGACTGCTGGCTTTGCTTCATTTTCATTTTTTAAGGTGCGCTTTTAGTTTTTTCTTCTTTCAACAGTGGTTTACTTTCTGAGTGTATGTTTGTTTTTATTTAGTGCATACCCAACTTGTAAATGCTTCGTTCATAAGAACAGGCATCATGCTGCTTCCCATTTTTGGAAGCATGTATGATACTGGGGATGTAAATGGAAGGGGTGAGGACTGTTTTATGCTAGTAACTCAAACCCAACTTTACCTTTCTTCTGTCCTTTAGAGTCTGTGTCTTTGCTGTCTGTGAAACTTCAGCCTGAGCTGTGTGTGAAAGGGGAGAGCTTGAGTCTCCCTGTTCCTGCATCTCCCCTTGCTTTCTCCTGCTCCTTGCTGCACAGTCTTCACACTAGTGCTGTATTTGTTTGGTTAGCTTTCTGATATTTGTGTGAGTTAAGCTGGCTCATGAAGTGTCCAGTGTGTGCTGGTGAAAGTTAAGCAGTGGGCACATACGGGCAGGAGCAGAGGAACAGTGACTGGAGGTTCCTTTGAGAGTGTTGAGCTGTTAAGAATAGTATAGAGTATTTCAGTTGGAAGGGACCAACAACGATCATCTAGTCGAACTGCCTGACCACTTCACGGCTGACCAAAAGTTAAAGCATGTTATTAAGGGCATTGTCCAAATGCCTCTGAAACACTGACAGGCTTGGGGCATCGACCACCTCTCTAGGAAGCCTGTTCCAGTGTGTGACCACCCTCTTGGTAAAGAAATGCTTCCTAATGTCCAGTCTAATTGTCCCCTGTGTACCAGGGAGAAGAGCTTAGCACCTTCCTCTCCACATCCCTTGCTCAGGAAGCTGTAGAGAGCAATGAGGTTGTCCCTCAGCCTCCTTTTCTCCTCATTAGACAAGCCCAAAGTCCTCTGCTGTCCCTCACAGAACATTCCTTCCAGCCTTTTCACCAGCTTTGTTGCCCTCCTCTGGACACATTCAAGTCCCTTCGCATCCTTCTTAAATTGTGGGGCCCAAAACTGCACACAGTGGTCAAGGCGAGGCCACGCCAGTGCTAAATATGGTGGGATCATCACCTCTTTTGACCGGCTGGTTGTGCTATGCGGTTTGCCCCCTTGGCTGCCAATAAAAATATGTAACTGCTTTTGCAAAAGCAGCTGACATCACCCTGCTTTATTTCTGAGATACTCTGTTCCTGCAGTTACCACAAAGCAGCTAGTGCCCAGTGGCAAACGGGGTAGCCTGGAGTAGTTTACCCACATCAAACTAGTCAAAGGCATGTTTCAGCACATGTTTCAACGTGGTGAACTTGCTATTCTGTTATCTTCTTACATATTTTTATTTGAAATGTCTATTCATGCTCCAAGTGAAGAAAAGTAAGTAAGTATTGTTTCTGGAGAAAGGTGACACATTGTATAGTTCCCTGAATCTTTTCAGCTCCAAAAGTAGGCAGCTTTAGGCTTTAACATTTGTGGCTTGTTTTTAAGCTATAAAAGACAAGTGATTAGGTTTTCATGCTTATGCTGTGCTACTTTGTTTCAGCTGTGACCTGATTTTATTTTCTAGTTTTTGAGGATGAATACCTATTTTTCTTTCATCAGTATTGTGTTACATGTAGAAATCACTTTGTATTGCACTGATCTCTGAACATGAAAGCGCTGAATTTGAGGCAGTAAGTGTAAACTGTAAAATAATTGCAGAAACTCCCCTTTCTCAGTCTCTTTCCTTTTTCTTATAGGCAGAAATTTTTCAGGAATTTGCTGTTCAGGAGGAATCAGTGACGTTCCGGATCAATTTGTCTGTTCTTCTTGACTGCTTGACCATTTTTGGTACCAGTTCCTTGCCAGGTGTGGTGCATATTTACCTTGACAGTGTTATGTGTGTCACATGTAATCACATAGTGAAACCTGTACATAGCTATAGAAAGATTTCCAGTCTTGGCAAAAACTTCTGACTTCCTCCGCTGAAGTCCTGAGCATGACAGCTCTCACTGTTAAGCAGGATCCATCCTGTTTACGTAAGCGAATACAAGTGTGTGCTGTGATAACAGTTGATGGAGAGAAGAAAGGAGCTGACGGATGTGAGCTTGGCCAGTGTGTCAGGGACTGCTGCAGCAGGAGAGGCTAAAAGAGGCTAATTCATTTGGAAGGTGGAGTAAAGGTCTGTGTGGTGCTGTTGGGGTAACTGAGAAACAGAGGCGCCTTCCTGTGAAGGTAATGTTTCCTGGATCTGTGTAAGGCGCAAAAGAACCACTTGTTTTGGGTGAGAACCCTTTTGTGGCTTGAGATCCAATGAACAGCCCGAGCTTGTACCCTTTCTCTGATTTAGGGATGAAGATCTCAAATAGTTTCTGTGATCTTGATAAGAAAACATGTCAAGTAATTTGTTCAGGCATTTTTGGCAAGTTGTGAGGTGTTTAGGCTGGAGTTCTGACTCTGAGGCCAGTGCTACACCTTAGGACTGACACGTGCCATGCCTGCCTTTTCCTGTCGGTCTGTTTTCAGTCCAGGGCCCAGATCATCCACATCACACAAATGCTAATTTGTTCCCAAGTGCCGTTCACTTAAGGGGGAAACCTGGGCACAGCTGGCAGAAGAGTTCCTCTGCAGCCCACTCAGGGTGGTTGGTATGGATGTAGAGCACGCCAAGGTTCACTCTACTAGGGACGGTGCTTTGCACTGTCACATACTTTTAAGTGGCCAGCAGGGCAGGCTGCATGTAGCATCAGGCTAAAAGACCACTGCTTGGGTAAGCTGGGCAGCTTCTTATCAGAGCTGTTACTTTGAGCTGAAAAAGCACAAAAGCTGTCAAGTCCATCTTAAGGCCACAGGGGGTCCACACTGGGCTTGCAGGTGACTCAGGCTGACTAATTGCTGTGAACTGTAGCAAAACTCAGCACTCTGAGAGACAGTATATACGTAGCTTGGAATTTGTCTTGCTAACAAATTTTGTATCAACTCAGTAATAAATGTGTTCTCTTTTTCAATATTTCTGTGGCTTGTTCAATGCTGCAACATCCAGCTACCTCAGAAACATTAACAAGCGTATGCATGAGTTAGGAGATGTTCTGGTGCAGGTTTACTGGGCTTGAAGAAGTCGGCAGGGGTTCCAGGTAGCACCATCAGTTCACTGTGCTCCTGCTCCCAATGCTGTTATGTGGCACCTTCTGTTCCTTCCCTTCCTCAGGCTACACCTGCACCTGGTTTGTGAGCATTATCTCCAGCTTGCAGATAAGGTACTGAGGAATGATACTTAGCTAAGGTCTTGCAAGAAATCTGTGGCTGGATTGGTAACACTTCAGGTGCTGTAAGAGCACTTTAAATCTTGCTTGTCAAGTGTGTGAATTACAAAAATCAAATTGACTGTATTACTGATGCTGTTTGTAGTCTTTTCAGTGACAGAGGTGTGTGGGAAGCTGCCCTCACTATTATGTATACAAATACTGAGTTACATGAACCCACTTGTTTAAACAAAAAAAAACCCAGGTCTTGGCAAATTTTATTTCCTACAAATTCATTTGTTTTTTGGGTTTTTTTTTTACTTGATGGTTGTTCAAAAAGATTTTCACAAGCAAAAATAACTACAAGTTAGCACAACTGTTTGGGTGCTACAGGATGCACTGTGTACTTATGTGAAGTAGAGTGATACCATTACAGTTTTTTTGGGCGGTTCTACCATTGCAGGTGTGTGTTGAACTCCACATTCCTCTGCTGTTTCTGTTGTGACTCTGACCTAAAGACCTAAATCAGCTGTACTAATGGCACGCTGATTTTGAGAAACCAAACATTTGGATTATGATTACCTAGCAAAAGGAGGATGTGACTGTGTTGCAAGCTAAGCTGCGTTAATTTCCATTTGGGTTGCACAAGTAAGAAGAGTAATACAGAAAGACCGTGTGAGCCAGACAGCTCAGGACCATGGAGGATTTTCCAATTCCACTAAAATATTTGTAGCATATCCAGCTTCGTTGTCACAGTAGTGTTCCCTGTTTGGTACATGACACAAGTTGGATTTGAACTGGGGTTTACATACAAATAATTTCGTTTTGCTGCATAACCATTAGCACTTCATAGGCTGTCTAGGAGGCTGCACTAAGCATGCTACGTTAGCGTATTGGAGGCTGGACCAAACATACTATATCAAATTGATCTATGTCCCATATGTCAGTAAAATGTGAATTTTCTAAAGGGAACAGATACAGTAGCTAGTTCTCTGAAGCATGTGTATTTCATTCTCTTTTTCAGGAACATCAACAGCCCTTAGGATGTGTTATTGTGGTTATGGTTATCCCTTGATGCTGTTTTTGGAAGAAGGAGGAGTAGTGACAGTGTGCAAAATTAACACTCAAGAACCTGATGAGTTGCTAGACTTTGATTTCTGCAGTACAAAGGTTGTTAATAAAATTATCCTGCAGTCAGAGGGGCTGCGAGAAGCCTTTGCCGAACTGGATATGACCAGTGAAGTTCTGCAGGTTACCATGTCTCCAGATAAACCCTACTTCAGGTACGGGAAACTCTGTTTTCAACTCAAATGTTCATGCTTGGCCTGCGCTGGTAAGGACTGGAAGTTTTCAAGGTGAAGACAGGGGGAGCTATTTTAGAATATTGCATTATTTCAGGAATTGTAATGAGTGTAGCAAATCACCGTATTTAATCTAATTAACATAGAAAACGTAATCTGATTAACATAAATATATTGACAACCTGGTAAATGTGACACCGATGCAGACAGTTTAGCATTTTTAATTAAATAAAGAAAAAAAGTATTTTGTGAAAACACTATATGCAAGGTGACTGATTGTGACAAGTTTTTAGAGAGGTGTGATCAAGTATTTTGAGATGGTGCCTTCTGTCTTCCAGGTTATCCACTTTTGGAAATGCAGGGAGTGCACATCTGGACTACCCTCGCGACTCTGATTTGATGGAAGCATTCCACTGTAACCAGACCCAGACAAACAGGTTAGAAAGTCTGTGATCTGTCATCAGTGCCCTCTGTGGCAGGGCATGCATTCTTGCTGGAAAGTTTAAAAAACTGTTTTTGCGTTACTGTGACATTGATTTCACTGGTATGAGGGGGAAAGAAATAACTTCAGATCTGATAAAAGTCTGTGTCTGTGATCAAAAGCCAAGCAGTAACAACGTCTGTCCAATATTGTTACCAGGAAAAGATCAAATTAGCACACTGCTAATTGCTTTTTAATTATTCTGTGGCTTTAATTGGGAGTAATGTTTCAGCTCCTCTCTGCACAGTGGGTTTTTTTCAGATGACTTTTTTTTCCCCCCTGCAGGTACAAGATTTCTTTGCTTAAACCATCTGCAAAGGCACTGGCTTTATCTTGTAAAGTGTCCATTCGAACAGATGCTCAAGGATTTCTTTCTCTGCAATATATGATTAGGAATGAAGATGGACAAATCTGTTTTGTGGAATACTATTGTTGCCCTGATGAGGACATTACTGAAGCAGAACTGTAGGTGTATGTTTTGGCGTCTGTATTATATTTATGGATATATAAAATACTATATTTTTTATAAAACTGAATGAAAGCTGTATAGATTCTAGACTTGATACTGTATTTTTTTTTAACTCTGGAATTAGAAATATGAAGACTTCCTTTTTATTCCCTTGCAAGCATTTCCTAGCCTTGACTCAAAAAACTGAAGCTGAAAAACGAAAAAGGGGAGTTGATCTCCTATAGCCACCAATTCCAGCACAGATGTTAAAGTGGTGTTTGTGTAATACATTGCTTTTTTACAGTGTTCTCCAAGAATTTTTGTTTGTGTCTTTTTTTGTGTGTTTGGCTTGTTCTAAGCAGTCACACAAAGGAAAATCTGAATACGAGCTGTATGTTAGCCAGTTAACTTTCAGTGACTTGAAAATAAAACCAAATTTTTCTTGAAAGAGGATGACATTTTCAGACTGGTTTCTTAATAGCAGCAGGTGTTTTTTTTCTGGCAAATGCTGACATGTTTTGCTGGTGAAGCCACTAGGCTCCTCCTCATCTTGATTAATTCTTAATATAACTCAATTCCTTGGGATTTCATCTGATATCAATTTACCCTTTTGTCTGCAGTACTCGTGTTGGATTAAATTAAGATAGAAGCCAGGATTTACTTGCTCATTACTTATAACTGTTCTTGTGACGTTATTGTTTTGTATCTAGTAATTTTTTACACAACCGCAAGAACACTGCTGCTGAAATGTTTCTGTGCGTACATGTTCCCGTTCCTACCCTGCTACTCTCTACTAGTGCTGTTAAGAATCATCAGAAGAGAGAAAAGTTTCTTGTTTGAAATTATTTGTGAAATTTGTTTACCTTCTCAATAGCCTTTTTCAGCAACAGGAGGGACTCCTGAACTGACGAAAATAAATGCCTGCCTGTGTCCCATGGAGTGGTGTATTTGTATCACTGCTAGAAACGGGCCCAACCTCTTACTGAGAAGGGAGTGTGGTTTCTGGAGAGTTTTCTGGAGTGGCCAGTTTTGCAAAACTGTGAGGTGGCTGTACTTAGGTCAAAAGTTGCACTTCTCCTTTCACGCCTCTCCGTTGCCAACAGCCTGCTCAAAACGGGAGGTCCACTGACCCAGCTGGGCGTTGAACCAGCTGCGGAGACTGCAGATTACACTGCAAGAGGCTGAAATCTTCCTGCCTGGCTGCCGCATGGTGTGATCTGGGAGTCGGCGATCTGCGGGTAGTTTCTGCAGCTTTAGACTGTGGTTGAGCTTTGTCAGAAGATGAAGTCCTGCTTTGCACATGTGGAAAACAGTATGTTCCAACGTTAGCAAGTTGATTGCTCCACAGTTCAACAGAATCCAAGCCCTTTAGGTTTATTCTAAGTTTAAAATGCTTTTGTTGACTGTTTTTGACTTCTTGCTTATGTCAGCGAGAGTATACTATCAGAGTACACAGTGTCAACTGTTCGCTTTTGTTGTCTTCTATGCGGATCATCCATTTATTGCAATAAATTTTACATTTGAAGAACAATTACAAATCTTTGAACTATATGACTGATAAAGATACCTAACAATATTCTAAATTACTCTTATTTACTGTAATTTTTGGGTTTTTTTTCAAACTTTAGTATAGGTGAATTTCCTTTTTGGCTTACTGTCTCAATTTCTTCAGTGAAAAAAAATACGGTTTCATGGGGAATTACTAATATTAGCTATGACTACTGAGTGTTAAGAGTGATTTACATAATCTCTGGGTGACAGGATAAAAATGAAACAGAACACATCACTTTCTTAATGTGATTTATTTCAGAGTATCAGTTTCTTGTATTGTGTTCAAGGACATTACTGTGGCTTAACATTTGTACTTTTATGTAATTGCCTACAGATGTACTATATTACTTCTTAAAATAGTACTTTTAACAATTTCTTCTATAATCTACCAACAGTGATCATATCTTAAGAAGTTGGAGCACCACAAAATACCAGAAAGTAACTGTTGCATTTCATAAATAATAGCTATTACAGACATGCATGATTCGTGCAGGACTTAACATCTGTACCCCAACCAGACGACGTCAGGGCCTCGACTCAGAAGGGTGGGGAGATGCTCGTGCACCTTGTGCCTTTGCATGTGGCTCTAGCTGGACAAAAACTTGGGAAGTCTGGGCTACAGACTCCTTGCAGTAAGGCAAGGAGTGGATTTAGGATCCGCCTATGATGAATTCTATTACATCTCTGCCTTCAAACACAGTAAAACAAAAACGGTGAAGAGAATGAATGGAAGGGCACTGTTCTTTTTGACCTAGTAGGCTGCTTAAATTCTGCAAACCTCCACTGTGGGATTAGGTTTTGTTTCATACCACACTTTGCATGACATCCAGAACTTGGGTGACAGTACCTTTAGTACATTTTATCTCTTCTACTTGACACGTCTTTTCCTCTTGCAGACTGTAGGAAACCTGCAGCAAAGGAAACATTTAGTTCATGTTTTTTCCTTTAGTAGTATCACAGAATGGCCTTGTCATAGCTCAGATTTTGCCCACCTGCTTTCTAATAAAATTTTACATGTGAATACTCTTACTGGTGGTGTAAAATAAAACCAGCTTGTGCAGGTGTGAACCAGAATCAGCATTTTCCACCCAGGTTCAATATACTTGTAGTAGGCAGTGCCTGTCTGCTCTGATTTACTGTGTCTGGGGCTCTGGGCAACCTAGATCCAGAGGCCACAAAACGGACAGTGACTTTTCCTCCTTTATTTTTATTTTTGCTTTTCAGACTAAGAACTGACCTCAGGTCTTCAAGAAGGCACTTCTTTAATTCTACCTGAAAACCACTACCAATAGGCCTTGGGTCAAATCAGTCTGCTAAGATACTGGAAGCCAAAATAATGAGTTTGGATCCTGGTCCTGACAACCTTTATGCAACAAAACACCGACAATGCTGGTGCCAATGTTATCTCTTACCTCCCAATGCGTTGAGAAGTTCCTGTGTCTCTCTGGCTTTTATGTGCTGAGGCCCATCCACAACCATTTAGATCTGTAAAGACCGTTGAGCACAAAATTCCCCCAAAGGAACTGAGTTCTATACCTCTGTTTCAAAGTCAGTCATGGGAAAGAATCGGTTGTTTAGTATCTGGTTAGGTATGGATTTTTAGGGAAATACATTCTTGTATTCCTGACCCAGATGGGTCTTAGCGAAGTTAACACAGTGGTTGGAAAGGCTGAGATAAACCACATACTGTTTCCTGTAGGCATCTGTTCTGAACTTCATTTTGTAGCAGCTTGTAAACCCCTAAGAGAGCAGCAGGTGGGACTTAACCATAATAAATATGTAGAAATTGTATAAATAATTATAGTAACACTAAACAGTGCTTTTGCTGGTAGAACACTAACATTAAACTGAACAAACATGGAATTATTTTTAAAATGGACTGTTACAGAGTAGAGGCTTGGTGCCTTCCTGTTAAGACAGAAACTCGTTTTTATACCAAATCTGTCTTCAAGGAGGGGCAGGACTGCTTGGGTATAAATGGAAGCTAAGGGCCACAACAGGCTGCTTCAGCCTCTTTCTACCCTGCTTCTCCCCACAGACAGGCTCTAACAACTGACAGGGTGGTGCATTAGCATCGCTGAATCTAGTTGTAAGGGCTCTGTGAGGGGGTGGGGGTTGCAGAGAAATGTCATTGGGTGCCCACACAGCACTTTGTGGAGTTAATAGACAGTGAGAAGTGGGCTTGAATATCCACCACAAATGCGAATGTCATTCTCTGCAAGTGTCCTGGGCCTCCATGGAGAAATACACCCAAAGGGAATCTAGAAAGATTTGAACTGCAAAACAAAGAAATCCAGGAAAAGCCCCTCTTTTCGTTATCCCATTGAAAATCTGCCCTAACGGCAGGCAGAGCGGCGGTGGAATTTCACTCCCTCTGGAGCAAGGGCATGCAGCAGCATTTGGCGAGTTTGGGCCAGCACTGTGGAAATCCCCTGAGCCCCGTCATTTATTTTGCAGATAAAAAGCTCCAGTGAGCCACTGATCAAAAACTAGGTGTTAAACTTGCTTGGTTGGTGGCTGGCTCTTACAGACAAGGCTGGAGGGGGTGCTGGGTTTTCTAGTCTCCTGATGTGAGGCTGAGGGAAGGGCTGATGAAAGCTCTCCATGGAGAATTTAGCAGCCTCCTACCCTTCCAGCACAGATGGGAGTGTGGGATTGACCAACAATGAACAAGCCAGCAGAAAGCTGGAGGCCTCAATGTATTTCCTATATTTATCTAACTAGATAACAAATCTATCTGTACATTTGTGTGGATTTTACCCCATAAATGCCGATAGGGTGGCAGCAACGGACTTGCAGCGCTATGGGAGGTGTGAAGCCACTCCACCCAGTCAGGCAGCAACCTCAGGGAGTTTGCAGCACCACTGAGCTGCGGTGCCTCTCTCTGCTTGAAAACCAGACTGCTGCCCAAGGAGACAGACTCCTCTTAAGGTTTCGCACACAGCTCAGCCCAGCACAAAAATCAGCGGAAGAAGCAGTTAGGTGCAAAGCTGCTCCCACGAAGCCCATCAGTGCCGCCTGAGGGCCCCGGTGCCGGCTCCTGGGCTATGCCTGTCCCTGCAGCCACTGCACGGGATGCTCCTGGGCATGGAGCAGTTGGGGGGCTGCGCAGCTGGAGTTTGTGCTGTGGAAACCCCACCTTGCAAGGTGCAGGGTGGACTGGTCCAGAGCGGTGCCAGGCAGTTGTTTGCAAAAACTGCTGGTTGGCCTGGGTCCATCCATCCCCAGCAGTGTAATCATAGAATCATAGAATCCTCTAGGTAGGAAGGGACCTTTAAGATCATCAAGTCTAACCATCAACCTAACACTGTGTAGAAGGCCGATAAGATGTCTCCAAATTTGCTTCCCACAAGCAAAATTGGCAATAGGAAACCAGTAGTCCAGATGGCTCTTATCACAAGCAGATCAGCCATTTCCTGTTTGTGACAGAGGCCAGAGGCATTCGAAACTTGCTGAACTAAGTGGGCACCCAAAACTAGCTGAACTAAGCTACAAGATGTGCTAAAGTTGTCTGCCGATGTGGTGTATGTGACCACCAATGGGTACACCAGGAGCAACCGTCTTCTGAGATACTTGTTACGCGAAGATTGGCCAAGCAAAAGTGGCCTCTATGCTGTTTGTCAAGTAGCAGACTTTAACTATAAATTAGTACCGAGTCCCTCCACAAATTGGGAACCCTGGGACCCCTGCCATCATTGTGATCAGAGGATCATGAGTCAACAGGATGCTGCTGATGCCAAGAGGACCATTGAGATGACAAAAAGGGCCTATGGTGGTGACTATACTCTTGCTTTGCTCCGTAATACTGCTTCTCTCTTCTGCCTTTCC
Source organism: Ibidorhyncha struthersii (assembly GCA_013398815.1). Lineage (NCBI taxonomy): Eukaryota > Metazoa > Chordata > Aves > Charadriiformes > Charadriidae > Ibidorhyncha > Ibidorhyncha struthersii. The sequence continues at coordinate 186,306 of VZSZ01010368.1, forward strand.
TCTACTTCCTCCTTTGCTCTAGTGCTCATTTCAGTAATCAAGGCTGGGAGATA
>VZSZ01010368.1:187575-203102 GCA_013398815.1 Ibidorhyncha struthersii
CGGATGCCTCGTGATGGGCAGCACGGCACTTACAAGGAAGCAAATGCACCCAAACTTTTTTGGAAAGGGCTTCCAAGCCTGCAGCAGAGAGCGGGACTGTTGTCGCTTTAGGACAGGGGATGCAAGAAGAGTGCTGTGTGTCCGAGCCCAGCCATCACCGCAGAGTATTTTGGCTAATCCTAAAGGGAAGAGTGCGAACACCGGAGCGACATCTTCCCACATGAACACATTTGTGTTTTGACACAGGCGATGTTTGCCTCCTGAGAGCCACCGAGCGCAGGGTACCAACTGCGGCATCACTGCGGGCAGGGCTAACAGCGCAGACAGCCACCGCCGCCGGGATGTGGGGAGAGGGACTCAGGCCCCACGTCCTCACGGGGGATGATGTCACCGAGATGTGCCTGTTTCCAATCTCTAGCTGCTGGTAGGAGGCCCCATTACCAACCGTCTGAGCATTTCAGGCTGTTGGAAAATGTACAAGGAGGGTCAACACTGCAAATCTGGACAGAGCAGCATGCAAGCAGGTTTTTAAAATAATAGACTGAAAACCTAATGATTGCGTAAATACCTGTGTTAAACTCATGAAACAAGAGTCTGTCAAGGGAGCCAAATCTTGTGAACAGTGACAGATGCGTTGCCATAAAATGCCGCAGGAACTACCAAGTTGTATCCCAAAACAGGGATACCTGAAGCCACCGGTGGGACTGGGGACCAGCAGGACTAAAAACACAAACCTCTACTGCTTGTGCAAAGGGGCAAAACTGTGCATCACAGGAGCCTTATGTTGGTGACACACCACCCCAGGATGCCATCACCAGGTCCAACAAGACAGAGGCCGTCATTTCTCCTAGAAGACATCTTTGTCACACGCTGTCATAACCTGGGGAACCAACACTTACAGGTTTCCAGCAAAGCACACCACTTTCTCACCAGCAGCAGGGTCTGCCGGCGTAGGACTATTCTGTAGCCACAAAAATTGTATTTCAGGCTTCCTCAGATAAGTAGAAGCTTATTAAATCACAGATTTTAGTTTGCTTCAGCTGCAGTTCACCACTGTATATAATTCTAAGACAGAGGGTTTATGGAAATGACTGTTAACATGAGAATTAATTTGTTACTGCCCTGAGAACACCACACACATAGACCCAAACTAAAGTATGGGTCTAGTCTGTACTTAGTATCTGCGTTATGTATTTTCAAAAGATTCAGTGAAGGATCCAAATAGAGGAGGAGGCAGAGATGAAGAAAAGCATTTGGAAACTTCACCACTATGAAACATTTTGCTGAGAGCTGGCTTGCACCCACAAGCACCCCCAGTGACCCGCGTTTGCAGAACCAGACACCGTTGCTATCGATGAAGGTTTCAAGCTACTCAGACAAACTCTTGAACTGTGGCTTGACGTTAAATTCAGAGCACTTTTAGTGCTCCCTGTGGCAGACCAAAACCACAGTGAACAGAGGATTTAAACCACTGATCTGCCCTAAAAGCCTTGCACTCGTTCCTATTTGTTGGAAAAAAAATTGCTGGATTATGCTTGTGCCGGCACAGTATGTGCTGGGTTACACCACATCTGCCTACGCTGCTACTCTGAAACCCTAACACCAAACTCCTCCAAGAGCTTTTCCATGAGTTTCTTCAACACGTGGCACTTTCCATGAGTTTCTTCAACACGTGGCACCACGACCCGCTGCACAGCTGCCTTGCAGCCTGGACCCTGAGATCTCCTGCCGTGGCAGGCTGAAGCCCTGGCCCCACAGACCAATGAAGCCACAAGAGGCTGCCCCGTACCAGGGTGTGTGATCGCACTGCTTGAGCCAGCGACTCTTCCCCACAGCACATGGGTCTCTGCCATGTTTAACGGCAGATTGCTTCAGCCTTGCATGTTTGCCTTTTGCTCAGACAAAGGTTGGCACCAGCATGGAGAAAGCCCCAGGACACTTTGGTTGGCCCAAGCCAAGCCAGAGCCTCTCTGGGGGCAGGTCAGACCGGCGAAGGCTCACCTGGACACCACTGCTCCACCACCATGAGGCAGCTCTCCTCCTGTGGCCCACGTGGACCTCCAGCCTATTTGCTTATCCTCCTCCCCCCCGCACACCCTAGGCTGGTACCCCACACTGCCAAAGCCTCCCAGAAAGCAGCCTTTATGGTCTAAACACAACGTATGGATAGCAACAGCAATTTATTTAGCTCTGAAACATTCAGAGCAGCGAAATCACACACCACCTACCTCCTTCCCCCAGCCAGCCAGCCATCGCTCAGGAAAACTCACATAACATGAAGCAGGCTTCAAAACAAAATCACAGGTCCACATAGCAATGTGGCATCTGCCAAGTGATTTCCAGCCAGCTTTTCCACTGGCTGCTTCTCCTGGAGCACTGTGCCGTGGATCACCGCAGCACGCAGCAGCGTGGCCTTCCCTTGGCTTTTGCTGTCTTGCGCTGACACCCAGCACATGGTCATTCAGTTGACCCGAGGAGTGGTGGAAAGGAAACCAGCAGGCCTTTCTGCCATCACTGAGCCCCCCTGCTCAGCCAGCATGGGGAAATGCCAGCTTCTGGCCTCCTGCCTCTATCCATGAGGCACCTGAATAAACCATCTGGCAACTGTTTCTCTTACTCTCAATCTCCTGTTCCTCTGAAAAGCTAGGCTCAGGGGATTGACACTTACTGATGCTCATATTTCTCCAGAAGTAGGACTGTGCAGAACAAAACCTCAAAACATACCAAATCCAGGTACAGGCGGACCAGTGACCACTTTCCTTTTTCTGCGTACATGACCTGTGAGCAGGAAATAGCCACAAGCCACAGTGGGAGCACGCACACACTTTGGTGAGGAAAGGAAGAAATAGGTGCTGCTGTCCTGCTGGTGTGGAGCATGCTCAGGTACCCAGACTCATCTAAGAGGGTCATCCATTCTTGAGCTCAAGTATTGGCTATGTGACACTACATGTTGCTGGAGCCAAAAGATCTGTCCATCAAGGAGACACGGCACACTCCAAGAAGTTCTTGCCTAACTGCTGCTGAAATCTCCTGAACTGCTTCACTGCCCATCATCTTCTCATTTAGGACAAGGGGTAATGGCTTCAAACTGGAAGAGGCTAGATTTAGATCAGATATCAGGAAGAAATTTTTCACTCTGAGGGTGGTAAGGCACTGGAACAGGTTGCCCAGACAAGTTGTAGAAGCTCCATGCGTGGAGGTGTTTAAGGCCAGGCTGGATGGGGTTTTGAGCAACCGGATGTACTGGGAGGTGCCCCTGCCTATGGTAGGCGGGTTGGAACTAGATGATCTTAAAGGTCCCTTGCAAGCCAAACCATTCTGTGATTCTATAAGTAAGCAACCACCAGACCAGTGATGGTCAGGAAGCACTTCTACTCAAAAGTGTCAACAACCAACTTTGAAGGCAAAATGCAGGACTGCCACAGGTCTGCCCCTAAAAAAGAAAAATCCTGTTATGTAACAGAGCTGGATTCTGGCCATCCACAAGAAAAACAAATGACAATTCCGATGGGAGATACCAGGCAGGCGTATGGCTTGTGACGGCACAAAAGCCATCAAAGCAGATGCGGTCTTCGCTTCCAGGTGATCTCACCATTAAAAGATTCTGTATACCAGTTTGTCAGCAGCCTTATTCAAAGGAAACCCAGTACTGAGTAGCTTGTAAAAAATTTCTACAAGAGGCTAAAGAGCTACTTGACCCCCCAGGATGTAACCAAAAGAGGAGCAATTCCTGCCATTTGTGTGTTCCGCCCTCAGATAGGAAGGTATTATTAGCAAATAAGTTACTGAAAAACTAGTTTCTCAAATAAAACCTAGGAGAGGGAGAGATGATAAAAGGCAGTGGGGCTGACTGTGGAACTATTGCTAAGTTTAAAGAGATACATACCCATATATTCACATGCATACACACATATATATACTTTCACTGTAGTTCTGTGCATGGAGTGAAGTGCTAAGTGATAGAGAACCTCAGTTTTTAAAAATTGTGAGACCTCACCCATTTGTGCTACTGCTCTAAGGTAGTTTTACACTTATTTGGAATATATCCAGTGGGGAATGGGAAACCTGTATTACCTCTAGCAGGATGTCCGTGTGAGAAAGGACTCTGAACTTCTCAATCAGACAGAAGGCATAATCTGCAAAACTGGTTGCATGGGGTTTGGAGTGGATTCTATCCTATCTGACCGATCAAGAATGTTAATAATTACGTTGCAATTTCAGGGAGGAAAACCCGGTACATCTGACAGCTATCTAAACATGAGATATAGAACATATTTGCACTACATGAAAACCGTGTAGCGAGAATTCCCTCAATACAAAAAGCAAATGAAGGGACAAAAAGAACAAAGATGAAAAAATTGGAAATAGTTTATTTGCTGCATAAGGAAACTTCTTGTAAATTACATATAAAGAAACTTGCTATGGTGTAGTATATAATTTTCAATATTCCACAAAGATAATTGTAATAAATATACAAACCAAAACAAAGTAGAAGACTAAATCCATCAGGCAACCTACAAAATGGTTCCTCAAGTTTTGTACTTTGCAGCATTAGCATGCTTGAAATCTTGTTGTTCATTTTGAAGTGCTGCAGCAAAATTCTTTTCACATTTCTTTGGAGCATTTTCAAAACTGTCTAACTATAAAATACTGTTCAAAATTAGCAGGCATTAATTAAACCACCCAAGAAAAGTAACACCAAGGTCTAACTGATGCAAAGGTGTGATTTTTCTTTTTGCTTTTAAAATCCATTTTAGCTTTGCCAGGGTTTGGAATTATCTGATATAAGTGCACTATGAGTCCGGTCAGCCTGAGGCACTGCTGACTGTTGTCATATTATGACTCTATATAAACTTCATAGATTATATAGCTCTGGAGGCATATCAACTAACAGGAATAAAACAAATACCATAGTGAAGCTGCAAGCTAGTTAGAATGGTTGTACCCTCAAGTGCAGTGTGTGCTTAGAAACACTTTTCCATAGTTTCATACATGAGGCATTTTTACTTGACTTCAAATTTAAAAGTGCGGATAAAGGCTTTACTGATGCCCCTAGCTTCTAGAAACAACATGTAGGAATTTTTGACACCTTATGCTGTTCTCTGCCTATCATTTCTACATCTTTTTGAAACAGTAGGCTGAATTGCATTTTATATTTCACTGCTCTGGACCACACTGACAGACAGGTCTATTATTCCGTACAGATCTTTTACAAACTGAAAACACTTCACTATGCTTCACTACTACTGAATACTTGGGGGTATAAAAAGAAACTCTCTAAAACACGATTACCTAAAAATATTTGTTAATAAGCTTAATGCAAACATTATGTAGAAAAAATGGTTTAGTTACCAAAAAATTCATTAGAGGGCCAATAAAAATATACTGAAGAGAAGATCTTTACAAAAGTGAGGTTAGGAAGTATGAGGCATTGACATTCACTGTAAACATCCTGTGTTCACTAGCATCCCTTGTCTAAAGTGTATGTTCTGGTTTTGTTCCTGAGCTTCATGGCCAACACTTGCATAGATAGCTAAACCTATCAAAGGGTTGTTTATACAGACCTTTCTGTACTGCTTTGTACAGAACTTCAATGAACTAATGGTTTTACCTTTTGTAATAGTTTCATTCCACTACCAGGGAGTTCAAGGAAACTATGAAGCGTGGTATGATTTTTGTGTACTCAGTGCATTGGATGGGTTGGGACAGCTACCTTATGGTGTGTTATCTTAAATAATATTATACTAAAAAATGTAGCTGTTTGATGTTCTGGCTTAGCATAAATACCTACTTCTGCTCACTGCTGCAAGGCTCACTTCTGCTCTGCCAAAGACTGCATATAGCAAAATGTCAAGAACCTGATTGCTACAATTTCAAGCAACAAAGTTAATCCCCAATAACAAGATGCAGCTTATAAACAGTACAGAAGACCTTATAGAGAACGTCACCTGTACTCAGGCAACACGAGTGCTTTCCTCTAGATTAACCTCCCTCTATTGAAGGAACCTAGAAAGTACTTTCAGGGTAAACATAACATGGAGTGGCCTAAGTAAAAAGTCTGAAGAACATACTTGCATCTTGGATATGAAAAGCAGGCATGTGTTTACTTACTGCACACGTGAATGCACATGGGAAGTGGTAAAGACAAACAAATCCCCTCACAAACAGCACAATAACACAAAAGCAGCAAATTGCCAATTTTAAATCTTACGTTAAGGCAAATCTAGATAAACACCCATAACAGGATTAATAGAAATTGGGAGTTTTCCTTGGCTTTTTTGTTTACTTTTTCTGTGATTGGCTTTTACACATCGATAAAATTTGTTTAAGCACTTTCTGGACATCTTCATCCATTTGACCCTAGACAAGGGGAGAAAGAAGAAAAAAATTACTGAATCCAAGCATGTCTCTACCCTTTAAGAAGATTTACAAACTGTTTTTGACGTATAGCAATTAGGTCAATTTCCCAAAATGAAGCAGTGTTAAATTTGTGCTTAAACAGTCTTACCTTGGATAAAACATACCAAGTTCTTACTAGATTTGCAGAACAACTTTCATTAAAACACCAACGCTTTGTAACTGACAACATGCAACCATACCTGCACAGCATAGAGAAGATGCATCCTGTAAACTGAGACAATTTCCTGATGTTGTTTCTTAGTTTCCTAGAAAATAGTTAAGCAGAAAGTCACAGAGCATTCCGAACTGTTGAATTTAGAACTCCCCAACTAGATTTAGAGAGCTCTGGGGAATTACAAACCGTAGTCTTATGCATGCATGGAAAACCAGCTTAGACAGTACTGCGCCACTAGCCATCCAAAACATAATTTGCTTGGACGCATGGTCCACAGAAACATGGTAATTCTACCCATCCTAGTAAAAAAGCTGGTGAGATGACACCAGCTGAGCTGAAAAGTTGTGGAATGAGAACATACCCTACTTCTCTGCTTATCAGCAACCAGAATTGAGAAAAGCCAGCAATATTCTGACAAACCAACCCTCAACTGCAACTCAGCTCTTCCCTGAAGTCAGCAACCCATCTGGCAGCTAATGCCTTCCCAGGGAAGAGGAGGTGCTTACAAAAGGTTTTAACCCATGAAATCCTCAGTTAATTACTATATATTCAAACAAGGAAAGCCAACTTCCTTTTCCATGATCACAGACTGCCACATTCCAGAAGCCATCTTTCCAAATAAATGTGAAGCTATTAGGAAAGCTAGCCTACAAGAAGGAAAGAATGCTTCTGTTCTAAATCCTTTCCTAATGTGTTGCATATCTTTGCACGTTACACTATTTTGCTGGTGCTTAAGCAGTGGGAGATGAAGGGTCCATTCGGGCTTGGTGGACTGGGAAAAGAAACAGTCTGGGCCTTTACACAGACAGGATGCAGTGTTTAACTTTCTGCCTACTTATTTCTCCTCACTGCGAGGGAATTTTTCTGGCCGATATGAGTATCAACTCTTCCTTCTGTCTGCTGGGAAGGCAGGAAAGCAGACACCAGATAAACCATTTAGCATGTCAGGCCAGGAGTTCTTTCAGAGTTACTCCAGAGCTCTCCCCAAAGCCCTCTGGTGGGCAGTACCTTCTTTTCACCCACAGCAGTGAATTAAGTGATCCTTTGGACAGGCACACTTGGAAATAGTGATTAAGACTCAACCAAGCTTAGAAGGCTGGACCTTTCATTCACAAATATAATTTAAAAAAATATCTTAAAGCAGTTCAGAATTTCAGAGAATAAACTGTGCTCCCTATAAACAGATGGATTTTACTTATTTTAGCTTAAAAAAACAAAAAGACTTCAGCTGATTAATGTTCTTGAGAAACACACAAATCCACTGCACACTGGCGTATTTTTCATAAGTCAGGGGCTCAGCAGCAGATCTGGTCCCTACATTCCACTACCAGTACAGGAACTCTGCTCAACTATTGACCTGAGGAAATATACTGGGGACAACAGCTTTCTTTAGTTAGGCTATTTCCAAAGAGCAATTTGTGATTTGCAGATTCCTAAATGTTTCAGAGAAACATAAAAATTATAGAATTTCTGGATGAAAATTCCTTTCCTTGTACTCATTGAATATGCTCCATTTTAAATAAGGCAGTGTGAAGAACAGCACGCATATCTTTGGAGAACTGGGAATAATGGTGGGGTTACAAATTATCACACTTACAGTCAGTTGGTTTTGCAATTGTTTCACTTGTTGTTGTAACGCCTCCAGCTGCTGGCTTTGTCTTTTGGGGGCACTGGTTGAGTAGGAAAGCTGAGAAAGGCTGTTCAATGCTTCTTTTAATTTGCTAACTTCCTTGGACATTTCATTGATCTACGGAGGCAAGAAACAGGTTTTCATTAAAAGCTTCAAGGCACACTGTATTCCTGTGGGTCTCATCTTGGGGTTATTTGTGACTTAAATTTAAGAAGTGCAGAAAACCAAGATGTAAATGAACTCAATGGACAGACAGAGACATCATGTAAGCAAAGGGTTACAATGCTTCTCTAACAGCCCTCCTAGCACAGTCAATTCAAAATACATTACTTGTTCTGAAAACCAGCGATATTTACAAATAAGGATTGTGTTTACCAGTTTCATAAGCACTGCTGCTAAACACACGACAGAAACATATTAAACACAGGCCAGCTATTCACAGCTAGCAAAATACACAGCTTTTTATAAAGAAATTTGTAGTGACAGATATGGTAGCTGCAGAGGAAAAAGTCAAGTCATGCTAAAGTTGTAATGATATAGTAAAATCAGAATAGTGAATTTTTGCTCCTTTCTGATAGTTTGTTTTCTTGTCTCTCATGGAACCTCTTCCTGCTGTAAATCGCACTTCTTTGACTTCATTTGCCTGTATGGTGTGAATGCAACCTAAGAAAAACTTAAAAGAGGTAAATTGAAAGAAAGATCATACATATCTCCGCAGGGGAAGGAAACCAACTCTGAAGTTAAACATACTGAAAACTTCTTGTGCTTTGATATCTGAATTTCTAGATAAGCAAATGCACTCAAAAGTTACTCCACTCTGTGACACTTGACACAACACCATCTGTTAGGTCACCCATGCACCATCCCACCTGTGTTGCAGTCTGAGCTCATGTAAGACCCCTGCACTGTAGTGAATCACTGACCTTTTTATCTTTATCCTCTTCTAGTTTTGATGAGCTTTCAGAATATCTTTTCATTTCAAGAAGATCTTCTTGAGCTTGATGGTACTTTTGGTGAAGACCAGTCATCTCCCGTTCCTTTGCTTCAAGCAGAGTATGCATACCTTCTTTCTCTTCTTTCAAGTGCAAAACTTCATTTCTCAGTTGCATAGCATCTAAGGACACATTCTCCTTCTCTTGGATCACATTCTTCAGTTTGGATGACAAAACACTAACTTCACCCTCCAGTGAGGACTGGAGCTTTTCATACGTAGCCTTGGGTACCATTGCTTCATTAATTGCAGCTTTTTCTTCCAGTAATTCCTTCTGTAAGTTTCTTACTTCACTTTCCTTGTTGGTAAGCAGTCCTTTAAGCTCATTTATTTCTTCCTCCATTTCCTTTACAGTATTTCTGAGTGCATTCATCACCTGATGGTGTTCAGTAATTGGCAAAGAGTTTTGTTTCTGAGCATCTAACAGTTGCTTTAGTTCTTCTGCTTCATCTAACACTTTTGTGTACAGGGATTTCATTTCTGATAATTCATTCTCTGCTTTGTATTTCAAAGAATTTGTTACCTGCATCAGTTTTTCATGTTCATCTCTAGGAATGTAGTCCAAAGCTATATCATCTAGGGTTTTTCTCTTCCTATAGTCTTCAAGCTCTGTTTGTGCTTCTTTGTATGACTGAGACAAATCACTAAGTTGTCTGTTGAGCTCATCTATCATTCTGTGCATCCCATCTTTCATTTCTCCAGCTTCAGCACTAGATTCCAACTGTGTCTGATTTGACAGCTTGTCCTGTAGCCTTTTAATTTCCTCTTGCCCTTCTTTGTACCTCTCAATCAACAATGCTTTCTCTTGATTAATGTTATCAATAACTGAACAATATGAATTCTTCATTTCCTCACACTCTTCCACAGACAATTTGCTTGCCGCATTCTGCTCTCTTTCTTCAAACTTTTTCTGTAGCTCTCTCACTTTCTCTTTTTGTCTTTCACTTTCCTCCAACGCTCTCTTCAATTCTTGCTTAAGCATTTCAACTTCTCCACATGTAACCTTCAACCTGCTCAGACCAGAACTGTTTTCTTCACTTTCAGAAGAAACAAGACCCAGCTTAATTTGCCTTTGTACATTCAAAACCTCTTTCACAGCTTCCTCATACCTGTCTTGAGTTTCTTTGAACTTCAGGTTAAGATCAGAACCATTTTCTGAAATGTCTGTGCTATTTAAATTATCTGTTTCTGGGACTCTGGACTGGACCTCAGCTTCTACATGCTTTCTTTTGGCTTCAGAATTCTCTAATTTCCTCTGCATATCCTTTAAGTCTTCCTGGAGGTACTTCATTTTTACTTCACCGGGGCTTGTCAACTTTTCTTGAATTTGGGTGGCATTTAATGTAGACTTCAGCTCCTGAGCTGAGAACTCATTTTGTCTGCCTGCTGTTTGCTCAAACTCTGTTTGGGTTGAATGATGAGGTTCTATAGCTGAATCCACTTCTTTAGGTGTTCTTTCCTGTGCAAAAAGAAACCCAAACAATTGCACAATAAAACCAAATATGTGATTATATTTTTTAGAATAGAGTAAGCAAGGAAGTCTTGCCACATCCTACAGAGACGGGCAATAAAAGCACAATGGAAAACAGTTTTAGAAAAATCTAAAACCCAGCTGCTTCCATTTAGTCATCTACAGCAAGAGAAGGCAGTAAGTGCCAAGCTCCTCTGAAAGTCTGGGCTGATCTCCATAAGCTAATAATCAAAGCTATGCAAATTAAAATTCTGCTAACACAACTGTTAACAACATCTTTTAGAATGTGGTTATCATAATAAACAAAGTTTTTCAGTAATTGATGGGAAAAGTGAAAAGATCAAAACATTGATTTAATCCTTTGGGGCAAAGTGTTTCCATGATCTTACCACCCATGAGCTCATTAAATTATCTTCACAGTACATCTCTTTAAAACGCTGAGCAGCTCTTCGTTCTGCTAGCAGATTAAGAGAGCACTAGAACGGCACAAAAATACGCCACCTGTAATTTGTCCTGCAGCTCTTTATTGTGCAGGGTCAAAGAAGCAATTTTTGCTTGCATCAACAGAAGTAGATCTTGCTGGTCAGCTTCAGAACTCACATCCAATAAACTATCAGCACCTTTGGAGAAAAACAAAGATTCAAAAGCTTTCAAAAAGCTGAAATGATAGCTAGATAATTATTCTAACCTTTCAAATTAAACAGTTTGTTTCCATGACCACTAAGCGTAGGGAGCAAGCAAACTGTTCCTAGATACTCTTTCCCCAGAAATGTCTTGGATCACCCAATAGAAGCAGGAGGTTTCGGCAGGGAGCCACTGGTGAAATTACAAAAATTTACTCCCAGTACTTACTGTGTCTCACATTCTAAGCAGAAAGGCACAGAGGATTTCTGACCAGATTTCAACATTTCACACCACCTAAAACACCTAGCCAAATAATAAAATAAGGATTAAGTGTTATTGTATACCTGTTGTGCTGTCACTCAGTCTGTCTTTATTATCTCGATGCAAGGAGCTTAATTCTTCCTGCTGAGAAACGAAAAGAAAACGCTTTCACAGAAAGCAGATTTAAAGTCAGACAATTCACCAAAGGGAAGTATACAATACAGATCTTGCTGCATAAAGCTTGGCAAAGTAGGTTTCTTTTATTTCTGGGGTCTTGTTTAACTGTAGCATGTGACCAAGTATTTCAAAATCTGCTAAAGCTGTTCAAGTTCTGTCATCCAATTCTCACTACATGTTAATGAAATATGGGCAACCAGATTCTTTGGAAGGCTGCAGCCCATGTGATAAATAGCAATATATTGTCCTGTGTTAAAAAATAAAAATCTTCAATACTGTAAGGTAAAGATCATACAGAACACACTCAACCATTTCCCTGATATCTTTTGGTGAAAGGGTCTCTACCTTTTGCATTGTACAATGCCATGCCCTTCGCTGGTATTAGATAATGAGCCCTCACAGCATTAATACTTACTTTCATAACCATATTCCTAAATACTAATTTATGACTACTTCTATTTACATATTCAGTAATCATTAAAGTAATCCACACTTGCTTTATAAATTACATTGAAATAGATTTGTATCCGTTTTTGTTCCCAAAACTCAGCTAATTAATCCACAGGTGACTCTGCAGTCAGCAAAATAGATTATTAACCAAAACAGATTATTAAGATACTATACCTTCCTTCCCTAAGCTTCATAAGAACAGAAAACTGATACCTTGCACACTTGATCAGCAAAGAAAGCCTGCCCTTTTCCAGTCATGGGAGTTGAAGTTGATGAGTGTGGAGAGGACAAATCACTAAGCTGTAAAAGATTTTACATAAATAGGTATGTATCCATACGTGTACATATAACTACCTTACTAACACACACCTGTATATATAGATATACACACACATTAAAGAGTACTTTTCCCTGCAGTAACATAAGTAACAAGTCTAGGTTAGTTTCAAAGAGCAGATCTAATTGTTCAGCGCTCTTCTGAGTCAGTATTATGTATGCAGTGTAACCATATACAGGTAACATTCCAGTTTAACATTAAACCTAACTGTTAAATTGCATTTTGATACTATATAGATCTATTTAAGTATTATACTTTCATCTCTATATATGCATATAGTAATGTGTACATATATACGTACAATTAAAATATACATAATTATTTACTTATGGAAGTCAGCAAAACCAGGAGACCTTCAACTTTAGATGGAAGAAGCAATTGTACAGTAAAATTTGTACAGTTTTATCTTAAACCATGCTGTATTTCAAGCAATTTTGCTTAGTTAACCTAACCAACATGTGCTTTCACGAAGTCATCTTAATGTCAGGAAAAACACTCATAGTAACACAGACATATAAAATAACAATGACAAAGCAAATCCAGCCCACGTAACCTTTCACAGAATGTTCAAAATGCTTTTCACCCCCTAAAAGCATCTCAGAATTGGTCTTTTCTTTACCTGAATAGGACTGATAGGAGGAGGTGGGGCTTTGCGTTTTTTTGGAGTTCCACTTCTTTCTGAACTTAATTTAGAGCCTTGATCATGCTGAAAGTTTCACCAGCCAGAAAAGGTAGGTTTGTTAGTTTGGTTAGTAAAGTCCGAGCAAGTTGTTTTATAAAACAAAACAAACAAAAAAAATAATCCCACATTAATACCAACTTTAGCAGCTCATGCAGTGCCTTTTTTTTTTTTTCTATTTAAAGATTACATCTCTACTAACAAAAAGATATTAAACATGCCTGACAATAAGAATCTGCCCCCTTGTAATCCATGCTTCAGTGAAAACAAACAAGATTTAGTGAAAAAGCAGAAGCTGACAATAGGTTTAGCACTAGTGACCTTGAATACTTCCATTCGGAGTCCAGTCATGCCCTTCTTAATGGCTACCAGCTTTCTTCTCTACCAGCTTCTGCCTGAGCTCCCTGAAAAAACCACCTCTCCACTTAAAGAAGGAATGAACCAATGCATTGCACCCTCATCTGCTTTCCAGCCACCAGCAGGTCTACAAGGTCTACTTGCATTCCAAGATATGATACTAAATAAAAACTGTAAGAAACTAATTTAATTGCCTACATCTGCTGGGATTCTCACAGGTGGGGGTCTTCAGTGAGATATAACCAGGGATAACCTTTAATTATGTGTTCTGGAAACAGGGAACTTTCTAAATCATCTTCTCTACAGTTTAAAGAGATAGGGAGTCCAAAAGCTAAGCTCCCACACTACACATGAGAAAAGTGGTGTATGTTACCCGCACACACGCCTTGCCTTCCTTTTCTCACTGAGGGTGCTGGCTGCTGTTACAGAGAAAAGCTAAGTCTAAAAGCAATGTTCGTGAAACTCATTTCTTAAATGAGCAACAAAAACCTTTCACATTACATAGTCGTCAATGGCAGTGCATCTCACTGACATTTACTAGTGCTTCTAGTCATGTCAATTACTGTTTTTTCTTAAGTTACAAGTCTATATAGCCCAAGTATTTTGAAATCCAAAAGGAGAAATACCTGCTTTGCTTTTGTTGGTGACTTTGTATCTGTAAAGCAGAAAAGAAGTGGAATTAAGAAAGCTATGAAAGAAGAAGTTATTTGCTGTTCCTAACCCATCTCTCAGCTCTACTTTCCATGCCATAAATACTTTGGTTTTCGAATTCCTGTCTGAAATCTGAGAAATACACTTTAATTTTCAAATTCCCTTTGAATGATATCCTTTCTCTGCTGCTTTGGGGGTTTCATATTTAGATAAAATTCAAAGGATTGTGACAATTCTTATTCTACTATAGTCTTGCACCATTCTTGCACATTAGCTTCCTACTTTAGACGTCTGTCTTAGTTTGACCGTAAAACCCTCTGTTTGCATTATTTCCTTCTCCAGCCCTTCTATTGATGAGCCATATTCTCCACCTTTTCACATAAAAAGGGATCTGTTCCAAGCTGTATGCAAGACTTCACAATGCTGCTACATCAGCTTATCTCTTCTTTCTCCAAAACACCTCTTTTTGCACTGCTCAGTGCTTTATCCCAGGCTAAATATTACCATCTACAGCACAGACCACATTTTCCTGCTTTTGGGAAGCTTCAGCCAGACCATCATGAAGATGGCTTTTGAAATTTTTCAGGCTACCTTATGAAGTAAATTTGTTCATCGCTAAACATACATGTAGCCAGTTCAAGCACAAACTGCAGATTGGCATCTCTTACATACCCACATCCTGAGATAACTTTGATGATAGGAGATTCTGAATCCCTGTATTCTCGGAGAGCTTGGAGTAATGCAGGGCATTCTGTCCAAAGACATCTACTAAACTGACATCTGCACCTTTCCTAATGAAGGCTTCCACCATGTTAAGGCTACCAGCTTCACAAGCCATCATCAAAGGAGTTCTGGACAAAACAAAAAAAAACACAGAGTAAGCATCAAGAGTGTACTCTTAGCAGCAGCTCAGTTTTCCAGGAAAAAAAAGTGTGACAGTTATTGTGCAATCAAGTGCAAGATTTTGTTAACATGTGCATTGACACATACACGTAAATGTTGTTTCTCCTTACAAACACCTTTCTGCCCCTCCTCCTTTTCCCCATACCCCCCAGCTGGACTTTCTGCAAAGACCTGGCATGCTTTGCACAGGTGTCCAAACATTTCTAAAAATGGATTCATGAGGCTAAGAGCAGAGTCATAGATAGAAATGGCTGCAGTATAAAGTCAGACTATCAAATCTCACTGCCACTCTCCAATTACAGCTCTGCAAGTGGTGGTACAACGTGAAATTATGTCATTGCTGCTCCCTTTCACATGTTGCTTTTAAGACAAAATAGACAGATTTCAACAGCTCTTCAGTGAGACCGAGAGATGCGTTTGAC
>VZSZ01010368.1:203140-214821 GCA_013398815.1 Ibidorhyncha struthersii
CACAAAAAAAAAAAAAAAAAAAAAAAAAAAAAAAAGGTCTCTTAGAGCACAATAGCACAATTGGTTCCTTCTCCAACACAGGCCAGCTAGATAGTGCCAATCCTAACTGTTTTCCTAACAGGTTGTATCTGTTTTTCTCAGTTACTTGAAGGGGTCATAAGAGATGTACAGAGTAATTACAAACACACAGGAAATCCCACCTGCCAAGCATGGTCTAATATTGCTTTCCTGCTTGGGCATAATTCTCCCTTCTCAACATGAAAACATGCCTAATAGGTTGGCCAAGTTCATTGGCAAACGCATTCCTCAGTGCAGGTATGAAACTGGAAAGTTACTACAGTGATAATATTTGCTAGATATTAAGAGAATCATTTCGCTGATGAATTAAACGTACGTCCCATAATGGGTAACCCCTGGAGAAGTGATGGCTGTTATAGTGCTACACTAAAAAGTAGTGCTGAGTGGCAACTTGGATAAGACCTTCAGAGTCACAGGGATGGTTTTAGATTACCAAAATAATTCACTTAGTCTGGACAAGATAAGAAATTGGAGATGTCATTTTCAAAGGTTATCCCCTTCCTCTCCCAAGAGGGATTCTCCTTCTTTAGTAAAAACTTTTGTGAACATGAGATGCAAGGTAGTCACTCTCCTTACCAGAAGGAAAACAAGAAGTAAAATGGTATATTCCATGTTATATCATTTTCTTGCTTCTACACAGTACTTTCTTAAAAAAGAAAACACAAAAATGCAAGTCTGTCCTATCTATGACAGAAATACCTTCATCCAATTAAACTAGAAACTCTTTAACACTGTCTGCTGATTAAACAGTAAAAGAGTGAGGGGAAGGCAGAGGTCTCAGGATGGGCAGAACCTCAGCTTCAAAGCACTGATGAGGCCATTCAAACCAACCAAGACAACAAAGGGGTCTTCTTTAGGCAACTTAAAACAGTAACTAACAAACTTTGGAGTGATAAAATTAGTACGTAGGTACCTCCCAGGTGCTGCCAAAGAACATGAGCATTGTATCACATACAATAATCAAGACTGCTATCAGGTGTAAGTGCCAAGTCTTCTCAGCATCCCGCTTTACCTTGACAGTTTAACCAACTGTTTATAAAACAGCCCATAATTTTCAAAGACTCTTGATCGTCACCATCACCAGTATCATCAAAACAAGCTCATTTTTCACTACAAGGATGTTGCTTTTTTAAAATAATTTTCTGACCCAAGTACTATTAATGCAACAAATCTCTAAATGGCACCTTCTAAGATGACAGCATCCCCGCTATATATAGCTTTACTGTATTTTTCTCTTGCTGCTGTGGCTGCATTAGGATAGAAAGAAGAATCCCCCACAGATGTCACTCCCAAGTAACAGGTTTAGGATTTAAGTTGGAGAAAATAACTCATACCAAGAAGAAAGCAGCATTTAAAACTGGGACACGTACAAAGTGATGTGTAGGTACATGCTATCAATCAGATTCTTGTAGGAATGGGATTTACTGCTCTGGTAGCCCTAGGGAAATCTTACAGGTACATCTAGTTTTATAGTTGCATAGTTTCTGTTTCACCTTTCCCTTTAGGCAGAATTCTGCAAGCCTTCTCAACAATCGGGATACGCTGCCTAGTACAGAAGGCATTATTTCACCTAATAACAACTATTTTGGGAAGGATTTGAGAAGAAAGCTTCATTTGACAGTCAGCCTTGGGGAAGAATTAAAACGTTAACCTGCTGTACCTTCCATTTTTATCCCTGGTGTTGATGTCTGCTCCATGATCCAGAAGGTATTTGCAGACTTCTGTATGACCATTTTGTACTGCAAGCAGCAGAGGTATGTTCCCATCCTAGGAATGCATTCGAAGAAACTATGAACAATAATCCATCCACTTACAAATATCTCTCGGAGATTTAAACGTCAGCTATGAACTTTACTTCTATATAGCACAAATGAGGTGCTAACAGTACAGCTTTCTCGCGTACCATAAATGTAGCTGGGTTTACTTTAATTCCGTTCTTGACCACGGGGGATGCAAAGCATTAGGAGCAGGAATGCTTTTTGCTGTTTGTACTCCCTTTGCTGTCTGCTTAATGCATGATCTTTTTGGAACTATACAATACCTTTAAGTAGTTCTACAACAAAAATGATAATTTTAACTACATACAAGGCACAAATACAACATTTCATATAATCATAGAATAACTCAGTTGGAAGACACCTTTAGAGGTCATCTGGGGATTCTCCCCTTTTGTTGCCAGTCCAAAGCTAGGGAAACTTCAAGTCACAGTACGTTGCTCAGAGACTTGTCCAGTCAAGTTCTAAGCATCTCCAAAGGCAGAGACACCATGACATCACTGGGTACCAGTTCCAGTGTTTCACCACCTTTATGGTGAGATTTTTTATTTTTTTTTACTGGTACCTAACTGGTCCACTGCCCACATTCTGACCACCACTTGTCACCATTTTGTCATGTACCTCTGAGGCTGGTCCGGCTTCCTCTTCCCTACGATTAACCATAATGTAGCTGACTACATTAGATGCTCCTACAGCCTTCTCTTCTTAAGACTGAACAAACCTTTTCTGCCTTTAAAATGCATCTGCTGAAATTTCAGGTCTAACCTCTGTGACAGATTTTTTTGTTAGAAAGACCAGATAAGGAGGAGATAGGTCTAAGTCAAAAACAAAAACGCAAACAAGTTTAAATATTTTTATACTTTTTTTTTTATTTGGGGGGGGGGCTTCAGTTCTGTCAGGCCCCCTCCCTTTATCATCAGAGGGTTTTCTATCAGGCAGTTGCATCATTCCGAAAAATAGACCTGGTTTGTTTGTAGACATTTTGTAATGGTGAATGTAGTGTCTTTGAGGCTTTAGACTACATCAAGTATATTTTTTCCCCCTCAGGCTTATCATACTCTGGTTGAGCTTTGTGAGCATCTCACAGCACTTGGCCACATAATGGGCATTCTCGAAAGCCTACTGGAGTCAATGGAAAGACTTTTAATCACCTTTTGAGTATATCAGAATTGATTCTAGCTACTCGTACCAATCTCTCTTGCACCAATGTCTCAATTTAACAAGCATCAAATTCTGCCACTACTGTATTAGAAGTACTTCCCCACCTCTGCTATGGCAAGCTGCAAAAGGAACTTCCTCCACCAGAGAAATCCAAGAAGAAATAAGCATAGTATCGGTTTGAACTGCTGCACCTGAGATCTGCTGGAGTGGAGGGTGGTAAAAGCTCTGAAGTATCTGAAGTACACAACAGAAGAAGAGGTACTTACCAAATCTTTGATGTTAATTGGACATTTGTGCTCACACAGAAGCTGAACTGCCTGAAGACAACCACATGCAGCTAAAAAAAAAAAAAAAGGCAGGCATGAATGTCCATTAAACCCCATTTTCAATTTGTGTTCTGCGCTTCCACTTGCAATACTGCAGCATTACAGTGGGGTCCAAGAAAAACAAATTAAACTGTACTTCTCTGTTTTGAGAAGGAAGCAGAGAAAGCTTAGAGGCTGAAGAACAAGTTGTATGCAGAAATACAACCAATATTCATGCTCCAAATTAGCATAAGAAGATACAACCTTTAAAGACTGCAATCAAAATCAACCTAATCTTAAGTATTGCAATGGCTCTGCATTTGCAAATGTGCACGTTAAGCTTACTAACTGAAATTCAGTATTCACAAAGAAAAAAGAAAAGAAATACCTGAAATTTGTAAACCATCAGGTGGAGTCACTAGATTTATGTAATTAGAACCTAAAAAGCTCCACCAAGCTGAAGAGCTAGGAATATCAAGCACCACAAAATAGATAGTACATACAAGCTTTAAACAAAAAAAGTTACCTGCATAATGTAAAGCTGTTTTCCCAGAATTGTCAGTGCTGTCCACTGGACATTTACTCTGCATAGTTCAATAGAGAGAAGGGAAAAAAAAGCAATTAGAGAAACACCCAGAAAATAAAACATAAGTTTAATCCTAAGGACAGAGTGCTGAACATCTTTGAGAAAGTTTTATGAGCTACTCCAGAAAAGAATAGTGAAGAAAGGCACAACTGTCCTCTCTACCAATCTGTTTTCTCCTTTCTTGGTACCAGCTTATACCAGAGCCATAGGAAATATTCACGGTGAGACAGATATTCCTACAAAATGTTACAGTTTTGGAAAAATTTAAATTGGGAAATAAAAAAAGGAAAGAAACTCTCCCACTTGCCTTAGAAAAGCTGTTTCTTTTTTTTTTTTTTACATTTCAGTAAGAGCTAAAGCAATCATGTCATAATGCAATTAATCTTGCATTATTTCTGTCGAAGGCAATAAGGCTTTATTTGCATTTGTAAAAACTAAAGCATCAACAATCCAGTTATATTTTGTGGTATTATAAGCCACCAGCTACTACCTATCAATCTAGACTTCAAACTAATAAATAAATTTTTTTAAAAAAATCAAATTTCAAATCTACCAAGACTTGTGTTGGTACAGAAGATTTTAGTTTACAGCAATGAAGGAGAATCATAGAATCATTTAGGTTGGAAAAGACCTTCAAGATCATCAAGTCAAACCCTAAACCTAACACTCCCAAGTCCACTACTAAACGACATCCCTAAGCACTGCATCTACATGTCTTTTAAATACCTCCAGGGATGGTAACTCCACTGCTTCCTTGGGCAGCCTGTTCCAATGCTTGATAACCCATTTGGTGAAGAACTTTTTCCTAATATCCAATCTAAGCCTCCCCTGGCACAACTTGAGGCCATTTCCTCTTGTCCGGTCCCTTGCTACTGGGGAGAAGAGGTCAGCCCCCAGCTTGCTACAACCTCCTTTCAGGTAGTTGTAGAGAGCGATAAGGTCTCCCCTCAGCCTCCTTTTCTCCAGGCTAAACAATCCCAGTTCTCCTCATAAGACTTGCTCCAGACCCCTCACCAGCTTCATTGCTCTTCTGTGGACACGAGAAGGTATGACCCTGAAATAATGGGCTCCTAAAAAAACAACATTATAACTTTTGGCTTTCAAATATAGCACTGCCTCAATACTTCTGATTTTCTAGGAAAATAGGTTCACACAGATTATTACCACATTCTGTAACAAAAAAGGTCAAGATTCTGCCTGTGTAAAATAATTATTTAGACTGTTTCAATTCAACTCCAGCATGTCAAAATTAGATATTCCTCACATGCACAGTTTATATCACAAGCTGGTCCACAGAAGCAAGAAAGCAATCCAAAGAGCATGAATTATTGGAGAATATTACCAATCCGTTTGCACTTATGAACATATTTAGAAATCTGCATACTGTAATAAAATTAGCAAAATATCAACAAAAGCATTCTGTGGTTGTAGCTGGTAAGTGAACCGGCAGCAGATATTTGGTATTAAACACACATCTAGTTGTGGAGTTGATCATGCTGCTGCATGTGATACCATCAGTGACAGCTTGATGTCACTGTTTGTGCTGTAAATGCGTTTGCATTAGGAGTAGTAGATACTTGCAATGAAATCCCGAAGAGGGGAGCCACGGTGGTTAACGATAACCCTTTCCAGGTGTGGAGGTATAGGGGAGTCAGCTTGCAACGAGCATGGAGGTAATAATCAGTGAAACTGGACCTAATATTGTCGGAGACATTGACAGGGTCAGTCAGAGGACAATCGGAGAGCCCTGAGGTAACCAGGGAAAAGGAATTTAGAGGTTGGGATATGGGATCCATTCTTTCTGTACCACTGCGTTCGAGAAGGGTTATTATTCATTATTTCATCCCTAGTCTGAGCTACAGTCTTACTGATAACTCCAAACTCCAAAAAATCTGTCCCATTTCTCTAATCACCTCCATCAAAACTCACCTGGCTTTCTGAAATGGAGCTGAGATGACAATGTCTCTCCTTGCTTAGTAACGCACATATCCAGCCTCAACAACACAAAAATATTTTCTTCATCTACACTTCTGTTTTTCTTATTTCCCCATTCTTTCTACTCCCTTTCTAATCCCTCACTGTCCTATGCCTCATTTCACTGAAGATTCCAGTATTTCCATATTTCAGCATCTAAAATACTTTGGTTTCTTCTCCCTTTGACTTTAAGCTTCACAGACACTTCTATGGTCAACAAAAGACCGAAAGTATTCCAGTGCAACAATATCAAAACCTCCCCAGAAGTGAAAAATCCGTTTCTCCTATACCTCCTAACCCATTTACTTCCAAGCCGTCCAACCACATAGACAAAACACGGGAAGTTAGACAGAAGTTGTAACCTACTGGAAACCCGACCCTGATATGTCAGATCAGCTGTACCTGGAAAACTATTTTTGTACCACTCAGGGAAGACACCACGTTGTTTTCTACCATCTATTTACAGTGCCTAAAAGGTCTTTGCAGTCAAACATCTCTCTCGATTGCAAGGAGACAGGACAACAGTACAGAAGTGTGATGCAGATTACTAGCAGGAAATGTGTCAGTATCTAGTGGAACCAATCTAGAGGAAAAAAAGGAAAACTTAAAAAAATCAAAATTGATTTCACTTTTACTTTACCTGAAGTAACCTCTTAATGCAATCAGGATGGCTGTTCTTTGCTGCAAGATGTAAAGCGCTATGCCCTGAATGAATAAAAACAAAGCATATTAAGTATTCAATCATGCCAAAGCACAGGAACAAACTCTTCCATGACAAAGGCAAAATTTTTGAATTATCTATCTTGTTCCCATCATGACACATGAAAAGTAAGGATAGAGAAAATAAAATTAAAAAATCTTCATGAAGCAGAATTTATTTATGACAGACTTTTGTTCAGGCAGGTAACAGAATACTCTTCATGTCTAGCTCCACATAAAGGAATGACACAAACATTGTGTCAGACTATACCTTGGCAGAAGTAAGTCTAAGACTGCACAGTTAGGTTTTGTTTCTTAAAAAATAGTTTTCCTATATTACTCAGGCTCCCTTGCAGAGAGATGTCTGTCAAGAGTCTTCATGACTTCTTCCTTTTGGCAATGAAAAAGGAACCCTGCACCAAGAGCAAAACCAGCCAAATTCACCAGCTACCACTAGAAGGAATTCGTATCATCCATGGAGTGCACATAGAAGAGGACTCAGAACACAGGCATACTTCAGTTTGCCTCTCATAGATTCCCTTTTCTGATAATTTATTTAGCACCTGTGAGCTCATATTCAGCTATGCAATACACTGATTTAGTGACTATGGATTTTTGATTAAAGACTGTGGTCTCTCCTCTAGTTTCATCTTACAGAGCATCTGAAAAATTAAAGTGACCAAGACAGCAAAAGAATAAATTATCTATGTAACTAAGAAAAGAAGGAGCCAAGATTTAGTATTCAATACAGACAGAGCCTCTTGTGACAGCAGAATCACTGTAAATACTGTGACTACTACAGACAAGGCTTTCCCTGATGAGTACTTGGTCAACACTCTCAGGTGAGAGCAGGCAATCTCTTATTATCCAAACAACTAATAAATCCTGAGTAAAGATGAAGTATGATTCTGAAGAACAGTCTCTATCAGGTACCTATATTCTCTTATCGTTATGTATAATCTGAATGCTTCGTTCAGTATCAAAGACACTTCCTTATAGAGTCAAATCATTTCCATGCATGACAGAAATCCCCTCAGGCTGCAATTGGTGGCCAAAACATAACCCATGAGCCCAATATTTACAGCTCATTACCGGAGAGACAGAATGCTGACAGCTCATTCAGCTGCCTTGGCTAGCCAGCGAAAACGATGGGCACAGATTCCACAGGTATGTCAAATGGAATCTATTAAGAAGAGTTTGCCAGTTTCAAATTCAGCTTCCATCGTTCTAGTGGAGCTGTAATTAAGGCATAGGACTTTTGAGGGTTGAAACAGTATACTTAATAGCTCTCAGCTCTGTTTTGGCCTGTATCAGCACTTTTCACTATGTCATAACCATGAGGAAATGTCTTACTGCAGTACCTGTACAGTTAATGGGGTTAATAGCTTGGATACGCATAAAAGCAACATCAAAGATTGTGATTTAACCTACAAAAGTCCTCAGATTAAGTTAATAAAAAGTTGGGGGAGAGGGATTTTTTTTTGTAATTTAAAAATAAATATTTTTTTTAAAAAATCAAGCAACTATATTGCATCTGTAGTCCACTATAAATTCTGAAATTTGTAGTATTAGGGCAAAAGTTTTTAAGGGCTTTAGAACCTGAATTCTATGCTCAGAAAAGCAAGTACGCCTAAACCTGCTTTTCCTACATGGAAAAAGAAAAAGAAAAGCATAGTTGTCAACTCTGTAGTTATACTCTGCACATCAAGAACTATCTAGGCAAATTCCGTGTATTATGCTACATGTGTAGGTTCACAGAGGCATACCTGCACCATCCTGGGCTGTCACATCTGCACCATGTGTCACCATGATCCTGAGGCACTCTGCATGCCCCTTCGTGGCTGCCAGGTGAAAACTGGAAGAGAGTATTTACATGTCACTTTTCTTTTATTAAGACCTCCTTTCTCTTTCATTCACAAACCTAGTACTGGCAAGTTCTCCTGTCCTTAGATCTTTTGGCATCCCTCCACTGCCTCCCAAGAAGATAATAGCTCTGAAAGTGAGAAGGCACATCAAAAAGCTTTTGTGGTGATACTTTTACACAGGCTGCTGTCTCATTAACCCATACCATACACCTTATGTGCATCTAGTCCCACCCAATTTCTAAACTAACGTACCTAGCGATGTAATATATCCCCACAGAATGTCTGGGCTTGGGGAATTAATGAAGAAAATATTCACAACGACTGACTGTTCTAGTCATTCTAGTCAATCCTGATTGCCCCCTTTCAGTGGACAAAATTTAGTGCCTCTAAAAGGTGATTCAGCTCCTAAATTAAACTAAATCAAGTTGTACTTCTGCACTGTCCTTTACAGAGCTCATCTTTCTTCTGTGTAGAGTTGGAAAAAACCCCTAGTATGAATATCACCTCGAGAAATCAAAGCCAGTGGATATTTGTGAGACTATGCTAGAGATGTATTTTTTCAGCTTTTGGTTTTGCTTTTCACCTCGAGCACCTGCTCTTTGGAACAGCGGGAAATTACAGAGGTTACCAGCAACACCATGGCAGTATGCACTTAACAGCATCAATCGCCAAAGATATAATTACAGAACAAACCAAAGAAGTTATACTAAATTCAAGCCTTTTTACAGCTGAAGGTTCATGTTTGGCACCTAAAGATTCACAGCAGCACTCCTATACACATGCTGCTGACTTACTTTTGCTGGGAAGCAAAAACAAAGGAAAAGCTTCTGAAAACAGAGAAGTTTATGACCTTCTGATGCATATCGTGCCAACATAGTCTCAAGATACAAGCATGGTACAGGCAGACATCCGGCTTCCCCACAGGTCCTACTAATACCAGCTTGATATACAGAGCTGCTTTCCAGTAGGAGTAATGTAAAAAACAAATTCAAGACAACACACTTCCAATTGCTATTAAATTGCATGTGAAAAGTCTGGAGCCTCATCAACATGCCCCAAACTGAAAAAGCCAGTATCCCTGGGTTGTTTTCTAACATTTTTTAAAGGAGATGTTAATTTTTAACATCATGTACCCCTGTGTTAAGGGGATTTTCCCCTGGAATCCAAAGGGAATTTCATAAATCCCCTAGCCACACCAACTACTGTATTTAAGAGTTTACATTCTGAATAACTGCTTCCTTTAAATGTTAAAACTAACACTGAAAGTTCAGACTGCTAACCAGGGAAACTGGGAATAACAGTCAGGAATGAAACAGATATTTCTGGCACATAGTATGTGAACTGCAACACTGTGTTTGTCTAAGCCATAGTCAACTTTGCAGTCTTCTTGAAAACTCAGCAAAGAAAAAGACCTACAGACAAGATCTGGCAAAGGGCAGAGAATTAATCAAAACAGGAGAGTTCCTGGAACAGTCCTCAATCAAGTACAGCAACTACCTCACTGCTTACAAGGAGTTCTGCCACACTGGCTGCTGCTGATTGCAAATGGCAGACAGGCAGCACTTAAGATCTGAACTATTCTCTGCAAATATAAAAATATCCTGTGTGCTCATCCACATGCTGCTTACTACTGCCATAAACAAACTGAAGAGCTAACACTTCCAAGAGCATAAAAAGCGCTGCTGCTGGCTGTTCTCTAGTCATTCAAAATCAAAACTTCACATACTTGGTGACCAATGCAAAGTTGTGTAAACATTCTTCCTTAGAAGACAAGGTTTCTCAGGCTCTGGGAAAATGGCTTGGAGAGGGACACAAAAGGAGCCTGACAAATTCCAACATCTCTAATTTAGACCGCACAACATACCAGCAAATACCGAAACACATTCAGATACATTTGTGTAGACACGCAATACAATTGAAGTCACTGAAATATTAGGAAGGCTGTGAAGCACGCACTTGGCTCGCTTACATTTGACAATATTCATAAGAATAATAAATACCTGAATAATAACAACTTGGCTACATCTGGGACATTGAGGTTTTATGGACAGACTGTGTAGAATGGTGCCAAATGCAACATGAATACGCAAGTGCAAAAGAAGTTTTATTTAGGTAAAAATCAGACTGCAAAGAAAGTATCAAAGAGAGAAGAAAAACTTAACCCTTTTCAGGCTACACACCTATGAACACATCGGTCCCAACAACACAAGCAATTTCCATTGCAGTTCTCAACAAGTCATCACACACATAGATGCTTTATTTCATGAAGCCAAAAATATTTTCAAGTAAGAAAGGCCTGATTAAAAATATTGCTTCTCCCAAATTGATGGGATGAAAGAAATATCATCTGTAAGCAGCACAGGTAGTGTGAAAGACAAGAGAACATGTACGAAGGATGTAAAGATCTAATAGAGAGCAAAAATATACAAGCTATGCGGGATGTCGTAGGAAAAGAGACAATAATAAGGTTTAACTCATTCATTTATACAGTGACCTAATCCAAATAGCAATGGGCTACTACAGGTCCCTCTCAATTGCTTGCTGTGTGTCCCCTCCCTACATCCTTGTACTGCTACCATCCATCACATAACCCTGTAGTGAGATGTTTATTCTTCATAATCTAAAAACAATTGGGAGGGGAATGGGGGATATGGTTTGTTAGCTGCTGGTTTAGTAAACTGAACTAGTTTACCAGGAAACCAGCTCTGCGCAAGAGAGAGAGGAGAACGTCCCCAGACTGGGATTTAAGTCAGAGCATTTACAGAGCACTGTGCAAAATCTTCACCTTGTGGAGTAATTCGTAGAATCATAGAACGGTTTAGGTTGGAAGGGTCGTTAAAGATCATCTAGTTCCAACCCCCCTGCCATAGGCAGGGACACCTCCCACTAGACCAGGTTGCTCAAAGCCCCATCCAGCCTGGCCTTAAACAGTTTCACGGTTGGGGCATCCACAACTTCCCTGGGAAACCTGGGCCAGTGCCTCGCCACCCTCGTAGTGAAAATTTTTTCCTGATATCTAATCTAAATCTACCCTCTTCCACTTTGAGGCCATTGCCCCTTGTCCTATCACTACATGCCCTTGTAAAAAGTCCCTCTCCAGCTTTCTTGTAGGCCCCCTTCAGATACTGGAAGGACACTATAAGGTCTCCCTGGAGCCTTCTCTTCTCCAGGCTGAACAACCCCAACTCTCTCAGTCTGTCTTCATAGCAGAGGTGCTCCAGCCCTCTGATCATCTTTG
>VZSZ01010368.1:215197-230208 GCA_013398815.1 Ibidorhyncha struthersii
CTCCACACAGCTTAGTGTCATCGGCAAACTTGCTGAGGGTGCACTCCATCCCCACATCCATGTCACTAACAAAGATGTTAAACAGCATCAGTCCCAGCACCAGGAACACCACTTGTCACTGCTCACCACTTGGACATAGAGCCATTGACCACACTCTTTGAGTGAGACAGTCCAGCCAGTTCCTTATACACTGAGTGGTCCATTGGTCAAATACACGTATCTCCAATTTAGAGACAAGGATGTCATCCAGAACGGTGTCAAATGCTTTGCAGAAGTCCTGGTAGATGATATCTGTTGCTCTCCCCTTATCCACCAACACTGTAACCCCCTCGTAGAAGGCCACCAAATTTGTCAGGCATGATTTGCCTTTAGTGAAGCCATGTTGGCTGTCACCAGTCACCACCTTATATTCCATGTGCCTTATCAGAGTTTCCAGGAGGATCTGCTCCATGATCTTGCTAGGCAGAGAGGTGAGACTGACTGGTCTGCAGTTGCCCGGGTCTTCTTTTTAACCTTTTATAAAATTGGGGGTTATGTTTCCCCTTTTCCAGTTAGTGGAAATTCTAACTAGTTTTAAAGTTACTAGCCCCTACTTTTTGTTTTTAACCTTTAAAAAAACCCAACCAAACCACAAACAAAAAGACCTCGAAAACTTCAGTAGTAAATACTGAGGGCTCCTGTGTAGCAAGGGAGGCTCTTGAAACAAAGAAGCCTGTAGACATTCATTTCAATACAAAATAATTCTTTACAAGCTACATAAACTTTCCTAAAATATTTGAGGCAAAAGCTGCAGGTTTCCAAACACTGGAGTTCTCACCATCTGGAAGCCTTAAGCGGTGGTACATTTTACTCGCATCCTTCACGAATAAACTTCCCTTGATATGAAAGCAAACAACTTTTCCTCCCACTTCCTGGTTGTGCAATGACTTAGGCAAACAAAAACAAACATGTAAGGCTTGATTTGGAGCAAGGGCCACACTGAGGGTTAGATTCTTATTCAGCCTAAAATCCCATTACAACATAGATAATTTTCTGTTCACAATAGATAAGACTGTTACTACCACTTACAGCCACATCTTGATACCACAGCCTGAACTAATTTGAGATAGATTTCTTTTATTGCTGTAAAACATTTCTATTCTTCCTGAGGGGTGGGATGGTCTTTTATTATTGTTTCCAGACCTTTCCATGCAGCAGAGGAACAGCTACCCTTCCGAGTGGTTTTCTCATTGGATCCAGAAATGAAGTTAAGTCAGCATTTGAGACCCACCTCTGCAGCAGATGATAGAGATCAGTTGGTTGATACTGCTTTTTCCTACTGGGAATGTACAGGGCTCATAACTACTCAGTCCGTAACAAGTAAAAAATTATGTTCTTTGGGAGGAACACAAAGCCCAGTTGGAATAAACAGGCCTTGAGAGTAACAGCAAACACACAGCAAATTTTCATCAGATTCAGGGTCAGTTGGAGAACAGCTACAAGACTATCACCTCATAGTCCTGTCAGGACCTCAAATTTCCTGACTAGAAATGTTACACACATAATATTTTCAAATGCAGTGATAGAGAGATGCTTTTTATGAATGCTTGGTCACTGAACAGAGTGGACAGCTGTGCATGACGTCCCTGAACTAGTTTTAAATAGCAGATTTCTTACCAATAGGAGATGTCAACTAGTGAGGCACTTAGAACTGTTGCAAGCAAGCCCAACCCTTATTCAGGTCAAAGGACCTTTTCCATGTTTTGGTTATAAAGTCAAGCCAGCAAGGGAATGAAGACTTCTTCAATCAGTGTCTGACAGACAGAGCACAAGAGTTCAGATAAAGCTTGTCTTTGCTAAAAGGCTAAGAAGCAGTGTTTCCAGAAATTATTAAAATGCCAGACAGTCTAACTGAAACAGAAAAGGGCTGTAATTTTTACTACTTAGCTCATGTAAAAGACTTCTTTACAAATCATTTCACCACAGGTAGAAGAACAGAATTAATCCACATTTAGAGGTTAGACTAAAAATGGAGCTAGTTGAGCTTGCCAAGGTGGTGTTAGCAATAAGACATGGATCTGCCACATCCAGGTTCTCTGCTTAACCATTTGCACAGCTACATCCTGCAAAACTGAGCACAATCCTCTTACTGAACATTATTTTGACAGCTGGATTAAAACAACTGGGTGGTCCCCATATCTAGGGAAAATGCCACAAAAGTAGAGTGGAACATGATAAAATAATAAAAAATACATACAAAGACTTAATTCAAGACAGTAACCTTCTAAGTAGGAAACTTTTAACTGTGAAAAGGAAAAAAAAAAAAGAGCAGAAAAAATACACCCAATCAGGGTGCTTCATCTCTGTTTGGCAAGGTCGCGTTCCAGACTTTTTTTCGGGGCAGAATTAGCAGATAGTAACACAAATTTTCTCCAGGGCCTGAAAGTAATCTGACACATTACTTACCAAAATCCAAAGCAAATAAAGAACATGGTTGAATTATGGAGACTAAATGAATATTGTATTTGCTGTTTTCTATTATGACAAACATGGAATGAAGTCAAACTTACATGCAAGCATATAATACTATTGTTCTCTGCCATTTTAATCTGAGTGGTCTGAAAATATTTTAAGTGCAAGAATGTTTGAAATACACTATGAACTCACATACACTCGTTGTCAAGGTTTATTTTGAGTAAAAACATCCCTCCCCAAGGCAGATCATTCTTCTTCATTGGACTAGATGATCTCCAGAGGTCCCTTCCAACCCTGACTATTCTGTGATTCTGTGATTCTAATGTACATCAACTCTTTGTTGATTTTTAAAAAGTCTGACTTGTCTGCCAGCGGTTTGATGATTTATAGTTTCCCAACTGACCAATATCTTCACACAAACAAACAAGATTGATAAAATAAAGATACAGAGCTGCTTGGAGCCTTTGTAATGCTGACTAAAAAAATACAGAAATGGAAGATACTCAAGCTTTGCTGCTACCAGAGCAGACAGGCAAGCAATTCTCCAGCTATCTCAGTCAGAGACCCCTGATAACCTGCCTGATTTTCTGCAGTGACTTGAGCTTTTATACATTTTAGAGGCAGCATCTAGCTTACAGTGTCTATTATCCTTCAAAGCCTCAATTCCCACTTCAATATTAACAGCAAAAATAAAGACATTAAATGATCTCTGGCCTTTGATTGTTTTCCACCACAGGGTGAGTAGCAGATGTGCTAGATTGCCTGAGACCCTGACCTGGAGGAGAATGGGCCGTGAGTGCCACTAGCGCAGCGTATTCTGTGCGTGAAGGAAGCGCCTGCTGTCACTCAGGAGGAAGTCCAGTGTGTTCTCCTCTGCATGTAGCACGATGACCAGTAATTAGAGAAGAATACAATTTACTTTTCTGTGAACAGTTTGAGATTTTACATAAAAACAATGACGGAAATAAGCCTTTTAAACTAAACAAATTTTTGACATATCCTGAATCATATTCACAGAAAAAATAGCACCTTCAGATTTAAAGATTGGGAAAGACACAGAATGGTCTTGAAACTGGAGGTGTTTTCTGCCTTCCTCTGCCAACCCAGACAGGGCTCTGAGCAAAGCAATAATGTTCCAGCAAGGATTACGCTTCTATGAGGAATGCCTGCCCGGTTCTGCTTCTTCCTTGCATCAGCACAAGTAGGAAGGTACAGGGAATAAACCCAGTAGAAAACCAAAGCTTCCTTCCACAGTTTCATCACACAATCACAGGTGCATGCACCCTGTCAGTGTAAAAGGAAGGAACGGGACGTAGAATTTCACCTTAAACCTAATAACTAAGATTAAACCATTAATGTTTCCCTGTGAAAGTCATAGAATCTTTATCTCTCCCTGACTGCATTATCAAGTAGACAGTCATTAATTTGAGAAGATATGTCTTAGGAACAGCCAGTCTTTTAATTACAGATGACCCATCCAGATGTTTGGCAAATCAGACTTCCTTAAAGGAAAATCAGACATCTACAGGTACCACTATCAATACTTACTAGTTCTTTATCTTTGTATTATTTTTTTAAGCAAATAAAGGCCACAGCTCTGCAATGCACCTATTTAATCTCCTTCTGAGAGTAAATGTAATAAATGTGACTCTTCATTAAATGCTGGCAGTCCATGTCATGATTCTGTCACACGCATGCATGCAGCCACAAGAGTGCAAAAATCAGCTTAGGAAAAACAGTTACAGGACTTTTGTTTTCAAGCCAGAGTTGGCACCATTATAAACTGAGAAAATTAAGTATCCTGGGTTTTAAAACATTCAATCAATGAGTTGCTACTAACATCTTCTGGAGTGCAGGCAGGTTAAGATTTTAAGAAGTTGACATAGGCAGGCATGGATTTACCAGAAGCTGTGGGAGATTTTTCCCCTCTCCCCCTTATTACCAGCCACTGCAAAGTGAAGCAATGCACACAGCCTGTGGTCCTATCTTCTATTTAAACATGAGATGGCATCCGCCCTCCCCCAATACACACAAAACCCTCTGGCAAAAAAACTCCATGCCACTTCTGTGTTAGCATATATTCTGGAACAGCTTTCAAAAAAAAAAAAAAAAACAAAACTCTTTTAAGCACCTAAATTATGGTCACAAAGNTTTTTAGAAAATATCTTGAAACAACTTTAAAAAAAAAAAAAAAAAACCAAACCAAAACCCAAAAACAAAACCAAAACCAATGCAGTTTTCATACAAAGTTTCCAGCTTTGCCTTATAGCATAAAAAGGTCTTGTTTCAATCATACACACCTCAAGATAGAGGACATTAATAAAAGGCAAGCCTGCTGAACGGCTGTTTTCTTAATAGGAAAGAAGCAATTGCATCATCCAACATAAGAGCTGGCAAGCTACATAATCCTGATTTTAGCCTTCAAACTCAGCAAAATTATCCACCCAGCTGCTCTTCAGAGAGATTTCTGGGATCCCCAGAAGCTTTGTATTTTTCATTCTCAGGTTGTGTTCCAGCAGTCCCATTTTCATAGACAGTTTTCTTTGGCAAAGTCTGTTACCATATTACCAAAAACTCCTACTTCAAGTCTGAAATGTATAGAATTTTCTTCCACATACCATTAATTGTAAACATAAGTGCTCACAATTTAGATTTATCATATGAAGTTTCCTGCAGAGTGTCCATTTTTAAAGTCCCTCAATAACTTACGTCAGCAAATTGCAACAGAAACCCTGCCAAGGGTGAGCTTCAGGGCTCCTCGGTGTTAACAGAAAGTCTGAAGTTTTGAAATACTAC
Organism: Ibidorhyncha struthersii; assembly: GCA_013398815.1. Lineage (NCBI taxonomy): Eukaryota > Metazoa > Chordata > Aves > Charadriiformes > Charadriidae > Ibidorhyncha > Ibidorhyncha struthersii. The sequence continues at coordinate 220,448 of VZSZ01010368.1, forward strand.
TTTTATTTTTGGTGTTGTAGGGTAGGAAAATGGACAAAGTACAAGAACGAAGTCTCAAAAAGCTTCAAGAGTCTAGAAATAAGAGCAGTGCCGCTTGTGTCGCTAAAGCCAAGTTCAGAGGAGTAGGAAGATTCCTTCTGATTCCTTCTTTAAAAACACATCCCACATCTAAAGCTCAAAGGGGTGCACAGTTAGCTTCTCATATACATGCCTTCTGGCAACACATCTTTTTAGCATAGGGTAAAATCCCAGAGGATGCCATGGATGTGTTCAGATCAAAATAACTTCCTCCCTGAGTTAGGTATGACCAGGTAGCCATCTGCTGTGCTTTCTTGTAAGGCCAAATTAGAGTTTAAAGTTAAAATTAAGCCCAACAATGAGAGCAATGACTAGCATCTCCCTTGACCTTCATCCTCCAACACCACCTGCTTGGTATTGCTACCTATGGGCCAGCAAATGCCAATAACCACCTTAGTACATAAAAAGTTGTGAAATTAGAGCAAGGAAATCCCAAACCATGTTAGCATAACAAGAGGCCAGGAAAAGGCTGGAAAGGCTGAGAACAGAGTAAAAGTTAATCTAAAGAAAATATTTTTGTTGCATGAAAATCCAGCAAGGCTTAAGAAGTGCATATAGTGCTCCACGAACCAGAGAGCATGGATATCCTCATGCGACTTTAGGGGCGTTGACAAAGGATAGCTCAGGGTTATGTCCTGTGTTTGAAATTTCTGTGTCTTTTACACTTATAATACTTCATATCTTTTCGGACTTGAAGAAACAGAACTGTTTGGATTTATATTTTTTTTAATTAAACTGTATAAAGTGAACTTCTACTTCACAGGGGAATTACAAACCAAGTGCAATTATACGTACTTAGAGTAATTAATCTACTGGTAACACATTCTTCAGAGACCACTGGTTAAGATGATCTCTTAACAATTGTTTTTATAAACTCTTTAAATGATTATGGTAATACATTTTTATTTGCATTTCAGAAGAACTATACTATTAAAGATTTTAAGATTCCACATTTCTGAAGAGGAGTAGGGACTGAAACATAGACACGTGCAGGAAAAGTCAACTTTAGAGCTTTCCTGCATTTTCCAGTTAGTACTTTCCTAACACAGAAAGCACCTGTAAAGCCGGTAGCAGAAAATGTGGAGTGATGTATAAGCCCGATAAATAAGCAGCTACCAGCATAGTCTATTGGCTGAGACCTCATTTCAAAGCTACAAAAAATGAAATAAATTTAACAGCCGCACATTGCTCTGTTTTGGCTGTCTGTTTCCTTTCCCTTCCTAGATTAGAGTACATTTTTAAGCAAGTCGCTGCCAGTTGGTGTCATTAAAATCTACACATACAGCTCATTTGGTTGCATAACTTTGAAAAATATGTAAAGCTGCAGCCCATTATGTAGATATAAATCTGAAAAACAACTGTTGCCTTAGCCCTGTCCCCTCCAGCCTCAGAGGACCTAGTTCTGGTCTGACCCATGACAGCCACTCTTCCCTTGTGCTCCCTTGCCAGCTCAGGTAAGACGACTGGAAGGAGCAGCGACAATGTTCCTCGTGGAAACAGGGCACTGGGTTCTGCCTCCACGTGAGCCAAGCTGCAGCTGTTTCAAGCCAGGCATACAAAAACTTCCAACCATCTAGGCTATGCTCTGATACAAGCAACTGACAAACTTCTTGGAATCTCACCAGGTCTGGTAAAATCTGGGTATCTGGCAATTCTGTGAATTGAGCTGCTTTACAGGGACTCCAGTGGCTGCCTGATGCTGCATTACAGGTTCGGTTAATCCTACCCGTGAGCAGGAGTGGAACAGGTGGCTCACAGGCTATCCAAACATGTGTACAGGGGCCCTTCAGAAGATGACTTGCTTTCTTCTGAGATGATAGCCCTACTAATAGATAATGAAATGCAAGTTTATTAAGAATAGCCATCCTATCAGCCTGTGTGAAAAAACAAGTATAAAACAGAAGATGCAGTTTCGCTCCTAGAAGAAATTACAGACTGATTGTTTCCCCTTTGAACTCCAGCTATCATCTGCAGGAAGTCCTGTGCATGGAAGATGCAAAACACGTGGGATGTTTCCCAATGCTCAACGAACATTACATGAAATAGAGAGTATGTTCTTTAAATAAATGGATTTTTTTTTTTTTTTTACAGTATAGGAAAACACTAAAGAGAGAAAGTAAAATGCTTTAGTTTTTCAGAAATGAAGTTTAGGATCTTTGTAACTGAAATCAAACTAAAGAGCATACATTTCTGTCTTTCAGAAGATGACCTCTTCACTTTGTTTTTTAATAACATGAAGGTATAAAAATAGTAAAATGTCTTCCAAAAAATTGCTTCAAAAATGCATATGATAGAACCCGAATGCCTGCCATTGATTTCAAGTCCTGTCAAAAGTATAGCTAAGAAATAAAAATTGCATCACGATATCTCCAAGCCTAACTGAGCGTTCATGTACTCAAACCATCAGAAACGGTCTATACATTTTCAGTCAAGAGCCAGGAACAAACCACTAACATGAATTCCACTCCATGGAACTAATTTAAAAGCCTGCATGATTGTCAATACAGTAATGTTTGTATGAAATGTGGATTTTTTTCATGTATTGCCAAATTTTATAATCAAAGTTAAGTTTTGTTCCTTTGTTACAGAGATAAGAACATTTCCTCTCACTATACATTAACAATTGGCTCATACTGAACATTAATTAGCCCAATTTAGTATCCTGGCAGAGGACAGCTTCACTCAGCTATGCCCAGATGTTTCACTAACATTTCTAAGTGTTAGTCTAAAGTAGAAAGCAATTTTTCAGGAAACTTAATATCAACATCTTAATTGAATTATATCCATAATAACGCTGCAGGGAGAGGGGGTACAAAAATGAACAATCAGGATTTGAACCTGAAAAGAACTTCAGGAAGCTTTTGGAGAGAGAAAAGCTTTTACACCCAAACCTTCCACAGAAATAAACTTTACAAGAAATTTTGGAATAAGAACCAGATTTCAGCCATCTGTTGGCTAGAGATAAAACACAGGTGGAGATCACTGTGGTCTTCCTTAGTTTGTCCTTGTTCTGAAACTCAGATGTTATTGTGACCATGTGGACCATCATAAATTAAATATCGTGAGAAAAGTAATTAAAAAATATTTTCTGTCAGGTATCATATTGGGTCAGTGGAACAACAATGAACTCCGTTCCTGGAAAGGTGACAAACCTCGGGTGCTAGAGCTTTCTTGCAGCTCCTACCCTGGTACACTTTTCAAAAGACAGTATGCTAGCATGCTCTTCTACTTAAGTGTTTAGGCAATTTTAAGAGATGGCACAGAATCTGTACAAAAGAAACATTTTTTAGAGCGTGGTGTTAGACTGGGGACCCCAACACATGCACAAAAAAATAATGCAGAGATTGCCTGAATTTCAAAGGTCTTCTAGAGGATTTATAGCAAATTTTTATCAAGAAAGGGAGGATAACACAATTCTTCTCCCATTTCATAGGCACTGGGCTCACCTGACTTCTCCAGTTATGATCAGCTGTCTAAACCATTTTGTATGCTTTTCTCTCTCAACTAGAACAGTATAATCACTGTAATAAGTCTGCATTCTTCCAATAGTTTCCTTTAAGATAAATATTATTACATACAAGAAAAGACTGTCTCTCAAAGGTAATTAAAACCTGATTTACTTTTTAAACAGTGATGTCCTTCACGCCGCTCTCCCCACTTCCTTATACAATTAAGATCCGAAAGAGAGAAAAGAAAAATGAATACTATGTACATGATACATATAAAGGATTTGGGGCTGGAATATGCTCCAAAATTTGTTTTTGGTTCAGAATCCATGGCATGAACATTCTGGTTCAAATGAAAATATATCATTTCTACTAATTGCTATTGACAATAGTTTTGCGAAAGACTCCTTTAAGAGTGCATTTGTGGAGGTTTCTAAAGCTTTTTTGTACCATTGTCAGACTCATTTTATTAAACAACAGCTGATTCAATTGCAGCTAAAAAAAATTCACAGAGACCTATTGTTTCATTTAATAGCCATAAGCATTGAATTCTAGTTCAGTACCTTGCAGAAACATGCAAACATGGCAGTGATGGACTGGCACACAGACAAAATAACTTTAGGACAAGGAAGTGCTGCCATTTATACATCGTGAATCCTTTCCAAAATTCCCCCTCCCCCCTCACTCCCCTTCAATAATAGCAGCAGCTTCTTTAAATAACAGCCCATTTGAACACTTGCTCTTGTGGAAAGTGCAGTACATGAATGAATCCTATCCCCTCCTGAAAAGGCTCTCTTTGAAAACCCTTTTTTGTTAGTTTAAGTGGGATTTAATGATCAAATTCCAAATTGGAAAGCACTGTTTTGTTGTTTAAGGAAGCTGGATAAAAAAAACCCGATCTGGCAGAATAAGACTACAATGGCAGAGTCAGATTTCCAGATAGATTCTATTACAAGTGTGCTTGGCAATAGTCTGTGCTGTGTAAGTGGGAGCAACAATGGGGTTGTGTCAACTTATGCCAAAGGTGGATTTGCTCCACGGCCTTAAAATTGATTTATTGTTTATAGAAAGGACTGGGTCAGAGGCAGGGTGGTGTGGAAAGTGAGGCAAGTCTTAAAAAACTCATTTAATTACTCTGATGATATTTTTTAAATACTTTTTTTAAAAGCTACTGCTGGAGAGTTAAACCTCCTGATAAAAATCTGTAAATATGACCTCTAAGAAATTTACTGGTACCTAGACCTCATTAATGTAAGCATCTGTATTTTATTGCATATAGGCAAGCCACAAATAAAAGGACCTATAGGACAGAGGCAAAATAGGGCATAGGTGAAATTTAGGTGGTTATGTCCAAAACTGAGCTAGAGCTGGAGCACATCATAGTGGAACAATCCATACAGTACTCAACAGGACAAATACAGAATATCATGGTCTCTGTTCCTCTCAGTTCAAGCATTTTATATTAAGAAGCCATTTGATTATAAAACAAAAACTTAGAAGTACCCCTTTAAGCATGAAAAATCAGAGTCCTCTCCACCTTTTGTTTAAAATAATGTACTATATTACTATACTTCAAATAAAGATCTGGGCAGTATCATGAATTTTGTTTGTAGGGTTATTTAAAAAAAAGAATGAAAAAGAAAAGATCTTAAAAGAAACATGTCACACCTTAGGGGAACAGACAATGACAGACCTAACAAACCTGTACTGCAACATGTAATTGTTTCTCCTTTTTGGCTTTCAAGCACATTCCAAAGTCTTTAATCACATTATGCACATTGTTATATAATTGAATCCATCATGTTGTTCTGGTTAGTCACCTTCAGCCTAATTATGTAAACAAATGCATCACTATATACTACTCACAGGAATCAATAGACCACTCACCCGAAGAGTTCCCTTCCCACATGGCACTGCAGACAGCTTTCTAAAATGTAACCAGTGAAATCTGAGCACGATGGTGGTCAGTTATCCCAGAAAGATCTCTCCAGATTGCTCTGTCCCCAGCATGAGAGTCTCCCATGTTACAGACAAGATAGCTGACAAACTAGTACCATGCTTCTGCAGGACACTAACAGACCTCAGTGCTGGCCTTCAGCAGGGTCTATGCCTCTAAGCAGAGCTTCTGAGATAGGGCAAACCAGCTATGTGAAGCCCCCAGAATCATTGTGCAGGAATGAAACCCTGGCATCACACTGCAAACATAGAAGCAACAAGCCTACCTAGACAGAAGTGATGGTTGTACTCCATTTTGCACACACTAAAAAAAAGACTCTGAAGAGGGAAAAATACAATCAAAACACTGCCCACTATTAATAAGCCACACTGGACAACATTTCTGGGTCACAATACTCTGGTAGCTATGTCTCTCCAGAGCAGCATCATTGTTTCTACACCTGTCAGTCTCTATCTTTCAAAACTGAGAAATAACCTGAGTAGGTCTGTGACATTTCCCAATGTGGTGGGAACAGAATGAGAGCTGACACACTGGACTTCAGTATCACAGCAATACTATTTTTATTTTGTTCTCTCTCAAGCTTTCTTTTAAACCACTACACAGAAACACCTAAAAAAGTAAGTGACAATTAAATGAGCATACAGAACACGCAAAAGAGAGGTTTTTCACATTTGTTCGAAGCAATTAAAAGAAATACTTGTCTGCATTATTAGTAACTGCATCATTAATATAAATATATTGTCATCAACTTCGTTGTAGTTGCAAAACAAGAGGAAAAAGGGGGAATTTTGTAGTGTGTCTCTGTAAAGCTGAAAATCATTGCACCAGATCCCTACAGTTACAACAATCCTATTTCTTAGAGTTAAGAGGTTTGTGTGCACCCATTGATAATTTCAGTCTTGGTTGGTTCCCTAAAAAAAAAATTTTAGTATCAAATTATATCTGAAAATTGCAAAATAGGTGTTACATTGGATACAATGCAGCTTAAGAATTTAGCTCTGAAGTTATGTTGACTGTAAAACTGTGAGATGATAGACATAGCTGTAATTCAGAAGATTCAATGGAAGTCATTCTTTGATTATGTCCAAAAGAAAAACACATGTATGCAAATTATTTAAATTAAAAACATATTAAAGCGTGGAGAAAGCCAACCTGAAGTAATTAGAGGACTTTGACTTCTGCAGGAAGAAGTTGCAGGTCATTACAAGTTACAGCCATCATTCAGTTTCCTCAGATGCAGAACAGAAATAGGGCAGATGTAGGAAACTGAAACAGACCAAGCATGGTCTTAGGTACACGGTTTAGTGATGGACTTGGCAGTGCTACGTTAATGGTTGGACTTGATAATCTTACAGGTCTTTTCCAACCTAAACAATTCTATGATTCTAAGAAGCAAAGTGTGACTCAGTAAATGTAATCAAGAGGTAATTCATTAGAACATATTATGTGGTATAACTTGCGTTGTGCTGCCTCTCCCAAAACTAGAAACGGCTTTCCTTTCTCCCCATCTACCCAGAATTTTATGAAGGCTTTGGGTCTGCTACAGGATGCCTATTTCCCATTTACCCATTTCATCATCTTCCTCAGCCATAATAAAGTTTACAGATAGCAATCTCTTGGCTGCAATTTTCTTACTGGAATTTATCATCCACAATTCAGAATGTTCACAGGAGAACAAGAGGAAGAACAGACTAATAAAATGCTATATATAAAATATATTGAGACGGCAAGAGAAATCTCATTCACATGAAACTTTCACTGCCCAACTTCAATCAAAACAAGGAACAGTTGAATGAATCATTAGCATCTACAAGATTTTAAAACCCAATCGCCATAGTTTCAGTTCGTACTAACCCATTAGAAAGAAAAATTTATCTTCATTTCTGTGTCATTAAACTAATGTCCACAGGAAAAAATAGCCCCAAAGATTAATGCCTTTTGGAATATGTAATCTGCAGTGTGCTGTGAAATTCCCTAGCCCCAAAATACCCTGTCCTAAAATGGCCCCAATACACCCAGCAATCTCGCTTCAAGTTACCTCAATGGGTTTTGTGATTCTGAAACGGATTTTTAAATGTAGAATTACAAACACAGACTACCAGAAAGGAGCTTTCCAGAATGTATTGTGCTCAAATGAAAAGAAAAAATTTTCAGGATGGTCTCTGGTTCTTAATTCCTGTAAGTGGCATACACATCCAAGTCTGTTTTTTTCCTCTCCCTTGTGCTTAAATCACAAGTGTAAGAAAGACTTACGCAGTTTTGCCCTCACTGTCTTGTTTGGTGGCACTGGCTCCCTTTTTACCCAGCAATGAAGCCACTTTCTCAGGATCGCCATTCTCCACTGCCTGCAGCAGCCGATCATCGTTCTTATTCCACTCATTTATCTGGAGTAAAAGAAAAATAAGGGAGAAATATTATTAGTACCAGCACTGTGTCCGGGCTCTCCTTAATGATCCTGCACACATTTATCATCACTGAAAGCTGAAAAAAGCCTAACCCAAAGAAATGGCACAGAGAAAGCTACATAAAAGTAATTTGCAAGCTGTGCAGCATAGGTTCCCAAGGACTCAATGGCTCAGGCCAGGGCCCAAGCTGGAGATGACCTCTAACACGGAAACTCTGTAGAAGAGTAGTCCAGGAAAAAGTCCTTTTGTTCTTACTGCATTCAAAAAAGTTCTACTTCATTTGTCTAGTCCTGGTTTCTATTCTAGAGCTGCACTGGCCCCATAGGACCTTCATCACATACATCATGTGGATAAGCAATGAGGTGCCTCAGCTGATTCACACCCCACCCTAACAACAGAGGCCAGCCAAAACTTTTCCATATTTAAGGCCTTTCCCAGCTCACACTTTGTAGAGAGTAACAGATTAAAAGACTGACCTTTGCAGACTGTAATTAGTTTTACTGATCCCCCACATTTTTCTTTAAAACAAACAAATCAAACACTCAGATAGAGGTGCATCCCCAGTACTGCTGAAGGAAAATACGACCACTCTACATTTAAATCTTTCCAAACTTAATCCACTAAGTCTTTTCGGTCCTTCTTATCAACTGAATCAGTGAAAGAACACTACTTCCTAACATGATGATTCCTCCACCCCCTCTGAACTCTCAGGATATGGCATATTTCCTCTACCAGACCTCCAAGCTACATCTAGCAAGACACTAAGAAAACAGAGGACAGTTAACCTTCTGTATTCCACATGATCACAGCAAAACAAGCTCTGGAAAAAAGAGTGAAAGTTGCATCCATGCCTTCTAGCCTGGACCAGCAACAGGGTTCAGTCTTCAGGAGCAGCAACCCAGTGCAATGGAAAGCTGCGTTTGGATTAGTGTTAGCACCCAGCTACGCTTGGGAGAATGATCTTCAACAGACTATAGCTTTCTCTTTGATATCGGTCAGCTCATCTCCAGCCTAACTGCCTGTTCATCAGCACTCAAATTCTACACAACTTCCACAATGACTAAATTCATATCAATACACTCCTTAAGAAATGCTCTTGGTAAAGTTAAAAACTTTACAAAGTAAAACACTTTGTTCTGATGCTTAAACACAGACTTTTTTGCCCTTAGCTGAACAAAAAATTTTATGTTTCTCTGTCACGACTTGTGAGGAGAAGTGTACAAAGTGCACACTGATAAGAACTAACTCCACAGGCTGTGCACACCCTGAAAACCGGAAGAGGAGGAAAGTGTTCCAGGTTACTAGTTATTTAAAAACCAAATAATAAAAAAAAAAAACACCTTAGGGAGAGCGCAGTCTGAGGAGAGCAGACAGGAGCTGAAAGAACAGCACTTGGAACCAAAGGCAGCTCTGTCAAAGGAAGTGGCATGCAGAAGACAAAAAGCAATTGCAGTCTGTTACAGCAGTGGTATGACCGGTGGTTAAATGCACACCAGGCAGGTTATACTTTTTATTCTTACAGCACTGGAGTAAACCTCTGTAGACTCTAGAGCATTAATCACATCAGCAAAACAAATTGTTTCCCCTAGCAATATTTAGACTTCATGACAATGTGTGGCAAGCCAAGCAGCAGGCTCCACCTAAAATGAAACTCATTGCATATTCTTCATTTGGGGATTTTCATGCTTTAAAGAGAGCCTATTATTAAAAGCAGATGTTAAAAAACCCCTTATCTTACTTGTAAATAAAATCCTTTAAAGTTAACACTGTTTGTCTGACAGCATATTATGCCTTTTGTTCTGGAGTTTGTCCTGTTTCTGTGGTTTTTATTATTCAGTTGTGTAAGACATTTAAATACAAGACCTTTTCTGAATC
>VZSZ01010368.1:249339-271186 GCA_013398815.1 Ibidorhyncha struthersii
CCTGTTGAAAATTAAAATGTCTGCATTGCAGGATGGGCCATTATAATTCAACACATGCTGCTTTGGTGGAGAAAAAGCATGTTTTTGGAATAGCTCTGTTACGGGTCAGGAATGTAAAGCAGAGTTCATATTTCAGATGAAAATGGGAAACAGGGCTTTTTCTTGCAAACCCAGCTCAGCTTTCCAATAATGAAGGAAAATAGTCCATGCAGTGAGGTCTTCGTAGTGTCTTGCATCACGCACTTAAACACACTAATGAAGGTCACTGACTGCTTGTGTTTTACTAATGGCAGCATTGCAAAGTCCTGTTTTTACCAGTGAACGCAAGTTTTCAACATTTGCTTTAAAACACACTTTCCTGCTCCAGCCTTTACACTGCCACAGATGACTCAATGGGCAATCGCATGCTCTGTATCATTCCAGAGAGCATCCCAGGCCCACAAAATAACTGCACTATTGAAACACCACAAGTAGAAACAGTACAGTTCAAATGAGATGGTATCACAACTATGTATTCTATTCCTCAAAGCTATGTAGACTGTGGCTTGATGCATTTTGCTACAAGTCCCAACACCTCCCCACAGAAGACTGCAAAATCTCTTTGCACTTAGTCCCACAACTGTTTTGGTTCATCTACCCTAAACAATCCTTTTTTGCACTTAGCTTCATATGTGTGCTTAAGAGAGAAAGATTATGAAAGTCACTACATCTGTACAATATCAATGTCAATACCCTGTAGTGGAGCATTTTGCTTGCTAGTCTTCTCTGAAGATGGATAGGAAGCCAAGAGAAGGGAAACAAGACCAAAAAGAGTTCATTCTCACGGAAAGAGCATCTCCCAAGCTCTTCATCAGAATTTGTGTTGCAAAATTTGTCCATATCTCACTTGCATTAGTCTAAGATGCAGGAATCAGTGTGACAGACTTGCTAATAGAGTAGGACATCTTGACTGGTCACTAGATTACAGCATCTTGTTTGGGTAACAGGCTCCTGAGGAACCCAGCCAGAATGCTATACATACCTCCTATCCAGAACATGCACATTTTGCATGTAAGCTAACTAATCACTGGCTGGTTTTAGGCAAACTCTCCCAAGACAAGGAACCTCACTACATTTTTCCCCTAAAACCTCTGCTGCTCTGACAGGTTGAAGGGGGCACCAACCCAGACACAGTAGACAACAGGCAGAGAGCATACCCGAAAGCTGCCCAGACTGATGTGTATGTGAGACACTTGCATCTTCAGATGTAAGAGTCAATTATATCCATCTCTGAAAGGTAAAGCAGGAAAATTTACATCATTTAACAAAGCAAGATTATATAATGACAAAATACCTTATTCTAACTCTTTCATTTCTCGTCTGCCTCAGCAGCGTAGAAGTAGCAAGAAATAGGATTCAAGGTGTACCATTTAAGTTCTCAAAACAATGACAGTGACAGAATATGACTGTACCCTTTGAGCAGAGGTTACGCCTATCAGCATAACATGCATGATGTCAGGTAGAAAAAAAAATAATATTGCAATGCAGCAAAAGGTTGAGATCTATTTATTTTACAAGAAACTGTGCAGTTAGACGCATGTCAGAGTTCAAATTATGCTACCATTTTATGTCCCCAGTCATGGTTGAAAGTGCCACTGCACAAAGCACTAGAGAAAACAATCTACCCTTGATTATTCTCAAATTGCAAGTGTAGCCAGATGCTTGTTGAAATGAAGACAGTCTCCAGAACAGCCATGTTAAATAGCTTTATTAAACAAGTTCAACGCAACACTACTTTTAGAGTTACATCTATTTTACAGACAGGAATCGGATCTCCTAACAAGTTTTATTTAGCACAGGCAGAAACCACATCCCTAATCTTGAATATAAATTGTCAGCTTTAAAAACTGGTCCCAGCTGGTAGCTTTCTGTTAGCACTGTTGGTATTCACAACCAAGTGTCAGAGAAACCTACAGCCCTTGCTAAGGCTAGTTTTAGAAAACTCAGCAATACAGGTTTGAGGGTCCCGATCTTGTTCCAGAATTATTCTTTTAAAATAGCTCTTAATTTGGTGTCCGTTCCTCCCCTCTCTCGCCACAAGGTTTATGCAATCATTCTATACCAGTACACCTACTCCAAGATTACCGAAAGCTAGGAAGCTGTCTCCAAGATAAATAAGCTCATGCAAGTTTCATGAAAAACAGCTATTATGTTGACAAGAATAATACAGTGCTTCCACCAAAGGCTGCAGTATGAGCTTAGCTGTTTTGATTGATCTGTCAAATGCCAAACAGCTAACTGCACTACCTGCTTCAGCAATTTGGAACAGCCCCAGCAGACACTGCCTGATGCCCAGCACGCACATGGGGCACATGGGAGAGAGTTGCCTCTACATGTATGTCAGGGAAACAGCAGAAAGGCCAGACAGCTACAGTGTGATGAGGTGGAGAAGGAATACAAACAAACCATTCAGGGGGACCAGCTAGTTCTGCTGCTCACAAAGGACCTTGTGAAATCTAAGAAATTTAAGACTGACTCTATCCAATCTCAATAAACATTGCAAAATGATCATATGATGTTTCTTAAAAGGCTCACTTTATTTTCTTACAACTTTACAGCATAAATCAGGTAGACTTTTTACTAGAAAAGGTTTAAATTGGGAGATCAAGGAGGAAGTTAAGGGAGATCTCAAAAGGAATGTGTTTGGGACTTTCAACACCACCAGCAGCAAGTCCACCCCATCATCTCATGTACAAAAAAATCAGTCGTTTAACTCCCTTAAAGCACTCTCTCTATTGAGTCACTGAAAATGGAGAATTGCATGAACACTACAGAGTTAACCACACTGCTTTCCACTACTGGAAATAAGATTCTCTCCCTGTCATTCTCATCAGCTGAAATTATGTTCTCCCTAGCAACTGCAGTGGATGGCAGGTCTGGCAAGCTTACATACTAAAAGACTTGAAACAGTTAAGCATTAAGTAACAGAACACAAATTAACGTCAACTGCTGATTTTCCCCACCACTAGGCTTTCCTGTAACAAAGACTAAGAACATTGTAATTAACTTTGCTCATGAAATGCTATGTTCTAAAGTTGGGCCTAATTAGATGCAATATAATTCTTGCCAGAAACAGATAATGTGTGTCTTTCATCAACTTGGGTGATTGGAATTTATTAACGTTGAGCAAGTCTGCAGAGCACAAATTATGTTTACCCACTGCTCCACAAACAAGCACGGCGTCTCTTTTAGGTATGATCAACTGTATTTGGTATTTTATGAGACAGAAATGTGGCTTTCATTTTAGAATTAAATTTTATAAGAGAAGAACCCCTCAAACTGCAAGGACAAGAAGACAGAATAAAAATAACAGCACTAAGCATAGCAAGATCCTGGGCCAGTACTAGCTTTCTGTGGTACAGATACATAACATAATAAGCTTGTGGGGAACAGCAAAGGGATATGGAAAGAGGGAAGAAGGCACAGCTTAGCAATGATGCTTTTCATTACAGCGGTAACAAAAACTAAGATCTATTGGTAAGCATAATGCCTCAAGGGCAGTGTGAAAAAGCCACATGAAGAAATGCCAAAAAAATCCTCAAAGCTGCAATAAGACAATGGAAGCCTAGGCTGATGGTAACTCTCTCTCAAGTTAGTGTCTTCTGAAGTTAGTTTAGCTTGAAATATTTCAGAACCCCACCCACTATCAGCTAAAGAGAAAACAAGGAACAGAACATGGATGATGATTCATGTCAGTGCAAGATCTTATTTTTCTATTTCAAATAAAACTCCGGCTTCACGTCAATAGAAATATTTTATTTTCCTTTGGGGTTTTTGTTTGTTTTGCTTCCAACCAGGAACTTTTCTCCAGGGCTCAGCAGTGGTAGACAATCTCAAATGTCCCAACCCTTTTCCCACAAAGAGAGACTAAAGTGTCCACCCCACCTCTGCAGGAGGCAAGCACTGTTAAAGATCCAGCTAAGGTCTCAAGCAGACTTTGCCAGAGTAGTCCTGAAGCAGAAAGAAAAATGGTACGCTGTCTCCTCTCTTAATGACTTCCCCTACCAAAACATCCCAGAAACGAACAGAAAACAGAATAGAAATGAAGGGGGAAGTCGGGGTGTAACACCAGAAGTTCTATAATTTTCAGTTTCCCCATAAAACCCAAAGCTGCAACAAATCACACATTTGATAAGTATTAATTGCATGGAAAAAACAATAAAGTCCAGAATTACGAGTGTCAGAAAGAGTGGAGAAGACCCTTTAATTCCATTATAAGGTCCTGCCCACATGCCTAATGAGTTACAGTATTCAATAACGAAGGTTTTCATGTCACGTAGCAGGCACTCGGTCCTAATTGTAGATTCTTAGCATATTACATGCCTTCCACCCAACCATTCAGTGTTAATTATTGTTATAGGTGTTGGATTTCATAACCAGAGCTCCCAGTCCTCTTTAATAATTACTGTTGTGCAAATATTCCTGACTTCTGTAAACACTGTTATAAGAGATCATCTAAGCCCGGCCATCAGCAAAGCTGCTGAACTCTGGAAAGCCAAATCATTGTGTTCGAAAGCTACAGAAGAAGTTCTGTGTCTCCTGAATAAGAGGACCAAAAACATTACTACGTTTAAACTCCTGAATGCATACCAACACTATTAGTCAGCTTATCTAGTTTTGTCATACTTTGATATCAACCCAAGATGTCTAAAGTTTGAAAGAGTACAGGATAATGTCTAATGTGACTATTTAAGGATATTTTAAGTGAAGCAGTAGGTTAGTTTTGGAACTTACACTTAAGAGTATGTGTGTTTGAAATGACTCTGGAAGAGACAAGACTATAAAAAATTCACATCACACACACTCTGTGAAGGAGTTTAGTACATTTCTGGTTTAGCCTTGCACGTCCAGTGTGGCAGCACTCTGGCTAACATAGCAAATATTTGCAAGATCTGCGCTATTAAGCAACCAGTAGGTACAGCCATCTCATACACCACTAGTAACAGCCACATTGGGTATGAAAAGATTTATGAGCTTTTAGATTGGAAGCCAGGTGTTAAGACAGTGTTCATTACATCTGTTCAAAGCCTCAGAAAGAGGTGACTTGCCCTAGCAAGTAACCTTCTCCACAGAGGAAGGGGCTTGCCTCACCTATGAATACCAGGAAGTCCAAGATAATGCTGTGTACAGGTCACTGCACCTCCAGAAAGCAAGCTATTCCCCCTGCAGCACTTAGGAATAGCTACTTCCAGTTTTTCTTTTGTACAAGGAGATGTTCATTTGTGTCTTTTAACTGGATATTCAAAGTGACAAGCAAAACCAACAAGCATATATATAGTCTTAAATATTCCTGTGAGTGTACTGTACAGAAACATTTCAAAGAAATCTGGGTTGGGGTTTTTTTGTTCATTTTTATTTGGTTTTAATAGTTGATAAGAGCATGGATTTGGCAATATTTAAGTTGAGGGTTTTTTTCAAATTTCTAGATTTACTTCCTTTTACAGGAGCAGACTTGAAAAGAAAAAAAAAAAATGCAGCTTTGACGAAAAACCTAGCTAGAAACAGAAAAATTAGAATTCATGGAATAAAGTGAACAAATGGGGACTGTACTGCATAAATTCAAATTGCAAATTCCTGAAAACAGTGATCATGATTGGAAATTGCAATGAATATCATAGTCACATTAGACTATCACCATCAGAGACACACATAGCAAAAATCTGTTTCCCTACACCTGGTCTGTATATAGCTGTATTTAGAATCCAGTCAGTTTTCTTCTTTAAATTGCAGGCAAAGGAACTTGGATGATGTAACTTAAGAACACACTGAAATCTTCCCCTATTCTCAACCCAGAAATGCTCAAGGCAGCTGAAGCATGCAATTCGAACTATAGTTGGTTAAAAGAAGACAAGGGAATTAGTCAGGGAATAGGGGCTTCTTGGCATTCCTTTAAACCATTTCCTGTTCACCCTTGTGGAGTGTAATATAGTCCTAAGAAAATACATCTGACCTCACTCTTTTCAGCTGCATTAAAAAAAGTTCTAAAAGCAATTTAAATATCAGATTGCACATTCATAAACAATAAAAAAGAGGTTATACATATTATTGCCTTTGCCTTCCACTAAGACAAGTTGATTTCTTTTCTTTTTTCTTTTTTTTTTTTTTTTTAAATTTAACGAGAGCTTTGATTTTCCCTGGGAGACAAGGTCAACAGACTAGGGCACTTCCTGTCTGCAGCAATGCCGTGTGCTTATGCAGACATGAGTCTTCTGACAAACAACTGATTTATTTCAAAGACGGGGTCATTATAATCATGGCATATAGCAAGATCACATTCTTTCCTACTTGTTTTGCTTAATCACTATGGATTACTCAAACATACTTGAAAAGAAGATGCATTTCAGCTGTGTGTGAAAACTGACAATACATCCAAAATACACACACACACACTGAAAATAGTGGAAGAGGAGGCATGTTCTGGGTCAGACTGTGATCATGCATTGACCAAAACTGGAAGCAATTCTACTGAAAACAACTGAGGTATTAAAATGTAAAAGATCTGGTCCTACAAGGTCCTGAGAACCTTGTCACCAGGAACAAAGGCCTCTACTTTTCAGAAAAGATCATTAAAGACAACTATCATCGGGGCCATTTATGGCTTCCATATGTAAAATCACCCTTCTGAATCTTACTGATGGAAGCGTACATGCAAACCTCACACAGTCCTACTACACGTATTTGGGACTAACTCAAATGCCCTGCAAGGGTCAGATCTCCAGCAGCGTGCAACAGCAGCACCTCAACTAACTACCCACAGATCTTAAACAGCAAGAAACTTGAGACTGAAGTTTACACCAACAGCCAGCAGACATACCAAGGTCAGAACAGTCTGAGGAGTCTCAAGCTATGTAGAGCTGAGAAAGAAGTTAAGCTGGGCATGGCAGAAGCTGGTTGTCTCTCCTTAAGAGAATTTACAGACCCCACATCTCCAAAGTATTCCAGCACTGTAGTTACTTTTCTATCCACCACAATCACCCCATATCAATATTATTACACATCTCCCCCTTAAGATGTAAAAGTGTGAAAAAAGCCCCTGCACAAGATTACAGTAACCTGCATTGAAAGATGAAGGGCTGAGCCCTTCTTCCAAGCTTCTAACCTTTCCTTCCTTTAGTGCAATAGCTTCGCAGTTCTCATGCAGTTCAACTAGAAGCTTAAGTCAATTCCGCTGGTGAGCTTTACACTAACAGTTCCCCTGCCTCTAAGTTTGTTTACAGCCACCTTCAGTGCAGTACAAGCTACTTAAAAATGGTTAATTTGTTTTCTTATGTCAAATAATTTAATTTCATAATGGTGTTTTCTGTATGTACAGAGAGTTGAAACAATCCTACATTCATAAAACTGAAGCTAGTAAGCACTATATAGGTAATTTACAGACCAATGAAAAAACAGAAAAACTATTAGTGTTAAAAACAGAAACATATATCTAAGAAAATGAAACTGCTGCCTTGAATGTAGTGGTTAAACCTATGAAGGTTATTCTCAAGAGGGGAGAGGGGAACGAGTGCAATAATTGCTATTGAAGAAGAGCAGGAAGAAATCTGTCATTAAGTAATATTCATGTATTGTTTCTAGATAGGAGTCTTTTTTTCTGTTAGCTTATAGACAGACACAACCCAAGTCACCATTGCAGGAAACAGGCAACTTAGCATTTCAAGAATAAATTATAAAGTGACTTGTCCTTAATCTAAAAGTATTAGAATACAATGCAGGGGGAGGGGGGGGACCAAAACCCAACAGATTATAAATCTAAATTCCAGGCATGGAGAATCCTTTGAAGACATTAGGAAAAATACACCATGGCAGAACAATTACATTCTTATGCTACCAGAACAAAAACACTAAAAAATGCCAACTACATTTCAGCTACATGTTAACTTAACTAAACTCGCCTTCCTGGTCCCTGAAGAACACTTATCTAATGTTCTTCTATTTCATATCAGAAAATCTCAAATTGGACTTGGTGCTTTCCCTTCAACACTGCACAACTACACAAAGAAGATACCATGTATTTTCCAGGCTGAAACAGCAGACATAGTTGCTTATTTGCTCAAAACTCTGCAATGAGTTAGTGAATGAGAACAGCCTGGAAACAAGCTTCTCTCAGTGGATAGTCCTATGTTCCCCCAGCTAGCCTGAATTTAAAAAAATAATAATAATAGTAAAGCAAGTTTTGTGGTTACCACCTAATTTGTAATGACTGAGCAAGCATCCACATTTAAAAATGAGAAAAAACCTACCATACACTATCCCAAAGTCCTAGTCAATATAACATCTAGGTCACCCTTCAACAGGCCTGAAGAAACTTACCTGTAGCCATTTTCCCACCCACTGCTCATGCTTGCCACGTCCCATTCACTATATCACAGTTTAACAAGCATTATATAAATGACTTTCTACCTCAGATCATCCTCTTAAGGAAAGTAATGTTACTCACAAGAAAAAAAGTCCAGCCTTCATCTGACCTCATGCATCTTACCATCATCTGAGTAAACGGATACAGCTGAAGGGCACCACAACAGGAAATTTTCAAGAATTTTTTACTGTGACATTAATCTGAGCTGATGGTCCTCACAAACACATGGATAACACAACCCTCCTCTTCAGAGGATGAAATGCTAAATAACCAGCACAGTAATCTAGCTGAAGCGAGACCTGGCTTGCAAACAAGGAACCTACACTAAGAATAACAAAACCAAAACACCCTGAGCAACTTCAAGTTTACAAGCAAACAATATATGCATTAAGAAGTGGTATTCACTACTGGAAAAAATTGCTGCTCAACACCAACCCTAGGGCACCTTCTTGCCATACAGTGCTTCACACGCATATCCCTGTGTGCAGCACCTATTCCAACGTAACTGCAAGGATGTACACGCGCAGTTTGTTGTACTTAGCATGCTTTGGACACATGATGGGAGGCAGCTGGGAGACAAACCCAGCAAAAGCAGAGAGCAACAGGCTGTTTGTACCAAGAGGAGTGGGACAGGAACACAATTAGGTGGGCAAAAAGAAATCCATAAAAATCCCACCCTTAAGTATGCTACTTCCATGACAGTAAATGCAGTTAACACACTCCAAGACAGCTGGAACTTACAGTTCTTCTCGAACAACTACATAAGGCATAAGCACATGATATGCTGTTCAGGCTCCCTTAGCCACAGACAGAAGAATTAGAAAAAAAGTGTTCAGCTTCCTGCCCTGATAAACACATAGAATTAACACAGTCAGCACAGAGCCCCCCACAACATCAGTCTCTCTCAACTGGAGAGATACAGATTTGATGGGTGAATTGTTCAGTGGATGAGGAATTGGTTGGATGGTCACATTCAGAGGGTAGTGGTCAACAGCTCAATGCCCAGATGGAGATCAGTGACAAGTGGTGTCCCTCAGGGGTTTGTATTGGGACCAGTACTGGTATCTTAATCAATAACAGACAGTGGGATCGAGTGCATCCTCAGCAGGTTTGCGGACAACACTGAGCTGATAGGTGCGGTTGACAGGCCCTCTGGATGCCATCCAGAGCGACCTGGACAGGCTCAAGAAGTGAGGTTCAATAAGGCCAAGTGCAGGGTCCTGCATCTGGGTCACAGCAACCCCCAGGATCAATACAGGCTGGGGGATGAAAGGATTGAGAGCAGCTCTGCCAAGAAGGACTTGGGGGTACTGGTGGATGAAAAGCTGGACATGAGCCAACAATGCGCACTCAGAGCCCACAAAGCCAACCATATTCCGGGCTGCATCAAAAGAATTGTGCCCAGCAGGTTGAGGGAGGTGGCTCTGCCCCTCTACTTGGAGTCCTGCATCTAGCTCTGAAGCCCTCAGCACAGGAAATACATCGACCTGTTGGAGTGCATTGAGAGGAGGGGGGCCACAAAAATGATCAGGGGGCTGAAGCACCTCTCCTGTGAGGACAGGCTGAGAGAGTTAGGGTTGTTCAGCCTGGACAAAGGCAGGCTCTGGTGGAGATCTTGTTGTGGCCTTTAAATACTTAAAGGGGGCTTGTAAGAAAGATGGGGACAGACTTTTTAGCAAGGCCTATAGCTATAGGACAAGGGGTAATGGCTTTAATCTAAAGGAGAATAGATTCAGACTAGACAAAAGGAAGAATTTTTTTATGATGATGGTGGTGAAACACTGGCACAGTTTGCGCAGAGAAGTGGTAGACGCCCCATCCCTGGAAACATTCAAGGTCAGGTTGGATGAGGGTCTGAGCAACCTGATCTAGATGAAGATGTCCTTACTCATTGCAGGAGGGGTTGGACTAGATGACCTTCAAAGGTCCCTTCCAAACCACACTATTCTGTGATTCTATGACATTACAGAGGCCTTTATGAATCAACGTCCAAATCAAGTACACGTTTACAGATTAAACAGCTTTGACGCCTGTATTCACAAATCATTGTCTTCAACCAAATCCACTCATCTCCCATTAAAAGGTTGTATACAGATTTATAATTTCAAATCCGATTGCATTACTACACAATGTCTTTCCCCATTTTGTGCAAGAAGCAACGAAGGCAAAACAACTGAAGACATGAATCTGAGAGTGTACTAGCTTCTCCTCACTGACCTACCACGTAATGTTTCTTAATGATTAAATAAGGTGCTCATGCATGATGCAGCTTCCTCTACTTTGAAAACACAGCAATTTGTCTGCAACTAGGGTGTGCAATAGAATTGCTCATAAGCAGTGCACTAACACTCCATAAGCTCATGCTGTTGCTTATTTCCTGGAAGATCCCTGAGTTCACCCACGTCTCAAGTGGTGCATTTCACTTAGAATTCCTATACATCTATAAATTATACATCTGAAATACACATCAAAAGGGTCAGGTCACTGAGGGGTTGACATTGTTCCTATTGAACAGAATCACACCATACCATAAGCAATCACCTCCCAAAAGCAAAAAAAAGGGGGGGGGGGAACACACCAAAAACCCCAACACACTCGAGACCCTAAAAAAGAAGCCACTGCTGGATAACTTGCCAACCTGAGCATCCACAATAACCTCATGTATTTCTATGCTAGATTCAGGGGGAACCCATGCCTCACTGAAGCCCTGTCATATGCTTCCATGAAGCCAGCGTTCTGTGTTTGGTTCTTGATTCAAAGCTCAGTCAAGCAGACTAAAGTCTTTCTTCTGACTTCAAAGAGCATTGTTTGAGTCTCTGGATAAGCAGACAGGTTACCCAAGTTTACAAGATTACTAAGAGGTTACCACCACACACAGCAAAGCAAAGATGAAAGAAAAAAGGCATGCACCTGTGAACATAGCAGAGTAACTATGTCAGACACATACATATGCACTAGTAACCACATTATTTGCAAAGTTATTAAAACACCTTTGCTTCTATCGTCATCATCAAGTCAATGCAAGTATTCTGGACAGTTAACTGTGTATTTCATCTAAGATATGCACATGCAGGATATCTGAAGAATGAGACTCCTCAGACAGCTGTAGAGCAGTAAATTTAGCTTGAGTTTCAGATTAGGTCTTGCTAGTTGTATTATATCACCTCGCAAAATCCAAATATTATCACATAGCGCTAGTGTTAAGCCTTACAGCAGAACAGCACTGAAAGTGGTTCCTACCTCAAAATACTTCAGGGTGAAGTATGAAATCCATGTAACAAGCAAAATACAGGAAGAGGAAAGTAGCTGTAGTAAGAATACATGTGAATATGAGCTGTGAGTCTAAGAGATTAAGACATCCTGCAACTGTAGTTAAAAGACATTCAACCATGACTACTTTCACCGCCACTGAGTCAACAGTATTTTTAAAAGCTCAAGGTGGCAACTACTTCTAGATAGTTTAAGTCTAGAAGTAGGAAAAATAGCTCATTAAATAGCTTTTCACATGTCAGAATAACTACGCAAGTCCAGGCAGGTATACTACTAATATATGGGCAAGGATGCCATAGCTTTTCCTGGTGCTGAGTCTCAAGGTTTTTCAGGCAGCTAAGAGCCTAGAATAAGATATCTATAATTTTTTAAGAGCACTTTGCATCTTTCAACATGATTGAAAGCTTCCTATATGACATGTTTCAAGATATTAATCTTTATACAGAATCACAGAACGGTAAAGTTTGAAAGTCCACCTCTCCTGCTCAAAGGTGGGTCAACTATAGCAGGTTGCTCAAGCCTTGCCAAGTCAGGTTTTGACTGTTTACACAACCAAATTACAGTCAAGTATGAATGGCTACAAATTGTTAGTCTTGCATCAATTCCCAGTAAAGTGGTATGTTTAAAAGCCTGTAATATTTCAGAAGTTCATTAGAGTACGGATCATCTGTTAACAAAACTTGAGCAGTTGTTTGTAAAACACTTGTACCACTGAGCTATAGTATACATACAAACTGTCTTAACAGTAAGAGAGACACTTTTTGCTAGTGAGATTCTCACTAGCAAAAACCTTTGTTATCTTTCAGCTTTCTATTCATCCCACCTTTGTGGTGTTCTCTACACAGATCTGCAGTTCTTAAATGTTCCCTTAATCACTGTAGCTAACACAAAGTGGTCAAGCCCGAACATCACCCACCACCCTCACCTTGCCCAACAAACCTGCTCTCAGCTGACAGAAAGCACCTCCTCACAGCCGTGTTGAACTGAACAGAGCAACTCTCTTATACAACTACATTACAGGAATGCATCTTCATCCTCATTCCTTCTACCTGCCTGCCCTATGCAGCGCTTCAGTAATTTGACCCTTGAACAACAAAAGGTATCTTCAATGAAACACTGAAAGTTCAACTGTCACAACTCTCCCTAAACACCACATGGAATTTCCTGGGAAGAATGGCCACTGACACCCTCATTCTCCTCTACACTTAAGCTTCAAGGATCTTCAGAACATGCATGGCATGAACCTCAAGGAGATGCAAGCGTGGCAAGCAAGGGAGCAGAAAAGGACTTGATGTCCCTAATGTTGGGCATTTATCTGGACTACATGCAATCAGAACAGCTTCTTGAAGAACAGGACTAGAAAATGTTGCTGGAATAATGCAAATAATACATCTATTTCAGTTTGATTAACTCCTTAAAGTTTCTTTCTATTATTCATAGGCTCCCAAAACATAAACATAGGATGAAAAGGCTCACATCTCCAATAAAATAGAACATATGGGTGTTATATTCTTTAGATAATACTACAGCACCTATTCACAGCAAATTGCTTTTTGTTCTTAGTAAAGACAACAGTCTTCAAATACAAAGACTGCACCATTCATTAAATCCCCTCCTTTACATGAGTTTTAGCTGACAACTTTGACAGCTGCACAGCATTATTTTTTTAAAAATCTGATGAGGCATGAGTACCGCCAAAAGGGAAGAGAGAGGATACAGTGTACAACAGTAAGAACACACAGACTGCTCATTTGTCATATTTTAATTTATTTTACTTTACATTTATTTCTTACTAAAGATAAACAAATAAATGAAAAAATTACAATTGCTTTTTTCCAACTCTTCCCAACTCAGGCTTTTGAACTTTTGTGCTCTGTTTAAAAGGACACAAAAGACATGTTTCTACACAACAAAGATTCCTTTCTTGTTACCAGTATATTTAAAAATACTTTTTCCAGTTTGCATGTGCCAATTTGCCTTTCTTTTTCCTACCCAGCCCCACTACTGCTGCTTAATTTTGGTATTTGATTTAGCAATGAACTGTCAACAAACTGGCTAGCTTCACATTGGGGTTCTTCTGTATTTACCTACTACAATTTTGTATATTGCTGGTGTAACACTACAGGGTTTAACTCCATTTTAAAAAAATTTGTAATGGGAGAATTTCTCTTCATCTTTGGAAATGTTCTACATATATTCCCTTTAATGAAGGATCACAGGAGGATGGCCAAACCACCCATCCTGGCATGATCAGAACACAACTGCGAAGTGTTCAGCTTGCCAGACTCCGCTCAGACTGGCAGGGTAGACCACTGTTTGTGGCCAACCAGTGACTAATCAATGTTTCCTTTCACAGAGCCTTCAACCCTTCTTCTTGCTCCAGATGGGTGAGCAAGCAAGAAGTCTGGGATAACAAACTTGACAGGCCTGGGGAGGCAGCACCTGGGAAAAGGAGACACCTTTCCCTGTCCCCAACCTATATTTACAGAAGAGTCATTAGCCCCATGTCATTCTGTGCTAGTAAGAATATGACTCTGGGGCCAATAATAATGGGAGATATTATTCCTCAGCCAGTTTGGGGCACAAGCATGGGTGGAGGTGAAAGTCAAATGGAAAGGACTGCAGGAGCAGTCCTTAGGGCAGTAGTTCTAGGACAAACACAGGTGTGGAAAGCAGAGCCCAGATGAATGCAGTGTGCTACCAAGAGGACAGAGAAACTTTTAAGTGGGTGAGTGATGTCAACCCTGCAGGTTTGACCTGACTCTCATTCATCCCCAAAGCTTCTTCTGACTGCAAACACAGGGTTTAATAGCGTTGCACTTGCTATGCAACTACACTGTAAGACTGGCTGATTAGGGCTGCAACTGTCCATGATCAACCTAATCTGTGGATGAACACTGCCCACTTAACAGACATAGGACTAGCACCAAACAAAGGAATCATGAATTTATAACTGACAATGACGTTTTATTACAGACTGACAAAGACTGCCTGGGAACCCAACCAAGATGTTCTCTGCTATACTCCAGACTTTAATCCCGTTGTAGGAAATAACAATGTGTTTATTCAAACTAAGCTAACTCCAACTCAGGTTCCTCTACCATAATTCCAAACTCCACAGCACAGTTCTCATTTAACCTATTCCCTTTCCTTTCTGCTGCAACCATCTGGAGATGCTGCAGGTTGTTTCTAGCAAGCTGCCTAGCCTCAAACACTCTGCCAAAGCTATGTACTTTCCCACCCAGAGACAGCTGATGAGCAGGCATCCCACAAGAGCCCAGTTATTGTTTCTCACAGAACAGTTACCAAAATAGTAAATCTGACCCTACAGCTTTAACTGTCCCTCCTCTTCCCTCCCTTTCAGACCTTTTCTTTTTCCCTTCTGTTTTCCCTACCCTTACCTACCAGTCTTTACCTGCCTTCTCCATTATGTTTTCTTTCCACCATTATAAGAGATGCTACATCATTTACAGGCTGATAGTGGCCCCCTCACAGAAGGCTCAAGGGCACCAGAACTACAGTTCACCTGAGTAAGGTAATTTTAGAAATACTCTGACCACACTCCTATTGTAAATATTGAAGAAAAGACAATACTTGACGGCAAGAGGTTCACATTGAACCAACTGCAACAGGCAGCAGGTCTTACACGATATACTGTAGGACTCAGAACGTGTTTAACTTCTTTTCTGCACAAAGCATTTCAGCTGTGGCTGGGAGAGCAAGCTGACTAGAGCACAGCCCTATGCTGTCCAGAACTGGAGGCATGAAGCCAAACAGCTCTGGCACAGAAAATGGGGTGGAAGGTAGGACCCTTGACTCCTGACAGAGGGAGGAAGAAGCACGAGCCACGGCATTTGTTTCAAGAGGGAGAGAAGGCTAAATCCTCCTTTCGCAAGAAGAGGTGGTTGAGAACAATCTATACATTCCAGAGATCAAATCTTCCCCTACACGTTGTATAGTGGAATCAGAAGTTATTACTCAAGAACACGGTAAACTGAGGGAAAGCTACAACTACAATGATGTGTTTCAGGCTTATTTATTTCAACACCTGATAAAAGAAGGACACCTAAACAAAAATATAATTTCAGTAGTTCATTTTCTAAGTAATTGGGTAAAGTGGTAATACAACATCACTATTTCACTTTTTAGCCAGAGTGAACTCTGTAGGGTGGGGGGGTTGTCACAATTACAATCCCATGCTCCTTTTTAGGTTACTTGTAGCTTTTGGTGGATAAAAGAATTTTAAGGGCTGTTTAAGGGATATTCTGCTTTATTATTTTTAAAGTTGCCCCACCCAAGTTTTGTTCTCCCACACATTCAGTCCAGAGCACATGGGAACACAGTGGTTTCAATGGAATGCATCCCAGCAATCTTTCCGTTCCAGACCCCCATGTAGCATTTTATACTTTAAAAACTGTTGAATGGGAGCCTACTACTTATAACATCGGGCATTAAAAAGAAGTGCCAAGTCTTAATTAGCATAGTGTCTAGATTAAGACTGAGATTTTATACTACAACATACCTAACTGCCTCATCACATTGAGATTTATGGAACAATGACTACTCCACAGGCCAAAAAGCAGAAATTTTCATAAGAACTGCAAACTTTTCAACCCCCGCATGACAGTACAACAAATAGGCATTTCCAGAAATATCAGAAGTTAGAGCTGGCAATTAGCATTGGGAAATCCCAGCCTGTCTTGGCTTTGCTTCTGACAATAGCAACTTTTTCTGCTGAACTGCACAGTCAATTTTCAATTTTAAAAGACACTCTACTATTTCAATTATTCAGTGTTGAAGATATTTGGAAACAAATCCCAATTCTAGTATTCCTCCTGTCCAGTCAACAATCTAGCAATTAGAAGAAAATTAGTCATTGTCGAATTGCAAGACGTTTCTCAGCTGATCTTCAATACTCACAGAAAACGGTCCTAAATTTTTTCAGTCAGCACTGGTTTTGTTTTAATTGGATTATTTCAAACTCTGCTTTTTTCCAGGCAGAAACAGTGAAGAACTTGTCTTACTCGGTAGAGCTGTTCATTCTCTCGTGTGAATAAACTACAGACAGTCTATAAACAAATCCAAGCTCTGAAGTGGTATGATAGTTCCTGATATTACCACACCAACTTTTTTTCAAGTGTTACATGTAAAAGCCCCTTGCAACAATCAAAATGGGTTGTCAGCTTTTAGGTATTACTAATAGTAGGTTTTGAGTTTGGTAATGAGGTGCAAGAAGTGAAGAAAGAGTGAAGAAAATACAGCTTCTCAGGCAGAACAGACTACTTACTTTGTCAAGACATAAGTGCAATTTCTGTTGTTTTGTCTATAGACTCAAAGTGTGCACATCCACTACCTAGCTTTCAGTCTCAGCATTTGCTCCCACCTGTTCACAGATTGCTAGACTACTAGCATCCTCCTGTAACTACACATCATCACACTTTGACAACACTCATTTGTGACAGAGCGATAGATCTCATTCCTCCACTCCAAATACCCATGTTCACATGGCAATAGTCACCCCCAGGAAGGATTTCACAGTGATTAAGTCTGTCAAAGAAAAAAGATTCTCCAGTTAATGGAGCTGCCTGCACACACAGAGAGTGAATGAGGTGAGCAGCAAAAGCATGAAGTGAGGAGCCATTCTCCCATCTAAAAAGACTCATGCTCCCATCTCTCACCTGTTGACTACACCAATTCTGCGAAATATCAGCATTAGCAGCCTTACTTACTTCTGTGTTCCTGCAACTCTTTTGCTGGTATGCACACCCCTGTGCTTTTTAGGCCAATAATCTCAGGGTGTGATTTGGTAATGCAGCTAAGCCAAGCAACAGCTGTAGAAAAGGATGTCCTGCTGTTTCTCTTACTTTCACCATTCCTCTCAGGGCTGACCCTACAGTGAGACAGAGTAGGGAGTCAACCAGCTAAAACTCACCCTGCAAAGTAATTTTCCATCAATTTATGTCCCTGAACTGACTCACTGCAGGGTAAGATATCCTCAAAACCAGAAGGGCAGAGATGAAAGAAGAGGGAGCAGGGACATCTCTATCGGAAGCTGTAAGACTGGTGGAGCTACAGCACCAAAGCAAAGCTCCGCAGCAAGGACACCAACACATATGCATGAATATCAGCAGTTCTGCCCACTTTCAAATCAGCCACTCCGGAACAGTCTAGAGAGAGCTTTAATATATCAGTGAAGTTTCCTACACAGTCCTGACTCCAGCATACAGTTTTATGTTATCAGCCTTACTCCTGGAGAAGTGTCTGTGTAACTCCTGTTTCTCATACAGACCTTTAAGACTTAATTCTAATCCTCCCCCTCTTCCTATTTTTTTATGCTAACAGTGAGGCTAAAGAGAAGGGTATTATTCCTCCCCCTAAGACACCTTCAGTTTTACAAAACAAGACATTAAAGATTTCCTCCAGAAAGAAACACAAGGGAGGTAGGATGAGGAAAAGAATCCCTCCATCCCTGCTGACTTTACCCTTATCCTCAATGCAAAAGCAGTTACCACCTCTTATAAATTGAGAACCAAATAAAACTAATTCCAATTAAACCCACCTCCTCTTCCTCCTCCTCCTCCCAAATTATAGCTAAGTGCGGCTTCTGGAAACTAAATAAAAGGATAATTTTCCTTGCTTATCTTGCCCAAAGTATAGAACAGCTCCTGTTGGCTGTTTTGAACTATGGCCTTAAGGTTTGGCTTCAGAACAGAGGAAACCAGACTGTCACGGATTTAGACCGCTGCACTCTTAGAGCTGCATATCTAAATTTTAGGTATCTGAAAAATCCTTTGCGGTCAACTTTGTCTCCAGCCAGTAGACAGCAGTAGTATCAAAACAGCAATTACTTTCAGGCTCCACTTGGTTTTGGGGAGAGGCATGAATGAGTTATCAAGGATAGATAAAAAAGGAGTAAGTGAACCAGTGCAATTTATAACAGTGGGTGGACTAGATACAGCAAGATCTAGTTGCATCATGCATGTCACTTAGCCTTTGCTCTAGACCAGCACCCCAGCCAACTAGCATAAAAGTGTGAATGAAGTCATCCTAACACACAGGCACACCTAACTTCCATAATACCAAATGTGTTCATATATTAGCCAAGGGACTATTCTCATTACTCAAGCAGATGCCTATAAAAAGTTTTACTGGTATAGGTGAACTCAAAATAGCAATTGCTGCTACTTGCAACAGGAGGAAAAATGTCTGACCAGAAAATTCTAGCAGTTCTGAACTGAATGGCATATTCAGTTAGATGAGACACCAGAGACTTGTGACATTATTTTTATTTGTTGTGAAGTGGCACAAGACACTGTGCCACTGGCTGATTCAGTCTGGTGACTAGCAAAAGCCAAACACTGCTTAAGTATTTAAAAGTGTTTCCCTCTGCTCCCAAAGGTTGGTCGACATATTCAGCTCGTTTATAGAGGTAGTCTTTTTAGAAAGAGCTCTTGCCAAACCGAAGGAGTGGAGCATCCACCAGTGCTGCTGCTAGGAAGCCAATACAGCAGCGGCACCAAATGCTAACCTGTAGCTCAAAAGACTTCCTAAACAGTAACCAGCTAATCTGCAGATTACACCATAACAGCATCTCTACCTTCTTCCTAGCTACTGAATGCATTACAAGCCAGCTAAAGACACAACTCTAATGGTATGCCATGACACCATCTTTATGTCAAATCACAGCCTCTACTACTCCTGACTGCAGCCTGTAATTTTATTCCTAAACATCAACACTTCTGAAGAAGCTCCATTTTCAAACCTAATGCAGCTTCACCAAACATGGCTGCTTTAGGACGCCATGGGAATCTGGCCATGACAAACAACAATACATCATTTCTTTCAAAGCAGCACACAAATTTAGGATGAAGGATGGAACATTACATTCTTCACAGATCATGGAGATTTGTTACAAATTCCACACAAAATCTGGAAAGTCAATTAAACACAAAGTTACCTATTTCACTGACTGCTCACTGCATCATCAATGAAGCATTAGCGTGTGACAGAAAGCTGGGATGAGCAGCAGTAGGAAAAGACAAGAACAGGCCTAGAGTACCACAGTTGCACTGCTCCAAGGGAAACATGCTTACTAGACAAGTTCAAGCTTGGATCTACACTGATACTACTATTACTACTACTACTAGCAAGAGGCAACATATGATGCGCAGCCTAATGTCTTTCTCAGTCCAGTTCTGAAGAGTCTCCTGTAGGATTTCCACATTTATGTCTGTCATCCTTGCTGCTCAAGCCTCATATGTACCTCCCTTCTTGCACTAGAACTGATAAGCCACAGCTGCCCTAATTGCACAGCTGGTTCCTGTATTCTTGCTGAGGAGACCTTTCGTTAAGTGCTCAAACACCACACTGATAAGAATGGTATTATGCCTAGACAGAAATACGATTGCGCAGTAAAGTCCTTGCTAGGCTTAATCCTGTACCTGGAACAGTTTCAATCCGGCACCAGCACAGTCTAATGGAAGTTATGCAGACCCCACACATGCGCATGACTCAGTTATAGGGAGCAAAGTAGCAAAATACTATTAATTTGCATAACAGAGAATTGCACTCCACGTAGAAACAACCTACTCCGTACTGTACTCAGCTGTTGCCTTTGTGCTTGGAAAAAGCTTTCCTTCTCTGTAATTCATTAACCTACAACCTTATCAGGTGGGAGTGAAGAATTTGTTTCCAGCATGGAAATCAGCAGTCAAACTGAGTAGAAATACTTACGTCACTCTTCCTGAACTTTGCTTTTAAGCTCTTCATGCTGATCACATTCAACCTTCCAAACCTTTGAGGAGCTTTTTATCCTTCTTCAGTATCTAAACAAAAAAAGAAAGAAAAATAAGATTCTGACTTGATACCATTCAGTTCACTGGCAGCCAAGTCTGAATTGAATTTGCATACCTATATCACCCTTTGAGGATTTAGCCCTCAAGCTCTAAAAAAGATTAACAGTCAGCTAAGGGAAACTTTCCGTTTCTCCAAACTGAAAAGCAAGCCTAAGTCTGACCACAGAAGAACAGAGCAAATCTTTACCAAAAACTCAAGCGTATAACTCATGTTATACTAGCTACCTCTCCACATAATCAGATCACTTACACATTCACGTATGTAGCAGCTTTCTCTGCCCACTGCCCATTTTAACATTATCATCAGGGCAGCCATTTGTAAAGTGGGAAAAGCAGAAATAAGTATGCAAAGTCATTAATTAAAACTTCACTACCCTACAACCGTGGGTCTACACTGGGGAGCAGAAATACCTCCACTATTGTATGTACAAGTCTTAACTACTAAGCAAATTCAAAATTATACTTAAACCATTCACGACCACATACTGGGACAGCTCAACACAACACAGCAGATAGAAGCATCTGAGCAAGAACAGAGGTTATCACTGGAAGAATTGTTTTATACTCTCCCCCATAAGAAACTGTATGCATATTCCTGGAGTCATAGCTGGTTTTAATTTCATAGTGCACTATCACAAATAGTCATGTTCCCCCTTCGTCCCTTTCAAGTGAAGAAAAGCAGCAGTTGCACAAACATATACAACTAACATTACAGGCAAGCTGCAAGCTCTCAGTGCCTAGGGCAAAGTTTCCTACAGAAAGCTCCAATATACCACATATTACCAAACCAAGAGAAATGTAATGGCGAACAGCATGTTAAAGTAGCATGGCAATGTATTTTATCCTAGACCACAACAGAAAAAATTAATGAAAGAGCAACATATGTTTGGACTGGGCAAAGCCATCTATGCAAAAGTGTTGCAAATTTCTAGTTTTACAGTACACTCACTGGAATAGCTAGCCCCTCTCATCTACAGGTTTTAGCTGCTATATAAATTCCTTCTAAAGGAACAGTTTAAAGTAAAGGATGTTCAGCTGTATAAACTTCCTCCCTCCACACTAGAAAAAAAAGGAGAAAAAAATACTACGAGTCTAGCCAGATAAATGCCTGAAATGAGGACTAGAGCATGAATTCAAATAGGTCATGCAGGGTCACTAATGTTTCACATCACGCTTCAGAAACAGTAGATTACAGTTTGATAAGCAAAGTGACATTCAATTGTTCCATAAAAGAAAGTCTCAATATTATGAGGTAAGTTGCTATGATCTACATGATCACTCTACTATGAGTTTTAAACTGCAACTACACAGTATACTTTTGGTAGAA
>VZSZ01010368.1:286163-311468 GCA_013398815.1 Ibidorhyncha struthersii
GTTAATGGTTGGACTCGATGATCTTAAAGGTCCCTTCCAACCTTAACAATTCTATGATTCTATGATTCTATGTGGTCATATTTAAGGCAGATCATGTCTGTACTGAGAGGTGCCTAGCCATGTACAAATCCACAGGTAATTACCTTGAAACCGTGGGCTGCTATAACTGATGGTATGCAGAGTTCCTAGAATTAAGACTCTTATTTCCAATTTCTTTGGGGGATCAGCAACATCTTAGAGTGTCTTATTGTTGTTTTTCAATAAGCAGAAAGTACAGATTTCAATTCACCCGTACCAGTTCTTTCAGTTACAAAGTTTTCCTGAGTTTGAACTGCTGTTCAAGAAATGGGAATAGAGCACCTTTTTCACAGGGGTGTCAGCTTATGCAGAAAAGTCTGATCTCACAAAGGGGTCTGGTGGTACAGACCTCTGAGGAAATATGGACCCTGACTCTGGAACCTGTTAGCTTTTGCCCTGGGGAGTCTGTTCTTGCAGACCATGACAGCAAGAGCCTGGCCAACAGTCTGGTGCTGCTTCCATTTCCTTTAGCTTTCAGGTTGAATAAACATCATTAAATATAAAAAAAATAACATTTGTTTCTAGTCAGTTGCTAGTTATTTCCTTCTGTTGCCCTGGAAGGAAAAATACAACTACTGAGAGGTATGGATACACTTTATTAATCAACTTTTAAGTGCATTTAAAAATAAAAGCCAAGAAAATATAGCCTCAAGTTGAAATTATTTCTGGAAGGAATGGAACTATTTACAATAAAATGTAATAATAAAGCGCAGAAAGTAATTAAGATAGAATTGCTTACTTGGGTACTTGCTTGCCATTTTATTTTACTTTGCAATTTTAAAACACAAATCTGTTTTGTAAATAAACAGTGTATATGTATTTGCAGTAAGGATGTTGTCAATTCCATTTTAAGTAGTTGAATAACAAAAGTACAGCTGCAATTGGATACCAAAGAGTGGAGACAGATGGATACAGCAAACGTTTTTTCTATGAACATTAGATAGTTGGTGCTTGTTGGAATGAAGTAAATACCAAGTACCTTAAAATAATTTTTATTGCCTTTTCTCAGCATTTGTTTCTGCAACCATTTGTGAAACCAAGAGGTTTTTGTTTAGAAAGTTCAAAGAAAGGAAGAGTCTTGAGAATATTTGTGCATATGAAGGTTCACAGAATGGCTTGTAAACCATCACTTTCTGTCATTTTCTCCAAAAGGACTAGGTCGCCTTTCCCCTTTTATCAAATGAGCCAAATTTTACCTTCCAAACTCTACAACAGCATAACTTTCTCTATGGAGCTATCCCTGAGGATAGCCCCATAATTGAACCAGGTTGCTAAATGTTATATTAAAGTTATTAATCGTAAATATTTTAAATGAAGAGGCTAAAACCTTTGCATTTGCACATATTTGCATTTTCTGTCATTGGTTGGGCCCATATCTCTTTTCTATCCAGAATTTTATTCCTGCTGGGCAAAAGTCCTGGAGTCTGCTATTCAGACTTTTGGAACAAGTTTCATATACCTCTTTTTGTTTCTTTAAATCTCCAACAGGTTTCAATTTAGCTCAAAACACATCACTCACCATTTTATTTAATCATTTTAAAATTCAGCCTTGGTATTTATTCCAGAATCCTGCATATGTTTTACTCTGCTGCTCTGGATGTTATAAGTCCATTTTGTGTATGAAGTAGTATGCAGAATGAAATTGCGGTCATGTTGACAATGATTGTATCTGGAAAATGTATTCCTCAAAGCTTGCAACGAGGTGCCAGCTGGTTGCAATGAGATGCTGACTGGTGAAGAAGACAGTCTCTGGTAGTGACTGCATCTTTCAACTTGTTCTGTGCTTTGAGATACTAGTTTGCAGCACTGAATTTCCTGAAGAAAGCAAATAGGTCCATTTGCTTTGAGAGTCTTTGTTAATGTAATTCATGGAATGAGAAATTCCCTTGGGAATGGCAGTCCTGCCTTTGAATTTCATTTTCATTTGTATTTCTGACAGATCTTTCATGCAGCTTTTGAATTTCCCTTCACCTCTCTTTGTCAGCGTTGTTCCTTCCCATGACTCTGCTGTCAGTTCCAGGAACCTGACCGTCCCACCTGCTGTCCTTCAGAATATAGCAAATCAGGCCTTTTTTCCTCAGTGAGGAATGAGTATTATACAAGTGAATAGAAAAGCTCAGTGAGAGACATCTTCCAAGCCAGGATGACAATGGCCTGTGCCTTCTGTAGCAAGCCATTTGGAGCTTAAGCCCCTGTGTTTACATTACATGCAATTGGGAGCTTTTCCTTCAGACAATGCTCAGTCTTGTCCCCTGAGCAAAGTTTCCCCAGCACAGGTGATTGAAAGACATCCAAAGCGAAAATCATTCATTTAGACCCATATACGCAGCGCAACCCCACCTCCCTGCCCCACAAGGAGTTGGAGCATGTTTAATGGGCATCTGGGATGGAACTTCTTCTGAGCCTAATTCATACGCACCAAAGTTGCTCTGCAAGTCAAACCATGATGGGAGATTCATTCTCAAGCCACACTAAAACAAATGTTAATGTAGACACAGTCAAAGCTTCCTGACTTATTTTTAATTTGTTTACTTAAACTTGATTTAGGAACCAAACCAGAACAGTCCCTTTATCTTGCTAGACAACAGCAAATGCCTGTCCAAATCCCCTCTCTGCCTGTGAGGAGGTAGGATTCTATGATACGTACCAGTGTATGAGAGCTATATCAAATCAAATTGAGTTCATGCCATGCCAATAGGCCTTTAAGTCTCAGTTCAATTCATGATGGAGTAAGATTGCCATCAGTATTTAGCACAATTTAAGCTACAAAGTAGCATGTATTGCCTTATACAACTGGTATCCAAAGAAGCATTTGTCCATTAGGAATGGCTTCATGCTTCACTAGTACAGAAGGTTAGCAAAGAATGTGATGTTCCTCATAAAAGGTGTAATTGAGCTAAAAGGATCATTTGTTTAAAAAAATCCTTACCTTTGTTGCAATTAATAGGTGAAATTGGTAAGAAAAAGGATACAACGTATTACTCTTTATGCTTTGGGGGAGGTTTTTTACACTTTTTTCCTCTCCTGTGTGTTTAGGGAACAGTCTCTTCCCTTCAGCTGATTATCAATTTGTGCTCAGTCTCAGGTTAAGAACACTAGCACAGAGTTCTGTTTTGCAGGCTTCATGCTGTATGTGGGAATTACATTTATTAACATCAACTTTTTTATTTCATGAGCATGCTTGTTATACAAGCACTTTGTGAAAAATTACAAACCTTAATTTTGTGCCAGTTTTATCTTATAGAATAGATAGTGTTCTCTTTTACGTTTTTAAGGCCGATTTATGTTATTTATTGGATGTAAAATTCCTTTAAAGTGGATCTCATTATATTTTCACTATTTTACTTGCCTTAGTGTAAATAAGAACCTATCCATATGCTCTATTCTTTCCTTCAGCTAATACTAAGTAGATATCTGGTCCTGGAGCCAGATCTGCTTTCATTTACATGGTTACAGCTCCAAGTAACATTAAATGAGTATAGAGATTGGATCCTTAGCTATTATCTCATTATTAAAACTAATTATGGGAAAGTTAACAAAAGTTGAGTAATCACTGAATCATAAGATCATGACTGTGTCCTTTACCAGCATTCCAGCCATACCAGTATAGACGGTAGATCGGACTACTACTTTTCATTGGTTGTGGGTTTTTAACTCTCCTTACTTACCAACTACACAATACAGGCTTGGAATTTACAGTCTCTAAACCAAAATAAAATTAAATGGAAATTTAATCCAAAATCAGGATGTACCATTAACACAGAGCTACTTATCTGATTATGTACTTGCTCGTTGGGTTAGGTTGAATCACAAAAGACCAGCGCAAAACTGGTTAAGCACATAGCTAAGCCAGCCACATCTTTGCACAGAAATGTTATAATACTTGTTAGCAAAAGGAAATTACACTTATAAATTGTACTGTCAGAAAGAATTCCTTTTACTGCATATCCCATCAACTAATAATCGTTGGAATATTCAGTCTGGAGCTGCAGAAGAGGTTTATTGCTACTTCCTGGTCCTTTAAATTCTCAAAGGGCAAGCATTCATTTACAGAATTAAAATGAAAAAACACAGATGGCCAGTGTTGATAACCATACTGAAAGCAGTTAGGGGCCAATCCTGGAAACCTTTACTTACTCAGATAGCTTCTTCTCACGCAAATAGTTCTATTAAAATAAAACAGATTACAGATATAAGAAAGGGACAAAATGCATAAATGTCAGAACAATAGCTAAAACCTCTAGCTGTATGTATATTATGTCTAGTTGAAAGCATTCACACCCATAGTCATATTCTTCAATCTTTTTATTTAATGAAAATGTATCAGTCTAAGCTTTTTCTTTCCCTGCTACAAATGTGACTTGAAGATACACAGAAGACATCAAGTGTGTCTCATCAAATCTCCATGTAGTGGCAGGCTGAGACTCTACAGATCTGCTAATCAATAAGATCAATTTATATTTAATTTAAATTTTAATCAGTAGGAACGTAGCCTAAGATTTTATTGCTCTGAGATGAGATGAAATCCATAAAAAAAGAATATATGAAGAACATGAAATGCTTCTAATGAATATGGGTGCAGTGTCTATTAAACCAGAAATTCAGTGTATAAGATTCTTTCATAGACTATCTGCTTGGTGCTATAAACCAAGTGTGCAGGGAAATCCTTACTAGTGTCAAGACCAGCCATTAAATGCCGTTTATACTGACATTTCCCTTCACTGATCAGAGGACAATTTGGGTTTCATAGCCATGCATGTAAAGAAATGCCCTGCATTCAAAACTTTCCTGTGGTACATGTGGAAAATTTTGAGAGGACCCTGCATCCATCAGGTATTTTAAAACATTTCCATTAGTAATGACAATAATTGATGAAATAGGTTCCTCTAGTTCCTTCTCTCCCTTTGCCCTCCCCCACACCTTTTGTCTTTTGGTCTCCGGCCGATTTGCTTTCTCTTTCTCTGGATTTTTTCCCTTACGCCTCCCCTTCATCCCTTTGCCCTCTTCCATGACCTGTGTTTTCTTTTCCCGGTGTGGTTCAATCCCCTCTGTTTGCCTCTGTTTCTCCTGCTCTTGTTTTAACACTGTGTCTCTCTCCTCCTCCATTCTCTTTCCCTCCACCCATCCTTTCTTCCCAGTTACTGTGTCAGAGAGGGTAGCCTTAGTGATGTGATTCAGCTTTTCTAAGGCTGCCAATCATGGACGTATCTTTTTAAAGACGATGTTTTAATTAATATGTCTAGATTTATACCCAAGCCTGAGTACCTCTACAGTGAGAACAGTTATATTGTACAGCAGACAACCACAAAAAAGAAAGCTTCTGTCTATCAATTAATCTGACTAATTACCCAAGCTATCACTGCTAGAAAATGTACTACCTTCCTCCCGGAGCCCAGATCTCCTTGCTCCCCCCAGTTAATTACCCAGGAAAGAAGAAGGGCACTTGAGCATGCCCTGAAGGTCAAATGAATGTGAACAAAATCCTAAAGCTGATGACAAATTCCCACTATCTATCAGGCCAAAGTGGGTACAATTTTAAGGGATGAGCAGAACACAGTTTGCCACTGGGCTTCCCCACCAGCTCATCAGGTAGCTATAGCTGACCTCATGTATACTTGCAATTTTAGTTATTTACACATTTGGAACTCAGTTGCATTCATATTAAACCTCCTTTACATTGCTCTGCTGATGAAAGGGGACCTCTGAATAGCAGTAAATTCCATTAATATCTCAAAGTGATGCGACGGGGCATTAGAGCAAAGTGGTTGCTGGCACCTGGAATTCTGCACAAATTCAGGAAGGAATTTTCAAGAGCGCATGGATGCCTTTCCAGGAGATGAGCTTTAGCTGTTGCAAGTTACTGGACTGGGTAAAGCTTAACTGAGTGAAATTCTGTGATGCAGGCTACACCTGTGATGAGACTGAATGCTCTTTATTTTCTGTAGATCTTTATGTTTTTGTTTGTTTTCTTGCAAACAACTCTGAAATTTAAGGCATTTTTGCAACAGTAGGAGAATAAAGATACAGTGATGTTATTTGTGTGGTTTACTTGTTACCTTTGAACAGGATTTATATGGAAAATAATGAATAAACATTTTAATAGGAGGAAAAATTGTGTGAGGGACTGTCAAACTGAGCATGATAGCCTTGTTTTGTACTTAAAAACTCTGATGTTTCCAAAGCAGATTTTGAACAGAGACTTCATGTTTATACCCAGGTCACTGATAAAAATCATTGCTGTTCAAGTGCTCTGATTAATTTAGTTCTGTGAGGTACAACTGCTTGTCCTTGCCATTCAGCAGAGATCTGCCTCTACTCTGAGAGATGGGACTACTTGATAACTGTATGATTATGGTCTGAATGCTCTGTAAATGTTTTTAAAAGCAATAATGAAAATGTGCGAGTAACAACAGATAACTGCGGAAAACCTCTCTTACTGCTATAAAGACGTCACTCAAATGGGGTTTATTTTTCTGTCAAGAAAAATAAGTTCCTTAGGAACTTAGGTCTAGACTGGGATTTCCTAAAGTTTTTGTCCTGGGTATATAAGCAGAATGAGTATGATATTAGCTAGGGGCTGCATCAGAAAATTCTCCTGCATATCCTCCTCTCAAATAAAAGATCCCTCTATGGCTGTTAGAAGGTTTTGCAGACTGCTCATGCCTTGGGAGGAGGAGAAGGGGTTGGGAGAGCATGTTTGGAAACCCTTAAGCTAATGATAACCCCGGTCTGGATCAGTTATAAAAACAAAAAGGTCATACTCCAGTAAAACTTCCACGTTGGACTGAAAAAGCAATCTGTGTTTGAAAAGTAGGGATGGTTTCACCTAGAAGATTTCCATAAATACTGCAAAAATGTGTACAGCGTGGCCTCCTCCCAAGCAATTGTGTCAGTTCAGCTGGGGAAGCGGAGCTGTGAGCCCATGTCCCAGAGTGGAGTGTGCAATGGGGACTTTTTATGCTGACCTCACCACCAAAGAAAAATAGGAAAGATGTGTGACTAAAAATTGAGCTGTGGGTACATTTCTGAGCTGTGTGTATGTTTGGTTTATGAACAAAGTGTAATCACCCTGAACTTGAAATGAAAACTTGTAGCACAAATTTCAGGGCAAGGAATAGGGTGGGGAAGAAGTTTGAAAATGTATAGTTTATGTTAATACTTTTTAAACTCCTTAACATTTATGCAGGTCAGCAAAATCAGAAAATTTACAGCAAATATTTTTCTTTTGTGTGCATACGTGAACAGAAATTTATTGCAGCCTGTTTGTGAGTATAACTGTATCCAGCTAACACTGAGAATATGTTATAAAGTGGGTGTTGGAGATAGTTTTCTGGGTGTGAAAAAACAAATACTCTTTTGAATATAAATGTCAGTTCATAAGGATGCACTGAACACAGATTCAGCATTTATTATTTCTTTTGTTGTTGTTGTTGTTCTGCTTTCCAAATGGGCCCTTTCAAAATTTTACTTCTTTTTCTCTCTAATCACAGTACATGGCTTTTCTCTGTGGCTTCTTGTCCCGTCTTTGTATATTTTTCTTACACACTGTCCAATTTCCTCCTTTTGCTCCTCTGATTTCTCTCATTACCTCTTGCTAGAGACATTCTTCTTAAAATAATAATACAACTACAGAAAAAAAGATTAGTCAGATGCACATAACCATACATTCCTACCATTTTTACACATCCTTCACTTTCTTCCATTCCCTTGGGCTGTCTGTGACTACAGAGCACCCTATAGTCACTGCATGTGTATCAGTGAGCTGTGCCCAAAACAGCTCATGGTCAAGCTGCCTGGTAGGTGTGGGTGGCTGGTCGGTGCTGACACCCGCGTAACAGTGAACACGGTTGCCATAGACCTTTGTTAACATGCTGAAGCCATGTGAACACTGAAGCAGAATGAAAGATTTTGTTCCAGCACTCAGGTCTGTGCTTTGGCCATGGTGAGTTTTCTAATGCAAATATTCCACATTGCAGATCCCAGAGGGAGTTGTTTTCAAGGTGCAGTTAATGCCCATTGCTGGTTTTCCCCGCTGATCCTTATATCCAGAGTGGGGGCAAAGTGTGTGCGAGAGATTCTCCCAGAAGTTAGACTGTAAGGAACGTCTCCGTCTTCTGGTTGGGAATCTGTAACCTCATTACAGATTTTAATACAAACTAGTTTCTGCCCTGTTTTCACGTGTTCTTTTCTTAAACATACTCCTGCAATGTATACTTAATGAAATCAAAAGATTTTAGTGCTTTTTTACCAATAAATGTTTCTTGGTGTTCGATAATTGCTTGAGAAAAAAGCCTTGGCCATAGCCAGTAACTGTACAGAGTCCCATATTAACTAGTGAGCTGGAGCTGATCTATTACCTACAGTCAGCATTAAGACAAAGGGGATGTGGACATAATAAGTGTGCAGAGTTGACAAATGGAAAGGAGAAAATGGATCTTAAAGACTGAATAAAACAGTAGATGTGGCATTTCTACTGAACACAGTGCCATAAAAAGGGAAAGTATTATAAAACAAAAGCTGAAGAAAGAAGGGAAGATTGTTCTTCTGTGTTTCGTGGGTGTTGATGCATATTCCCAGCACACACTGTGAAGCAGTTCTCCACAGGCTGGCTTCTACACCTCACCTATGAGTGCTTTGAAAGAGACTGAACGTAAATTAATATATCCTAATTGCACGTATTAATTTTTAAAAGTCCTTCCTTGGTGTTCTGGAAAAGCAATTTATAAAAGCTTCTCTGTTCATTCAATGCAATCACAGGCTCCATAGACAGAAATTCCTGACGCATTGAAATCAATCTTCCTCTGATACTCCTCCCCCATCACAAACAGCACAGTAAATCCCGATTTGGTTCCAGAGACCTGCTGTGGAGAACCGCTTTTAGAGTCCTTACAAGTTCCAGTGTCCTCATATTATGAGAAATATAAAAGGCAGTGACACCAGCAGTCTGCATCTCCTACCAGACCATGGTGGAGGTGGGTGAAAAGG
Organism: Ibidorhyncha struthersii; assembly: GCA_013398815.1. NCBI lineage: Eukaryota > Metazoa > Chordata > Aves > Charadriiformes > Charadriidae > Ibidorhyncha > Ibidorhyncha struthersii. Next base: position 295,227 of record VZSZ01010368.1, read on the forward strand.
GAGTTCCCTGTCTTCAGTTTCTAGCAAAATCAGGTATTTGTGCATCTGTCTAATTACAGCAGGGAATTGCTGACCTTCAGCTACAGACCTTCCCCTTTGTCAGTCCCTTTTTCCTTTTCCTACAGCTCCTGAGGCTCCGCATCTCGTCATGCCTACCCAGAAGGTGATCAATAATGTCTTGGCCTTACGTTGATTCAGTTCAGCCTCACCACAGATTACATCAGCATTGATAGAGGAGGAGGCAGCTCTGGGAGCAGAATAACTGTTTTCAGCCCATCACCCTCAGCTGGGAAATGCACGTGGTTTTTGAGTTATGAAAGTCTGGACCCAGCTGCTAGGGGGTATTTAAAAGCCACGTATCTTGACACTTGGGAGGAAAACCAGAAAGAAGGTAAATGACACACCACATCTTCTGATCACTTACAATCAAGAGTGCTTGACCTGTGAAAATCATACAGTTTTTGCTTCACCGTTAGTCTGGACAGACAGGCACACACAACCCATAAACAGTGTGCTGGAGAACTCCCAAATTCTTAAGGCAATAGGCAAGCTGGTCCCGAGCAATATCAGATTAATCCAGCCCAAATAAAATAGAAATGAAAGCCACAAAGCTTGACTGCATTTTCAAAGGGATTTTTAGCTGCAGCCATGTAATTATGTTTACATGTTTCTCTGCCCAAAATGCAAGTCATGGTACACTGGTGAAGCAGGAAACTTTCACATTCCACAGGGTCCAGACATCACAGAAACAACCATGAAAAGTTCACACGGCAGGTCAGCTCATCCTGCATTGCTTCAGTGAGGCGCCATGCATTTATGAACTGGGAAACTCATCGTCAGCATGGCCCCGGCAGGACTGCAGACAGGCCAGAAAGTGTGCCAAAACACTTCTTAGGGCTCTGTGGGTGTGCAAGTCAGTTGCTGTTTAAAACCATTAGCTGCCTAATATGAATGTATTCACTATTAACGGAGAATATTACGGTTAGATAATCCCTGCTTAAGATGATTTTCAGTTGTCAGATATCCTTTATTAGAGATACAGTACCATTCTCAGCTTGTCCCATTTCCTTGACACACCAGTACTTAGAAATGACAGAAGTCAATCTAAATTCCTATATGATGAATATAAATTCTTCATGGTAAAAAAAAAATTCTTTTGCTTTCCAGACATGACCACAGGCCCATTTAGCCTTCAGCCTTTGTTATTCTGAGTAAATTCATCAAATAGAGGGTTTGAATTAGAGAGGAGCCAGAATCAGAAACCTGGATCCTCACCAACATTCTGACCTCGGGCATGTTTCAATTATTTTCAAAGCATTTCAGCTGGGCCACTTTCTATAAAAAAGATCAGACCTAAACCCTGGACCTGGACATGCTGAAACTGCAAAGGGATTCAGTTTCAGGTCCAAACAACACAGCTCGAGCTTGTAAAGAGCTGAAACCTAGTCTATCATTACAAAATAGTCACTTTTGGTGGCTCCATTTTGGGGTGTTGGATATGAGATAAAATTAAGGATCTTGATTTTTCAAATGTGGGTGCTTTAAACACTTTGAACATCCAGTTATTTTAGAGATCACTTATTGTTTAAATTCTTTTTCCTCCACAGAATTCTTTAACGGTGGCCAGGACCTACTAGGATTTCATTGTTTCACATTTAACTAATGGATTTAATAACAAAAGAATGGTGATTCCATATATATATTAACTCATCTGGCACACTTTAAAGTATTTGGAAATCTAATTCAATGTGTACAACTCTGTGCTTCTGCTTTACAACTTTGCCAGCAATACAATCTGTATCATTCACTCAGAGATGTCCACTGAGGTTTTACACTTCAATATGCACAGAGTAAATCCTATAAGCATGTAGCTGTCCCCACATTTTGGCACCACAATTAAATATATCCTGAGGCTTTGGCTGGTAATCCAGAGGGTGTCCTAGTAAAAACAAGCCATCTACCATTTTGGATAAAATGTTCCTTTAGCCTGCAACAGCATCTGGCAAACTGGGTAAGGTGAAGGGAATGTACCTCTGCAGAGCTTGCTGGTCAAATGGTATTGTAACAATTAAGCATGGCCAAAGACAATTTTTGTTCTGACTGTGTCTTCTGAATTACAGCTCTGATGACAAGGAAATTGCCTTGTGTAAATAGCAACAGAGTTCAAGTCCAAAGTGACATCCATCTTAAAGTTAAACCAGTTTCAGTACTTATTTAATATTGATTATGCTGTCCATTATATTTGAAGCTAAATGTCTTGTTCATAAAATTCTGTTACAGTCTTTCAGCAGAGCAGTCTATTCTAACTGTCCTTAAAATAGCACCGCACCAAGACTTTTGCTGCAACACTCTTACTGTTTACTGGCCTTTCTCCCTTAATGGCTGTGCTTTTTATAAAAACAAAAACCATACGTTTTTAATTTCCTTAGAATAGTAAGAAAACTTTTTACAGAAACTGCTGCCTAAGCAAATTACAAGTCTATAATATTTCCATTAAGAGATCTTACTTTCCCAATATTGAGTGCTTTTGGTGGTGTGTTATGAAGTCCAACAACATGGAGTGAAAATTGTTCTCGTGACCACAGAAGCATTTTAGATTTTTCTGGTGAGGCCCATAGCCAGGTCATTTAAATATATGTTTGCTTTATGCTTCCTTTTTTGCTTCGTAAGTTAGAGGGATATAGAAGAGATACAGATTTCTTTCCGAAGAATGTTGTCTAAATGGAAGTTGAATAACTTTTAAAGTATTTGTTACAATTTGCCTTACTGGGGAGAAATAGGCACATTTGGATGGTAGCCGCATTGGCAGTCCACAACTACCTCAGTGTCTTTATGGGGTCATTGCTGGCCAGTACGGATAAAAGCCAACATTGGTTTCTGAAGACCTGGTGGGGTAAGAAACAGGGGAAGTGAAGAGAGATGCAAACACTCATTCACCAAAGTGATTAATCTCACTTTTGCTCCATGTAACAGTCCTTCTTTTTGGAATGAATTAACTCTGTTGGGCCCAACATAGTTAAGCAAAATGTCAAAATTTTAAAACTGTCTCTAGTAAATCTTGTATTACAGACTCAAATACATGGGTTGAGAGCCTGATTTATATATGCATGCAGCTTAGGAAGTTGTTGGGTTTTTTTTATACATGCATTGTAGGCCTATGTCAAACTGAACATCACATTTACTAGTCAGGTAACTGTGGGTGCAATTTCACATAGTCAGATAACCACGAAACTACGTTTGCAGGTATTGCAGTTGTGTGTCTACATCCAAGCAATTTTGCAGACTACCTGGTTATGTGCCTGTGGACTGATAAGGACCAGCTCCCAGTGTACGGTGCCTCTGACTGAGTATGTCTGTGTATATGCAGTTGCAGTTTTCTCTAACTTTTTTGCCGTGACGTCTACTTCCTCTTTCACTCAGCTTGAAGGAGTCAAGGGAGGGTCCTTGTATTTTATGAAGCTAACCAGATGTCATAGTGCAAACACCCAAGACAGGGATTGTACACAGTGCTTTATTTGCAATAGTTATCTCACAGAAAAAAAAGCCACTGAATCCAAGAGTCCCACTTGGACCACCTCCAGCTGCGGAGGAATGTAAGGATAAAAAGAGAGTAAGAGTTTACTCAGGAAGAACAGGATCTAGCTTTGCATTATAAGGGTGGAAATAAGGCTACAATAAGTAAACAAAAGATAAAATCTCCTTCCTCTCTGCTTCGCTGGCCTGTCCCTTACCTGTAACTCTTCTGGCCGGCTCTGTATTGCAGATGCTGGGGCATGCATGCCTGGTGTCGTCTGCCTCGGCAACCAGACCATCCGAGGAGACCCAGGTTTCCCTTCTGTCCCTCAGTTACAGCTCTCCATCTATACTGGCCCTTTCATGCCCATGGAAAAGCTCCACGCCTTTATAAGGACCGTGATATTCAAGTGTAGGGATTCTGGCTCCTGTCCTGCCTGTCCTTCCCAGTTAGAAAGGCCACTGTCTTAAATTTTTCTCCAACTCCTCCTTCTCCATGCAGCATAATATACATGGGAAAATGCTTCTCGGCTCAGCCATGTTCTCACTCTGCTACGTATTCACTGTAAAATACTTCTATTTTGTTTAGTGGTTTTGGTTTGCTACTGGAGATCTTACACCCATAAGGCAGGTCAGGCACTGGGTGCGTTGGCTAAGCAGCCTCTGTCCCAGCTTGCTGTGAGCTGCAGGACTTCCCTGCATCACAGGTGAAGAGGTCACTGCAAAGGACTCAGATTCAAGCTGGTTGAGTTCATTACCCAGTTAGCACTGGGTCTGGAAGGAGAAAACAGGAAAGGACTAAGGCAGGAGTTGTGTGATTAGACTTGGGTGGAAGGCTTCTTTGCATTAGGGTCTGGATGGGCTAATGAACAAAGGTGGATGATGGTGGAGCTGGGAAACTCAAGCTCTCAGATCTCAACTGGGTTTGACACTAGTTGCGAAGGGAAGGGGAAAATCCAATGAAGCTGATTAGGCTGGAATGGGACTCATCCCAAGAGATTGCAAAGGGTTGGGGCTGATGCTAGCAGGGACAGGCAGGGTGGCTCTACACTGACACTGTGGCAGGGCTCGGATTAATCCCAGGAGAGTTCAGAGATAATGTTTCGCTTATCAGGAGATGATGAATTGGGCTGTGATTCGGAGGTGGTGCTGAACTGGGGCAAGTGAGTAACTCAGCTGTGTTTCAGCCTGACTCTGCACATGTGGCCTGTGAATCCTTTTGTTTAACCTTCTTGCTTGCCATGAATCAGTAGCCAGCTGGTCATTCAGACTTCCTATGTCTCTTGGTCTCCTGGCTGGCTGTGATTGCCTCTTTATCCAGACCACAAGTCAAAGGAAAAGAGGGGACTTGGAGGGGAGGAGGGAAGGTGGAAATACTGTATGTGCAGGGAGCAGGGGCAAAAGCTGTTTTCACTTGAGCATCCATAAATATTTTGAGCTATTGTTGGATTTTTTACCAGTGCATCCATTCATGTGCGTTAGGCAAAACTGCGCAATGTATTTCACTGTGTCTTACAGACCTGGTCCTTGAAAATGCTTGAATCATGGTGTGACAGGAACCAACCTTTCATTTGGTAGCCTGGATAGAAGTAACGGTGATGCACAAATCAATCACTTCTGCCTCAGAAGCAGAATCCGTAACTTCATCTCAAATTTGTCTCTTCCAGAACTGTCTGACATGCCATCAATCTGGCTTCTGCTCTTTCCACTCCACACTCCTCAAATGCTGTTCTCCCACAGTTTCACTGCTCCATCCTCTCCTGGCACTCCTGAGGCCTCCCTGATTTTCCACTCTTGTCCTGTGGGTTCCTGTCTTTGCCCTTTCCACCGTATCGGGCTGATCTTCGCATTATTACCTCTTCTGTCTTTCCCGCACTTACCTGCAGATCAGCCTCTCCATTTCTGAGCCAAAATTTGTAGATGCTTTTCCCAACAACTACACCTGCCTAACCAGTTCCTACCCACGCTCCTGGTTGTGTCATCTTCACGCCTCCCTATTACTCATGCTAAAATAACTGTTTGTGGTGCTACATGTGATGTTACATGTCGGAGCAAGTCAATGAACTCCTCCATGCCTGAAGCGTATGCGGAGAAGCAGAAAAAGGCATTGCACATTGCAATTTGCTTCAGTGCTCCTCAGGCTGCTCCATGGGAATAACACGGGGGCAGCGATGGGAGAGGGACGAGCGCTGGGAGTGCTTGAAAACCACAGGCTTAACTTGACTTCCTTCAGACAGGCCTATTGCTCCGGGCCTCTGCCCGCGCAGTGTATGGTGAGTGGAAACAGTCTTGCCTTGCCCGCGTTTGGCACCGCCTGGAAGCTGTGTGACTGGGTTTGTGTGGCCCAGAGTCCAAACTAATGAGCTCCGTTAAAGACAGGTTATACTGAACCAGCTGCAAACCACCCTCCCCTGCGCTTCATCTGTTCTTCTCACCGCTGACAGGGACAGAACAGAATTCCTCTCTCTCCAGCTTTCTTACTCGCCCAGCACCACAGGGGCTCCAAATCAACTGTGTCCAGAACATTTTTCCCGTGATTTTGTGTGCATTCCTTGGATGTCAGCCTCATGAACTTAACACAGTATCTGCTATGCTGATGCCTACATTGGTACTACCTAGCAGATCCTGCTAGCTGCTTCGCTGCTCCTTCTGTGGAAAAGCATTTAGCATTTAATAGGGATGAAAATAATAGTATTATATAGAAACAAAGTTGGAAATGGCTGTGATATATCAAACAAATGAAAATTCTATACTGAATGAGATCCTTCCGGGTGAACTTTTAGCCCCACCTAAGGAATTTAATAGAAAATTCTATCCATCTAAAATGCTATAGAGTGATTTAAATATTTTGTATGAAGGCACTAACTTTCTGTGAAATTAACTTGGCCCTTTTCGTAATGTTTCTCATCTGCATCAGTTTAATATTCTCATTCTGGTGGACAGCATTTTCTGAAGACGTGTATTCTAGATTACACTTTCTGGCCACTGATCTAATGGCAAAATTAAACAGAGATCTTAAAAATATCAGCTGACTGGCATATTGGTGAGAGTTAAAGACTAAAAGGTTGCTTTGCTACGAGGACTGGAATTCTTTGGCGTGCCAACAAAGTTGCCAGCTGGCTATAATAGAAGAAAAATGAGCAGAGCATCTGCAAGATATTTACAGTAAGGGCAGAGGGAGGAGGGGAGCAGCCTTCAGAGTTTATCAGTGGTATGCAGAGGTCAAAACGTTTATCAAACCAATTTGATGTGAAAAACCCTAATGAGAAAGGGATTTTGAACATTCTCAGTAAGTCCCAGGCTGATGAGTTGCGTCTTCCTAAGTGCACTTTGTTTCCCTCGGGAACTGGACAGAGGGGAAGGAAAGGGGCAGTGGTAGGAAGGGGGAGGAGGCTGAAGGAAGCCGATTCCTGCGTGTAAGGGTGTATGGCAATGGTGTGGAACCGCTGGGCTGTTGCCGGTGCACAGCCACAGCCTTGGCTTGGGCCGCCTGTGCTGCCTTACCCAGCATCCCCGTTCCTCCTGCCCTGAATGGATTTCATTATCCCTGTCTGGAATGCAAAGACATTTCTTCCAGCCAGTAATGTACATATATAAACAAAGTGAAAAGGCAGAGGAAGCAGATGCTGGTCCCCCCCCCACTCTCAACTGACCCCTGGTAACTCCTGTCTCGTACGGGAGGCTGGGGGAGGATGGAAAAATCCCCTCAGTCATCCTCATTTTCCTGGATTATTCCCTACTGAAAAAGCCCAGACTCCCCTCCTTCACCATCCTGCAGCTCCCGGTCCTGTTGTTTTGCAGCACATGCTGCTCTGCTCTGCTGNTCAACTCCGCAGCTCAGGGCTGCTGGAGCTGGTGGGGGATTTCCAGGAATGGAGAAGATTTCCAGCCTTTGCTGTCACTGCGGAAGCACAAGGGGCTTTCCAACACACAGGCTCTGATTTCCAACACTGACTCAGAAGGAAGGCCAAAGGGGATGGGTGTTTTAGCCTGACCGTCCCTCAAGAGGTGAAATGTGAACTTTAAATCCTCAGTCTTAGATGAATTCAGGTCCTCGGGTATGAAGGGTGAAGGGTATCAAAGATGGTATGAAGCAAGTTTTGTCTTCCCACTTTTCTGCTCTCATTTCTTACATTAAAGCAGATCAGTTCCCCATCACGGGAAGTGTGCAGCTCCTGATGGCCACTTCTTCCCCAAGGCAGAAAGACTTAGGGCTCTCCTGGAGAGGAAATTACAAATTTCTTTGCCAGGAGAGTTCATCCCATCCTTTTCCCTCTCGTCTCTCTGACCACTCTTCATCCAGCATCTCAGTTATACTTAATCAGTTCAGCCAGAGGTGAGGTGCTTAGGCTGGCAAGGGTGGATGGGAAGGATCAGTGTGGGAAACAACGTTTGCGCAGTTACTGGGTGACATAGAGAAGTGTGCTCGTTGTGGAGCTCCTCAGCTGAGCCTTGTTTAGCCCACCCTCCTGGCAAGCTGTGAGGCAGCAGGACTGTGCAGCAGCAATCTCCCACCGCAGCCATTCCTGGGGGATTAGTCACTGACTTCCCAGGAAATGGGATCCAGTCCCGAGGGTCTAAAACTTGTGTGTGATGGTTGGGGTGACTCCTCTGAAGCAAATGCAAGCACAGAACTGGTTTAAGCAAGAGCCTTTGCTTTTTTCCTCCACACCCTGCCCAAGGACATTGCATAGCTGCCGGTGGTGGTTGTTCAGAGGGAGATGAGTGAAAGCACACTCTAGACATTAGCCGGGAGCAACAGCAACTGGTTTCAGGCATGTGACTACCAAGGAGTAGTGGCAACCCCTTGTTCTCCCTCTGTGCCTGCACTGCTTGCAGCTGCAGTGTGCATTAGAGCTGTTTTTTTGGCTGCTGTCGATGAAGTTGATTAGTCCAAAGAGACCAAAACCACAGCAAGACCAGACTGTGTACAGTCTGGTTTCCCTCCTCTCCCTGCTATCTTTTCCTTGACAAACTGCCCTACCCTGAGGCTGACCTGAAGCTCAGGTAGCTGAGACTCCCTTGACCCCCCTACCTTCAGCTGTTTGAAAATACCTATATAAAAACCTGTAGTAAAATGCTTGAGTTAAATGCGTATGATCAAGTTTGTCAAAGTGAGTAGGCCACGTACCTGACCTCCTGTAAAAATTAACGAGCTTATTCACAGCATCCTGCTGGTAATTTCCGTCCTGCAAAATCAAAACCAAATAGAGACTGTGAGGTGGTTGTTTCGATTAAAAAGCTACCGGCTGCTTGGTGTGTGGCAAGCCTGGGAGAAGGAGAAGAACAGAACGAGATACTTCACTGCTCCTCAAGCACCCCACGCTAAGATTTCTTGGTGTTTACAAGTCACTGTCCTGCCCACCTAATAACCTGAAATGTGCGTTTCAAGACAGGAGGGACTATGGAAGGTTTTGGAACGGGCAGCTGTGGCTGGTGTGCGCAAGGCACTGTGAAGCTTTGAGGGCTGGTATGCAGGATGCGTGCAGCCCCTTTTCTCTACCTCTGGTGGTGGAGGTTTTGATGGGAAATTTAGTCTGAGAAAACAGTGACAAATGACCAGTCTGTGGAGAAGGGAATAGGAAGAAGGGGAGAGGAGAGAAAAGAGAAGATAATAGGGAAGGAATGTTGTTCTTGGAAGAACATTTTAAAGAGGAAGCAGATCATGTAACAGCCATGGGCAACACCACTTGAATCTTTCATAAAAACAAGGGAAACCAGGACTATGATTCAGCTCATAGCATGATACCACCAGTCTCGGACAAAGAGGCAGTGAGGGTCAGGGCTGGCTCTGCATCTGTGTCTCTTGGACAGTCACAATCCTTCTGTTCCCCTTGTGATTTGATCTACCTAGGAAATGAAGACGTATCCCTGGGACAAACACTCCACAGTGTGGCTTACTGTGTAAGATGGCTTTTTTCCTACGTCCCTCTTGAAAACAGGGCGTAAACCCACCTGAGGCTCCATAGCATGCAGGCAGCCCTGCTCCGCTGTAGCTCTCTGCAGGGAAGAGGAACGAGTGCTGTCGGCCCAGGGAGGACAGTGGCCAGGCACGACTCCAGCTCTGAGGTAGCGGCAGTGCAATGAGATGATGCAGAAAATGGCTGTGTCAGGCCATATAATGCCACAGCATGGTGCATAAAGCTGGTATCAGCATCACTTTGATATTCCTGGGTTTCATTGCATTTGGAACTGCAATTACTACCCCATTATATGTTGTTTCTGCATCTGGGTCTCCTGCCTGTGCCTGTAACTTATTTAGCTACCCCTGTTTCATCGTCAGAAAAACCAAATTACCTCCAAAAGCACTGAGCCCTTCAGTGCCTTCTCCCATGCCTCTTTTCATATCTATCATTGTATTGCCATTGACCCTGTCCACGAAAACTTTTTGTGTCTGTTAAAAGGAGCCTCCGCTCTCATCTGCGGCTGGCATGCAGGAGGCACGCAAACCTTTCCATTTCCTTCAAGGTCGGTGCCTCCTGCTCTGTAACGTTGTTCCTCAGGGCACAGTGTTGCTTCAAAGTACAAATTCCATCTGGAAGGGATCCGATAGCTCATTGTCTGGCAGGAGTCATTTCCTCTAGGTAAAATGCCTTTTTTTACACTTGGCAGGGATGACAGTTTCCGAAACAACTCTCTGCATGGAAGTATTAGCACAGAGTGTTTTTCTGTTGCTTTGCTTCTGGACTGTCAGTAGGAGACATACGGAGAGACTGTTCATATGGAGTCCTCTCGACAGAAAGCGCGGTCTCCTGTGAGCAGGTCCACAGGGTGTGACTCTGCTGGGCTCGTCAGTGCCTCCACACAGAGCAGCAAAGTCTGTGCCACTGCCCTCGTCCTTATGACATGAGAAAAACACCATCAAATATAGCTCGGAAGGCACACCCAGCACTGCTGAAAGGGAGCTCCAAGACCTATTAACTCACTCATTTCATTATTCTGCTGGTTTTTTCATGGTTCCTGTATTCCTGTTCCATGAGGTTTTTCAGTGACCTATTTTCTTGGCAAGTCACAGACTCCAGGGATGGGAAAGTAAATACAGAATAACCTAACATGGACAAGCCCATGTCCCTCAGATGTGGGCTGCTAGAGGACATCGCATCCCAGCACAGCTGCGACAGGAGCAGGCAGCTGAACGGCCACTGCCAAACTTGAGCAAGAAGCACGGGGCAGGAGGTGGCCCACAGCAGCCTCACCGCACTGATCTCTTTCCCCACCACAAAGGGTGGCCTGAATCTCTCCCAGAGGTCCACATACCACAGCCTGCTTTTCCTTCAAGGCAACCACAGAAAGATTTATTTGTCTAAAGAAAGGAGAAGCAAGGATTTTAACTCCTTACTGCTGTAACTGGTCAGTGGATTGCTCCCTTATGTAGCTACCTACCAGGTGGTCTAAGCCTCCCAAGCTCTGAGACTGTGGGATGCTGTTATTTAACTCTTCCATTTCTCAGGAGTGATGGAGACCTCCCTCATCACAGGAGGTAACACCTTAAATCACTACAGCTGTTCCAGAAATGACTGGGCCCTGGCAGCTGTTAGAGATTTTAGCTACAAGGTCTCCCCAGTTTCAATACAGCTGTGCTGTATTTGTTTGTGCTGCTTGGTTTGTGCTCCAGACACTCCCAAGCAGCAGCTTGCCCTTGTTTCTTGGGGTCTAACTCTACACCTACGCTGTGTCCCCAGCAGCATTAATCACAGGCCTTTTGGTTACACTGGGATGTTTCAGTTTCCATTGCAGGCTCCAGAGAAACTGTCACTGTCCGTAGGCTTCATCCTTCCACAGCTCTGCCACCTTGGCATATGTCACATGGAAAATGCAACCAACGCAAATACCGATGCTGCGGGAAGTGCGCTTGGCAGAGCAAAGACATCGTTCTGCTCTCTGCCTCGGTCCAGGAGCTCTGCTGTCTCCTGCCACCCCACCGCCCCTGTCTTTTCTGGGCTGTGACATTTTGCCCTTGTAATCGTCCTGCTCCATACCTTATCCAGCAAAGCTGACTTCGCTTGTTTTTAGCAGCTTTGCCCTGAGCTATGCAATGGGCCATTGTTTATTATTCTGTAAAACATCTCGAAGCTTTAAGAAGGTACATGGCTACATTTCTACTCTGCTGTGGCAAACCTTGCTCTGTCAGGAGGTCAGAGATTTCTTGACATGTGCACTATTTACAGGAAGAGAGGGAGAGGGAGAGAAAGGAGGGGTAGCGTGCAAACTCTACACAAAATGCCTGCAGAGGAAGGCCTGGTTTAGGCATCTTCTCATTTTCTAGCATTTCAGTTAGGTTCCTTGTTCAGTGTTTGCAGAAAGTGTCTCATGATGTGTCTAACTATGACAGCAAGCAGTGCTGGGAGACCAAAAAATGCATTTTTCTAATAATAAATGTTCCCCATTCTGTTAAGTGACTATGGAGCACACATAACTGAGCCTGGATTTTCTTTGGATCCAGCTGCCTGGAGCCCTATTTATCCTCCATTGGAATTTCTGCTAATTGGGCTGAGAGCTGAGATGTCTGTTTGGACTACACTTTTCTCAAATACGCAAGAGCACTTGGTATCATTTTATCTCAAGTGAAAGATGGAAAACCGTCTGTCTCTCAGGAAAATCATTGGGCCAGGAAGCCTAAAGATCTTTGTGATTACAGAGTGGGATACCACTAATTTAATTTTAGCCATCTAAAGGCCATGGCATCTCACCTAAGCTATTTGTCTGGTGTCTCTCTATAATCAGTGGAAGAAGATAAGCCCGTCTGGGGATGACTCATTCCATCTATTTTAGGGTGGGGTGAATCACCCCTTTGCAGCTGCCTTTCTCTATCTGTTGACTACAGAAGGAATCAAAATAAATCCCTTAGACCAGAGATACCTAATCTGAAGTAGCTAGAGTTACAGCTAGAATCACCCACTCTTGGTAATACTGAGAAGCTCGGTCAAAGAACCCTTTCTGCTGCCTGGAGGTTGTCCTGTGTGGTGGAAGGATTGCATGGTAATAAAAATAAAAGTGATGCATCTTCATCTTATTTCCACACACTGCTATGCAGGACCCAGTGGTTTCTTCTAATCTATTGCATTTTCACCTTCTGTATCTTCCTTGGATGTCAGAAGAGTTTTTTAGCAGTTAAACAGGTTGACGGGGTGCAGCAATGCCAGCTGTCCCGGCCCCTGTCCCACAGACTCCCACAGCGATGGAGAGGCCCCCCACAAGCCGCAGAGGGGACTGGTGGAGGAACTAAAGGCCATTTCCTCAGCAACTTAGTCCTGGATTGCTGGCTGGCTGCAGCAGCAGCAGGAAGAACATAATGTATGATATAACATATAGAGTAACTATAAATAAAATTAAGCATCATAGAGCCTTTCCTATGACTTTGACCTAGAGCTGCCTACACTCTGTATTCCATTTTGTGCATGAAAGCTCACTTGACCTCACTCACCACAGCTGCACACCAACATATTCCCAACTTAAATACTAGTCCAAGTGAGATGTGATTCTGGCCCAGCTCCTTATTATGCTCCTGTTGCTTCCTGGTTTAGTAAGAGCGGCCATGGGGTAAGATACCTGGCCCAGCTCAGGTGGCCCAGTTTTCGCTATGGCTGGCTGGCTGCGTCTCTAGGTGAGAAGGTCTGTGAAGGAGCATTGCATATATGTTGGGGGACTAGCAGATACCCCTGGTGGACATGCAACCTGGATTGGTCCTGTGGGAACGTCATGTGAAACTGAAGTGGAGTGGGGTGCAGCAAAAGGAAAAAATTAAAGAAAAACAGTTTGGAGGAGGGGAGAGGCAAGTGATTGTTTTTTTAACAGGCATGTAACATCACTTTGTAATTGCTGTCTTTTTGTCTGTGTAGGTGCTCATATGGTCGTATTAGTCTTGTACTTCTATCACTGACTAAAATTGTTTAAGCAGTATGTAAACTGCAATTAAAAAGTATCCATGCTAGCTTGTCCTAGAGATTGATTTTGTTACTGAGAAGTACCTGGTCACAGGCCAAGGTCTTTTCCGCAGGATGCCAATGCGCTACGTGGCAAGAGCTTCTGTTTCAGAGTTTTCCATCCGGGCTTTTGAATCCCAGGCACTTGCCAAGCCACTTGTCAGGCCAGTTAGGAGATCTCTTAGGGTAGCAGCCCAGAGTCTGTTTAACTAACATTTTCCTACAGTTACATAAGGGGGGTGTAGAATACTAGTTAGGGAGGAAAATTTAAGCTTGTCTCTAAAAGGCGAAGTGAATTTCCCCATCTCACCAGCTATATCTGACCTCACCTTCCGGTCTCATACCACCAGCTCAATGTCAATCAATAGCTGTTTCCATATTCTATGATTGTGCTGTTGTGGAAACCTCTTGTAAGAGCTCGTTCCCTGTCCAAGAATATTTGCTTATTGAGTATCTCTTTATCAGTCCTGGCTGATCTGCAGTCTCGCAGTTTGCAGCTTCTTCTTTGGTTCCCTTTCCAGTATGTCCAAACTGCCGGTACCTTCTGCACTGGTTCTGCACAATGTCTAGTTCCTCCTGAGATCCATTCCCCAGTCTGCAGCTGCGCAGTCTCATCTCAGCCAGGCAATGCAAATTCAAATTCTCTCCAGCCATTTGTTCTAATATTGCTTTTAAAAGAGCAATGATGTGAGTGTTGGGATACCTGGGAAAATTCCAGATGGAAAATCTTGCTTAAAAGAACTTCCTTTGGTAGCAACTACAGGAAATGTTATTCTTCCCTCTCTGTCCTACAAAAAATGGGTGTGATCTCACTGCTGTCATCCCATCCTTGGCTGAATTTCAATAGGAGGATGCAAAATGGTTTCATGACAGATTTATATGAAGCTGTCCTCAAATAATTAATAGGAGGATCAGTCTAGGGAAAAACTGTTATTAGCAATTCACATGTGGGTGTTAAGTGTCAACCCCCCAAAATTGCTTCCATGAGTCACCTTAGAGTACCCTGGTGCCTGGAGAGAATGAAAAAGTGTATCTGCAAAAGAGTTGTCATGGAAACATAAAAATAGCTCTGGAAGGGATGTTGAAGGGCCAGCTAGTCCCTTCCCCTATTACAAGATAAGATCAAATATAATTTAACCATTTCCGACAGACGTTCCCTAACTATTGTTAGAAACCTCCTCAGCTTCCCAAGGCAACCTGCTCCATTACTTCATTTTTTCTGGAAAGGTAACATTTCTAGACAGCTGATCATTCTTATTGTCATCCTTATTCCTCTTGGTCCATATCTTTCCGAACATTTCCCCAGAACAGACTCAGGTTCTGCAGGTGAAGCTTTACTAGTGCTGATTTGAGCTAAATTATTACTTATTGCATCTTATTTATTAAATCTTAATGTAATCTCCTGTGCTTCAGGATGGCACTGCATGGATGGTAATCTGCCAGAGCTCCCAGAAAACTTATTCCTTCTCCAAAAGAATGTGAATGAACTCTGACTACATCATATAGTCTTCTAGTGGTGCATTACCAAGAGGACCATCCCTTTCCACAGCTTTGAAAACCTTATGTAGCACACTAATTTGGGTAGCAGGAGTCATGGTGAAATTTATGTGCTCCTGTTTAGACTGAAATGGTTTCAGCTGGGACAAATACCACATCCCTACGGATGAGTTCAGAGTTCACTGCCTGAAGCCATAGACATGTGTGGAGGAAAAGGTCTGCAGTGGTTTGTCCTGCGCAGTCAGAGGTGACTCCTTTCCTCTGAGAAGCCAGTGTTTGTGTCAGGCATTTATGACTGAACAGGGCTATTGGTAAGTTTCACATGCAAGACTATCGATTAGCTTGTGCTAGGAAAGCTGAACCACCTGTAGTCCTCAAGCTGTTTTGCTTCCTGTAGGGAATGTGTCTGCTGGGGGTGGTGTGGTTTTTCATGCTGTCTTAGCCAGTTTTGACTTCTCAGTATTATTTTAAACAAAATAATTTGATAAAACTAGTTGAATTGTTTTATTTAAACTGTTTTACCATTGAAAACTATGGGGTTTAACTGCATGTATTTTCTGAAAAAAAAAAAAAAAAAAAAAAGGGTTTTTTTAATTTTTTTTTAATTCATACCCTGAAATTATGTAGTTTGAACACTGCATTTGAGTTTTCTGGGAAAAGGTGCAATAGGGATTCTTTATACCTCTGTACTTTTCTGTACTCAGGCTTCTCAGCTGAAGTATATCTCCTGTGATATGATTCCTGCAATATAACTGTCTCCCTTTATCATGATGGATGATGGTGGTATTTACAGTTTGATAAGCTTCTATTTAGGAAACACCTGAATTCCAGCTTCTGGGTTTTATGGCAAATATTTCAAGGTTTAGCTTATCTGCCAGTGAAAAGCTATCATTTTAGAATCATAGAATAGTTTGGGTTGGAAGGGACCTTTAAAGGTCATCTAATCTAACCTCGTCTGCAATAAGCAGGGACACCTTCAACTAGATCAGGTTGCTCAGAGCCCCATCCAACCTGACCTTGAATGTTTCCAGGGATGGGGCATCTACCACCTCTCTGGGCAACCTGTGCCACTGTTTCACTACCCTCAGCATAAAAAAATCTCTTCCTTATATCTAGTCTAAACCTACCCTCTGTTATTTTAAAGCCATTACCCCTTGCCCTATTGCCCTATTAGGCCCTGCTAAAAAGTTTGTCCCCATCTTTCCTGTAGGCCCCCTTTAAGTACTGAAAGGTTGCAATAAGGTCTCCCTGGAGCCTTCTCTTCTCCAGGCTGAACAACCCCAACTCTCTCAGCCTGTCCTCATAGCAG
>VZSZ01010368.1:321590-333375 GCA_013398815.1 Ibidorhyncha struthersii
TGAGGTGTTGAACTGCTATGATTGTTGTATTGTTTCACTGCCAGAGGTGAAACTAAACTGTGGGGAGAAAGAAGAGGGAGGAAAGGGAAGAAAGATTACGGTCAGACCCCCCCTCCCTGTGCAGACTGTCTGAATGCTTGGTGGTGTTGTGGTGAACCCTTTAGAAAATGCTGCAATTCCCCTTCTCCCTTTTTCTAAGAAGTAAATGAAGACGAGCAAATTCATGCAACCATCATATTTCATTTAGTCTTCTCCGAATCCTGGTGCAACACTCCTGAGAAAAAGTCTAGCTAATATGGGATCTGTGCCTCGGAGCTACAGGTCTTGCATGAATGCCCATGACTGAACATGACTTTTGAAGCAGCACAAAACATTTAAAATCTGATAAGCAGCAATGCTCCGGCCGAGAGTCCTCAGATGATGCTCCGTGTAGCACAGGCCGTTGTATTTTACAGACACGGCCAGATCCCTTGTACATTCAAGCTCCTCCCCAGCTGCTTAAAATCCCTGAGAGACAACAAGCCGTGGGTGCTCCTACACGTGGGTCAAGCCCATAACCTGCTCCTTTCGCTCCCGTCCGTTCACCCCCAGACTCACAGAAAGTAACTCTGACATCCGCTTTTATCTCTGGGACACCTGTGACCCCTCTGTTCCCTGCCCTGTGCCAGGGGCAATGCGGGGACACCCTGTCATGCTCTGCTGGTGGCACTGCTGTCCTCCATGTGTGCCCCCCATTCCAGTCTCTGCCCCATTCTAGAGGCTCTTCATGCCCCTCATTTTTTTCTCCTATAGCTCCAGTTCTCCCCTTCCCACCCCTCACTGTGTCTCTTGCTGCATTTACCCTCTGTTCTGTGGCCAGGGGCCATCCTGTATCCTTCAGGCCTTTTTCCACCTTTATCTCCCTGCCTGTCACGACTGCACAACACAGAAATCCAGCCTGGTTCATGCTTTAAGACCCTCTGAAATTTAAAGATGGTTGTATCCAGGGATCTGGCAGCTAAAGATACAGCGTGTTCATGAAACTGAGATCCTATTGCAATTTCAGATGTGTCTAAATTTAGAGAACGTTCAGACTTTTTCTTATTTTTGCCTATGCCTGTCTTGACTTAAGACCCTTGATGAATAGCTATGTGAGCGTGTGGTCATGCCGGCACACTCGGAGAGATGCCAGCAAGTCACTGACCACGAGCAAACGCTGCCCTTGCCAGAGGGGCCTGAAGCACTGGCCAGGCTGAAACAAGGGGACCACAGCTGAGACAGCCAAAGCTGCTTCTCCTTCTGCTTGTTCCAGCTGTTTGCAGGGCCACAGGACCGAGGGCATGTTACATGTTAATAAACTGTAGTAGACTGGAAAGATATCTGAATCATAAAGTCAGGTTTTTCCTCCTAATGGAAACAAGGACCCAAGTATCACTAATCAACCTAACTCCAGGCAGTAATGCGACAGATCCAAGAAGAAGAAGAAATAAATGCCTCCTTCCCAGGAGGAATCTCCAGATAGATAAGAAAGTATGAGACACATCTGGCCCCAAATACCCAGGATCGATAGATGCATTATGGATAGCAGCAGCCAGTGTGTGCACTCCCATCTCCTCCATAATAACAGCCTGACACCACCATTTTTATACCTGCCACAGCGTAATTTTGTCCCCCAGGGGTTATGTCCGCTTAGCCTGCAAATCAAAACAGGGGGACCATGACTGCAAGTCATTGTGCTTGTCTCCAAACCTGCTTACCTTCGGCCATATCTGGCTGAGCAGCTTCAAATACTTGCATATCCAGATACTTGGATGTGGAGCATGGGTGGCCACATTGCCGTTACATGAGAAAGCTTGCAGGGGGTTTCCTCAGGTTAGACCAAACCCCAGATGAGGCTCTTCTCCAGACATCTCTGACGCCTGACAGCATCTCATGCTGGAGAAGAGCAGGGCTTGTTGGCTAAGGTCTTTGTGAACTTCCCTGCTGCGCTTGCCACAATGAGTCATGCATACAGCTCCTTCTGATCCCTGGGTGCACAGCTGTGCTCCCCAAAAGCCCCGGGATGTCTGCTTCACCCCTGCAGACCTTCCCAGTGCTCCCAGTTCAGATGAACACCAGTCCTTTCCATGGGCATTGCCTGAAAGTGGCCTGCTTGGCCCTTTTCCTGTTGTTTGTGGTGTCCACGTTACCCCTTTGCCACACCACACACAGTGTTTCAGATGTTTTCACAGACAGCAGCATCTTCTGCTTGTTTCTCCCGCCAGCAATCCAAGTCATGCCCCAGCCTGGCAGTCATCGTGGCCTAACCAACACTGACATGTACAACCTATTAATCACGAGATTAACCCATAAGATAAGATACCTACATGCACTGAGGATAAACTGGGCCTATGGTGTGAAAAGTGATGTCTTCTTCTAGCAGTTAACTCGTATGAAGGACATCATGTGCCCCATTCTTGCATGGATTTGCTTCTATTATTTTCAACACATATGCAAATAGCCAGTCTTGGCTCCAATGCCTCCTAATTAGGGAGGCCTTATGATTCACCGTCATTACATTTAGTAGATCTTCATGAACTGAAGTTAAAATATCAAGATTCCAGGCCACAAAAGCTCTTTCATAACCTTCATTCACAATTAGGCTTGTGCTGCATTCTTGTCATTTTGAAATGACCCTTGTTTTGAACACTGCATCTTGTGATGCACAAACTGACTACAGGAAAAGCTTTCTAGACTAACATAACTCATTGATAATACAATAGTTGTATGTTTTATCTACAGATCTCTGATCTAGGGAGTCATTATTTCTTAAAGTCTTTGCCGTAGCAACGGAGAAACACTGC
The DNA here is from genome assembly GCA_013398815.1 of Ibidorhyncha struthersii. Lineage (NCBI taxonomy): Eukaryota > Metazoa > Chordata > Aves > Charadriiformes > Charadriidae > Ibidorhyncha > Ibidorhyncha struthersii. The sequence goes on from VZSZ01010368.1 coordinate 324,413, forward strand.
AGAGTATTATTGAAAATTATTGTGTAGTAATGGCGCATTATTTTACAATATTTTCATAACATAAGCCTGTTCCAAGTACCAACTGGAATATCCAGAAGAGCACCCTTAACCGATGGCTCCAAATTCCCCATTGGCACTGCGTTTCACAGTGGCAGCTATAACCTGCCCAGTCCTCACATGTGTTTCTAATCTCATCTGAAACGCACGTATTTATCCAGAGCCTGGCGTGACTTCAAGGAATCTGTTGTGATTTATCAAGGGAATATTGTGCATTCGGAAATTGTCTGCATACTTACCTACACAATGGGCTCCTCTGCTACATGAACCCCCTTGAGACAGCTCCTTCCCCAGTACCCCCCAGCTGCTCCTCCTGTTTCCTTGTTTATTCTCCTGCACATTGGCATTTCTGGCTGTGCACCTCTGTGTTCCCACACGACTTTTTGAGAACAGCAGGTCACACTGTCTGCTCACCCCTCGTTGTGCACATGTGCTGGAGAAGTTCAACAAGGCAAAGTGCAAGGTCCTGCACGTGGGCTGGGGCAATCTCAAGCACAAATACAGGCTGGGCAGAGAATGGATGGAGAGCAGCCCCGAGGAGAAGGACTTGGGGGTGTTAGTTGATGAGAAACTCAACATGAGCCAGCATGCACCCCAATTCCCATTGAAGCAGCTGTGTCAGCTAAGCCTGGGCAAAGGAAGGTCTGTGGTGGGAACCTGAGAGACATGGAAGGGAGGAGAAGGATTTGTAGAAGAGGCTTTCAGTGAAGAAATGAACGTTGTGTTTTTTTAAAACAAAAACTCAGCCTCTCAGCTATTTGTAAGGTCAGCAGCAGCAGCTGCAGTGGGGCTCCTGTTTGGGAGGTAACAGCAATACGGCTTACAATTAGTAACGATAAATGAGGATTTTTACAGCTGTGCAGTCTCGCTGCCCCACTCTGCTCCTGTGTATCCCAGAGTTGTTAGTGCAGCCCTATCAGGAAGGCACATCTGTTCTTGCTTGTATTGAGCTCATGTTTTCCAGCTTCTCCTCACAGCTGTGAGGGGCTATTTTCTCAAAACAGAAGCTCGAGATGAGCCTGGAGGTAACAACTTCACCTAAAAAGCTGGTCTGCACGCAGAAGCCTAAAGCGTTTGTCTATATGGATATATAGGATAGACATCAGTGCTGCTCTCAGCCAGCCTAAGTCTATATTTCACTATGAGGGTAGCACCAAAGTCTTCTATGTTGTACTTTGTGTGTCTTGACCGTGGCACTGAGATGTTTAGCACACTTTCATGGAGCTGCTGTGGGGCTCACAGCTCCTTCTGAGCTTGTCTCTGCTGTTGAGACAGCTGTTGAGAGTTACTGTGTTGACAGCTGGTGGAAATGGGTCTTGCAGGGATCCAAGGTCAGTTTGGACTAGCAGAGTGGTTCTCCATCAGCAACCATCCTAGATATTTTCAGAGATACAGGTGCTTTGGAGGGTGTGCTGGAGCTTGAGATCGTAGTATTTGGGCAGGATGACTGGACCTGCCCTAGCTGGCAAGAGGAACAAGATTGGCTCAGGTTGACCTGCAGCTGTGGCTGGTCTCTGTGGGACTCCTTGAAGCTAGGTTATGGTGTGCCTTGCTGGCAGCTATACTGACGTGGAGGTGAATAGTGCTGCATGACTGGAGAGTAAGGGGTGTTGGCTCATACTGTAGAGAAAAGGACTTGGAAACAAGCTGACAGTGCTGATAAGTGTCCTGACAGTTACAGGCAATCAAACAACTCACCATCTACCTTTGTTTTCTTTGCTTTGGGGGTTATTTTGAAACAGAAGTTTCTTCTGTGGGATCTAACCAGCATTTCCCACAGGGCTGGGCAAAGTGCAAGGTAAATGGCAGAGAGAAAGCTGGCATGAGTATCACCAGGCAAACTGCAAACGGTGCCCAAAGAGAGAAACCAGAGACAAGGGTGAAAGCTTTCCTCAGACTGCTCTTTCTCCCACTCCTCACCCTTGGCTCAGAAGATCCTGAGTACACAGTGGCAGGTCCCCGAGGTGTGCTGTGCTTGCCAGCAAGCCCTGGTTGTGTTGAAGCAGGGTGGAACTGTTGAAGCCAGCCTACCACTGCTCTTCAGGCTCCTGTGTTCAGACCGAAACAAGATAAAGTTCAGCTGTTACCAAACTTAGTTAAAATAATGGGTTCCTTTGGGGTTATGCAAGTGTCACATGGCACCCGAGGCCCAAAGCTGAAAGGCGCCTGTGTGATGGGGGTGTTGCGCTCAGATTTTTGCAATCTTCTGCCTCCTACGTATATAATATTACCCAGGCGTTTCTGGCAGTGTATGCACTCAGAAGTGCTCTCCCCAGCAGTGATGTGATCTCTGCTTTATTCAGCATGTAAGATTCCACCTTGGTGGCCTTGCTGGTGAGAAATTATTCTGATTTCAACACCACCTTGTTGCACCCAGGACACCTACACGGACCTTCCTGTGCCCTTCCCCCATCTGGTGCCTCCTTCTGCTGGTCAGTCTCACTTGAATTTGTTCTTCAATAGATGTTTCCTGCCACAGCAGAGCATCTCCAGCTGTAGCCTCCCATAGTGTGGAGCTGACACCACACCACTGGAGACTGGAGGATTTCTTTGTAACCTTTTTGTCTTTCTCTGAGCTATTCCCTTTACTTTAGCCGACCATAAACCCCAGAATAGACAAAAGTGTATATTTACTTTCTGCAGTTTCCCAGATCTGACAGAGGAAGCACCATCGCTCCTCTGTTATGCACGTCTGACTGGAGTCCAGTGGTATCCTAACTTTGCATTTACTATTTCTTCCTCCAGCAGCAGTTGCTTCCCTGATCTAGGTGGGGATAAGTTAGGAGAGGGTTATTCAGCTGTGGATGTGCCCTGTGCACTGCAGCGGCCAGTGTGAGTGAGGGGAAGACCCATCTGCATCTGGCTTCGCCGCAGAACGTAATTCATGTACGAAGAGGTCTGATAATGGAAGGAAAGCACAGTTGGAGTGGTTGATAAATTCCTCGACTTTCACCACTGAGTTTAATGCAAGTGGCTAGAAAATGTACCCACCTCCAACGTCTTGTGCTAGCCTGTGCTCATCAAGTCGCAGGGACATTTTGAATAGTTATTGCCAATTTCAGACAGCTCCCGCATGTTCTGTCTACATGGGAAGAAATCCTCAAAGAGTTTTGACAAATATTTTTCTATCACAGTCTTTAATGTAATTGATGTTGAAACCTTTTGTAAAATAGCTTTGATTTTTCACAAAAATCTCGGCATGAAAGAGCAAATTAAGTAACTTAGTGTAGTTCTGAAAAACAGCTGAAGAACAAAGAAAGATTTTTTTTAGTATCACTGTGCTCTTTAGTATACTCTGTTTCTGCTTCTTAAAATCTCCACTTTTCCCCTCTTTTTTAATATCTTCTCTCTTTTTCAGTGGGATGACAAGTGAAACCATTCCAAAAGAGCAAAAAGCAAATAATTTCTTTTTCCTCTTTTGCTTCACATTTTAAAACTTGAAGTGAAAACTGGGACTTGATGTGAAACAAATGCCAGTTTTAGTATGATATTTTAGGTAAAGAAACCAAACACCTGACCGCAGGGAAAAAGGAGGGGAGGGGAAGAAGTCACATTTTCCATCAGGCACCTTTAAGGTATCTCAACCGTAATGCCCAAGTCCAATTTTCCAAACACAACTTTGAAGTGAAGGAGAACAGCAGCCGCCAGTCTCCCCTGACTCGTTCAGCACCCTCCTTCAATCGCTCAGAACAGAGTAATTTGTTTTCCTCACCTCATTTTCAAAATTCAGACAAAGGAAATTATTGGCTCTCAGCCTGTGCAAAGCAATAGGCAATGGCTGCAGGGGATGGCCAAGGGGGATAGTGCAGAGGTCCCAGTAGCTCTCCTCAGATCTGTGACGGGGTCCTGTCATGTGTGTCACCAAGCATTAAGGCTGGGCACGGGGGAGCACAGGACCGATGCAGCACTATTGCCTTAAGTGACCTCCTGAGCGTTGCTGCTCTGCCCTGCAGATGTGTGGAGAGCCAAGAACATTAGCAATAACATTACTCCACTGCTTGCACATACCTTGCCATGCAAATAACAATAAAACCTGAAGATTATAACTGCCAAATGTTTTTTTTCTGAATAACTTAGACTGTAAGACCCTCTTTAGAGCAGACCAGCTGAAATAAAAAGTCCTCTCTCCCACACTTGGAGTATGCAGAGCTGGCCCAGCTCACCTTGGCTCCAACCATTGGCACCATCTGGCCTCCCCAAAGGAGGCTCTCACACCTAAGGGAGAGCTGCACAACCTAGATGAACAGCAGCGATTGCCTCCCAAGCTGTGGACAAGGATCTCCATCTCCGAGGAGGTACTGCAAAATGATGAACGGCACAAACATAACAGCCCAAGAGCTCCCTGTCCAGATTTCTGCCATGGTTTGACCATGTCTACTGCTTAGCCCAGACGCTCTTTCATACATTGGCTCACATGGCACTGAGGAAAACAGAGGGAAATTTTCCGCCGTTGCTATCAGGGTTCAGCTGCAGCAACGTGAGAGCCCTACTGTGAGACAGCTTCCAGCTGGTAGCAGGGCTTTCAGCACGGTGTCATCTAACCCTTCTGGGAGCAAGTGTCGGGAAACCAGTCTGGAGAAATGCAGTGCCTCAACCAATCAAATAATAATGGGTGGTGCTACTTGGATAAGATGCATCCTGAGAAATGTACTTGAGCTGACATTTAGGGAACAGACTAAACCTAGAAAGAATTTTCCATCCCTAGCGGTTATAATTTTATGAGGGTCACTCCTACACTGAAAGACTGCTGGAGAAATGCAAAATCAGCACTGCTTTTACCAGGTTTTTATAAAAGCCTCATCGATGGGGCATTGTTTTTGTAAAATGAAAAAGCAGCTGTGATCCAGCCCTGCACATCCAATGGATCAGGTTAAATTATTCCAGTCTAAGCCCACCTTGAAAATAATTATTTTCCTCCTCATTTAATTTCTCTTGCATATGGTTCATTTCTCCTAATCATCATCTGGGCAGAGGAAAAACTGCTGTGATTGACAGCTCAGAGAGCAACAGATGGTACTGTTTCTGTTCAAGTGAGACCTAGAGAAATAAACCTATTCAGTGGCATTACTCTATCTCCTCCAAGTCACTTTTTTGTGATGAGCTCTGTCAATACGTTCTACATTAAACACTGACACACACCAACTTTAAATTAAAACAACAACAACAACAACAACAAAACATTTCTAGTCTTGCATGCTTTACCAATATTTCTCACAAGTTTAAAAGCAGATGGTTTCTCACACAAGCATCAGTACGGCTGCTGCTGTACAGAGCAACATATTCATGGTGCAAAATTCACTAGTGATTGCTAGGATTGATGGTACTACTCACTACATAGCTACCATGTAGCACATATGGGAGGCTAAAAAGCATAGCAAGTTTCACAAGAGCAAAATAAGTTAGTTGCTCGAGTGTGTACCCAGAGTAATTATAGATATTACTTTGAAATGGAGTGGCATAAATGGAAATGCTGTGTCTGGGTAATTTAGACAAAGAGTGCTCAGCAAGTTCCTACTTTGCATTTCCCAGAGAATGAATTTTCTACACCCCATTTTTTCTGCGCAGTCAAAACACAGCAGGGCTGGCTAACAAAGCCCCATTAATCCTGACATGGAGGAAATCTCCCATGTAAAGTAGAATTTCAAGCTATTCATCTATGGTTTTGGTTGTCTAGACTTGTTATCTCTCTGTGTTCTCTAAACTTGCTCTTTCCCTCTCAGAAGCATATCCGACCAACACAGTTGCTCGGACAGATCCTCCTCTTTTGGCCGCAGGCAGTTTCTGAATGACCTTCACAACCAGCTCTGAGATGCGGCTTAGTGTCAAATTCCCAAATTCTCCCTGGCCTGTGGGGCCAGCGGCAGCTTCTTCAGCCCGTCCAGCATCCTACCTGCTGTGCACAGAGTGAGGGCTCTTGACATAGCCCCAGACCAGGAAACCAATAGAAACGCTTTGCCAGGTTAAGGTACGTGAAAACATAGGTTTAAGGTCTTTCATAAACTAGGACCAGCACTGGAAGTTTGGTGCTAACCCTGAATGGCAGGGATTTGCTTAGCACTTGAGAGGCTTCAGTCATTATTTTCCCAAGGTATGTTTTTCAAAAGTGGGTCTTTAAAAAAACTGAGAAAAACTAACTTTGCCGTATGTGAGCCTAACGTTAAAACACTTCTTGGTGCTAACTGTATTGATCAGTAATTGAAATGAATTCTTCCCTACCCACCCAAGTGGGTGAAGTGGTTGGAGATATTCTGGTGTGTGATGTTATTTCCCAAGGAAGGGGTGGAGGTGTCTGAGCAGAAATAAAGTTTTTCTATTCCAGGAGAAGCCTTCTTCGGCTGCAGGAGCTGAAGGTGGTAAAAGCCAAGTGCCCAGTGCAAGGACCACTGCCACAACCATCACCCACTTCACTATGCTGCAGGTACCATTGCACCAAGGTCCTGGGCGCTCGAGGGCTCTCTCTTATCTCAAAAGCCATTTACATTGCTCTGGTCACAGGAGAGGGCTCTGCTGTCTGCCTGCATGTGAAAGAAACAAAGTACTTCAGTCTGCTTGAGGTTTGCATGTTTTTCATCACAAAGCTATAAACGAGTTAACTAAATTTTGACAAAAACTCAGTGTTCAGGTCTGTGAACTTGCATTAAACCACGAGCATTTGGCTTGTGGCAGTAGAACACGACAAGTAAGTTTTGCAGTGATTTTTCCAGCCCTATTTCACATCAGGGCTCAGACCAATGTGTAAACCAGCAATGGTCTGTGAATGTTCAAAGGTTGTCCAGCTTCCACAGGAATAGCCATGACCTGTATCGCAAAGCAAGGGAGACAGTCACCTACGTTCTTGCTGGGTGTAGACTCTGTTCTTAACTTTAATGTATGAAGAAGAGATAAAATTCAAATCCGTAAGAGCCACAGCATGAACCATGAGCAAGACACTATACCTACAGCTTTCAACATGGATCTCTTAAGGTATTAAAGCCATGGGTGGGTGGATGTGCAGGTGGATGAATGGCAAGAACTGCTCTTGCTACATTTACAGGGTACTGAGTACAGAGATCTAACGGACGAGATATGAATTAGCGGTTTCTCGTAAGGTTTCTGAATCTGAATGCTAGTTTTCTGCCCTTCAGGGGTGGAATGAGGGTTATTCAGCAGATAAACATGTTACTCCCCTGATCCCATTCCTTCAAACACATGCAGTCTGATGTTTGGAAGGCACTCCAGAGTATCAGGTGGCTCATACAGAAGCAACATTCTGTTCCCATGCTATGAAAATTGGGTTTGTCCCTAACTTCAATACATTCGATCCCTCCCCTGGCATTATTAGTAATCCCACTGCCATGAATAGGCGTACAGCGTTGTAGCTTTTGCTCCAGCCAGCTTCTTTCAAGTTATAAAGGAAGGACACTCAGGAAGACACTGGAGATAACTCATCCATATCCACCACTGCGATGTGCCGTGGAGCCGGCGCGGGGAGAGCAGCTGCCCCGCAGCTGCCTGCAGTGCTCACCAGCAGCACACTCCAGCTGGCGTGAGTGGCTTACCACTCCCTGGCGACATCCTCCTGCAGATCCCATTGCCCTGTCTGACGCCAGGTTCAGTTCCAGTTTTTCGTCAATTAGAAGGGATGTGTGGCACCGGGAAGGATCCATCTCCTTTGTCAGCAAGCTGCACACACACTATGAGCTCTGGGCAGGGAGACAAGCTGGACTGCCTCCTCTTTCTGTTGATGGAACTTACACCAAAAATGAGTATTTTAGATAGCTGAGTCTCGCCTCAGCTGAAGTGTTCCTTTTTCACCCTCCATTCCCTCCCTCCGCTGTCCCCAGCGCGTCACTCCACTGCAGGGGGTCCACACTCAGCAATGCTGAGGAGTACTGATCTGGCAGCAGCTCCTGCTGCTCTGCTTGCTGCAAGCATAGCATCCTACTTGCTTTGATAGTAAAGTAAGGTCAGACCACTGGAAATTCTGGTCCTTTTGGTGTTTCCCCTCCCCAAAAGCAAACGTTTCCCCTTTGTGGTGCCCATCATAGCAGGACCTCATGTCACACTGCAGGTTCCTGCAGGGTGTGAACCTCAGTTTGGATGCAGAAATGAATCTATAGCAGGAACACAGACCAAGCCAAGCAGAAAAGCATGTTACAAATTGCATTTGGACACGCGATGGGCAGTCTCAGGCTGACATTGCACACATGGAGGACTCGGTTCAGGCTTGCAACTAGAAAGGAGACAGATGAGGTCCCTTTCCCCTATGGTTGCTGTGCTGCAGGGGTCTGGGAGAGCTGTGCAAACCCTGCTTGACAGAAGCTGTGAGCCTAGCTAAGTGTTTGTCGTCAGCTAGACTCAAAATTTTAGCAGGTTACTTCGGACCCTCCCAGCTCCAGCCACATACAACTGCTGTGGAATGGTAAATCTGTGTTTCTGAGTTGCACAAGTGCTTCTCTCCCGCTGGGTTGGGTGGACACCTTTAGTTTCTGTCTCTGCTGCTCATCTTTGCTCTACCTGCGTAACGTCCTGGCACACTTCTGCCAGTGGGGATTGTTTTTTCTGGGTTTACAGGAAAACACATGCTTGCCTGTTGCCTGGGACACAGGTAACCCGTGCAGTGTGCTGTGTTTCAGGAGGCAGGGGGAAATGGGGTAAGGACCAACAGCAGAAAATCTCATCAGCTGGAGCACATGGTAACAAGACCATTTTGAAGACTTCCAGCAGTTACTTGAAAGGATTTCATTTTTCAGAGGCACCCTGAGAAGTACATTTTTCTCTGAAAAAAAAAATATTACTTAAATGGAGCATCTGTGGCTAGTCTGCATCAATTTTATCAGCAGACAGGTGAAATTGAGTCTCCAAGAGGAGCTGAAAGCTGCTGCCTGTGGAAAAGGGGTAAAACGAAAATTTGCCCCAGCCCCACT
>VZSZ01010368.1:336352-367708 GCA_013398815.1 Ibidorhyncha struthersii
CTGCCAGTGCTGTAAGAGAGGTTACTGGTCTCCAATCCATGTGGCTCTTTCCCAGCTATTATTACAGCATATATTTTTAAAAATATTTTTAGCTCAAACAGGAAGGCAATGAATGAAAGTGAATGTGCCAGATGTCCCTCTCAATTCTGTCCATTCTATCCATTTTTTGCCTTTTCTGGGGTAAACAGATGCCTGTGGATGGGGTATTTATCAGAAACCTTTTACAAAGGGAAGAAATGAAATAAAAAGCTAGGCCTGTAGCACACCACAGCTGCTGGCTTTATATGCTCAGTTGGCCTGCGTTGTTCTGATAAGCCCAACCTATTTCCTCTTTCTGGAGCTGGCTTCTTAGGTCCTTTCAAGCTGGCTTGTTCAGGGTATGCTTTGTTGGTAGTAGATACTGGTAATTTAGCAAAATCAGATTGTGATGGACACCCCTCCTCCTCTTAACACAGCATGATTTATTTTATCTGTTTTGTGGCCTTTGGATCCCAAGCACAGTGACACAGGTTTTCCCATTTTGGCTGGAGCCTGGACATAGTGCGTTTACAAGCAAGCGCTTGCACCTTTCTCCTAATGATCTCTGTAAAGCTCACCAGAAAGTTGTGATCCTAAATTATAATGTGGCCTTTTTCCTAACAGCCCCACTCTTGACGGATGGCATCTCAATACACGCATAAAACAAAGACTTCAATAATACGGTATGAACAGTCAAGAGCTATCCCAGTAACCAGACATTACCAGGTTAAGAGATTATGGGTCAGCCGCAGCTCATTTTCATCCAGTGCCCAAGTAGGGTGGGGAGAACTCCTGGAAGAGTTTGACCATTTATATAAGCCCTGTTTTTCACTTGATGGCACCCTTTCCCAAAGACATAATGTCTTTGATACATCTTAGGAATCTGAGTAACTATTAAATCTGGGCCTATAAAAATTATTTATGTGACACCAGGTCATGTAAATTCTGGATTTCTGCTTACAGTCCCCAGACAAATGTTTTACAGCTCATTCTTGAACTCTCCTGGATATAAGAGCACACTGAGAGCGTTTTGTCTTCAGGCATTCCATGGTGCAGGGCAGGGTATCGGTGTACCTATCTCTTGAGTATCAGTGGGCCTGAAACTGTGTCTCGGCTTCCCACCCAAAATGAGCACACCTTCTCTGAACTATCCACATCTCCTGCACGTGCAAACCTTGAGCTGGGCATGCAGTCAGAACAGGCTTTCTCATAAGAAGTTCTTTATTGCTTGTTGGGTGGATAAAATAATGAGCAGTTGTTTCTGTGGTATTTTCGTCATTACACTTTTGGTCCTGGCCAGAACAGAGGAATTGCAGAGAAAAGCATATTTCAAGTAATAAATTTAAACATTTTGAAACTTGAGGAAAAAAAGGTGAATTAAGATGGAGCCAAAGATTCAGGTTAGATCTTGTTTAATCCAAACCAGGATATCCATCCCTGACATAAATGTTGACCACGGCTATTTTCTTGGCACCGTGTCTGTTCTCTCCCCACCCTGCTTTCTTGGAAGTCACTGTGCTCTGGCTCTTCAATTAGAGATGGATAATTGATGCACTGCAGACTGGAAAAAGCTTATCATGCTGCATTATTTGTTCCACCACTGGAGCACTATCACCACTGTGAAAACTATTTCTGCAAGTTTGAAAGAAACGTGGACAAACCACCTGGCTACCCCGTCTGGGACTGTTGGCAGCCTGATCCAGGCAGTTTGTCACGGACCCTTGAAAACGGCACTGACAGAGTGAAGGGGTCCGTGTCTCCAGTGCGTATGTTGGAGCGAGGGTTTGTGCAGACAAGCTGGCAGAGGCTGTGCTGTGTTTTGGAGGATCACCTGGACTGCAGCTCTGCTGGGAGCTGGTTGCTCAGGTCCGAATTTCTGCCCACTGCTGATCCTTTCGTTCAGGGGATCCCTTAGTTCAGGTGTATGGGGGTGGGAAAGATGTTTTTTAGGCTGTAAAAGGTGGAGAGATGAAGTAGCAGTGGCAGTCCAGGTCTGGTGGAGCACATCACCGCTGGGTACCTCCCTAAGCAAGCTGTCAGGGCCCAACGGGTGGTGGAGAGGCAGGACCTCAGGCCCAGCTCTCATATTATATTTAAAAGAAAATGGCAGTGTCAAGCAAGGCAAGAAGATTTCCTGATTGACGGAAAAGTCAAAGTTAGGAAGGATCCACACCCTTCTGGAGGCTCATCTGCTTTGGGTGAGGGCAGAAGCCATGTAACAGAGTTGGATCTGCCCTATTATCCTCCTTTGATGGCAACAGCTTCCTATAACCAGTGAGGAAAACACCTACAAAACATACCTCCAGGAACTGCTGTAACTGCACACTACACACAGCTCGGCTGTCACAAAACAAACTGCCCAAAACACTCACTGCACCATCGCCGTCCACAGAGCTCTGTGGCAGCAGGTTGCAGGAGAAGAAAATGTTCAGCCTTGGAGAAGATGTTGCACAGACTGTGAGTGTAAACCCTTTTTGGGTGCACAACACTTGGAATGCCCCATGAACCTGCCTTGCCCTTGGTAGCCCACCTCTGGAGGCTCCCTCGGGGAGGAGGGTGGTGAGTTTTGCCTTAGTCTGTATGACTGACCAAAACTCCTGCAGAAACAAGAAGCAGATCGCAGAAGCCTTCAATGAAAACACCTCACTTGTTCCTGTGGATTTGCAGTGGTCAGCATGGAGGTAGGAAAAGGCTTCAAAGCTGAGTATGGCTCACTGGAGATCACTTGTGAAATGGCAAGTGCAAATTATCTCTGTGGCCGGTGTGGAGGAGTTATCACTGCAAACAGAATTATCTCTAAGTGAAGGAACTGTAAATGTTTAATTACAGATAAAATCCTGCCACAGCCACAGCAGGCTTTTTTCTTTTTAATTTTAATCATTTTGTTTTGTTGCCTCTTGAAATGGTGGCCTGCAGTTTTACGTAATAAACTCACTAATAACCCACCTTCCCAACATCAATATGAAATAACACAGTAGTAAGAGTCCCCTTTCTCACAGAGCACAGTTTTTGCTTGCACAGAAAGTGGGAAGCTGCTTTCATGCAGCAGTTACTGCATTTTAGCTGATATCTCATTATCTGACATAAACAGATCCATGCACTTCACTTCATCTTAAACTGCTAATTACCAGATAGAGGCATATCCTGCTGCCAGAAGCCAACAGGGGAAAGGTAATTATGGCTGTGCTTGAGCTCAGCTAGCAAAGGCTGGAAGGGTGATGCTCAGTGTGCAAAGACACAGCAAAGAGGTAGGGAGGGTGTCAGATTTTCTTTTCTCTGTCAGCACTCCTGCAACTCACACCAGCCCTCCAACAAAAAGCAAAACCAAACCTTTTAGGTCAGTCCTTTTCTCATCTCAGATCAGCACAATTCGTTTGTCTCAGCATCAAGCATTTCCAGCGTTTTATTCCAGTACAAAGTTAATTCAAAGCATTGCTATTTTGATGTCCTCTTATTTTAGATTCAGTTCACGTGTTTGGATAAGTGTATTTGACCATTTGGAGATCAAGAATGGAGAATCAGAATCAGTTCCTCCATTGCTTTTTACTCTGACTTGAAAATTTCTGCCTGCCGACAATGATTTTGTGCGCCAGCTATCCCCTGATGAAGGCACAGAGGAGAACGATGGGCAGCAAAGACTTCTGCAGATGGGATTCTGTTCAAAAGATTGGAAATAAAAGAGCAAAGTCTAAATTTTATTATTAATTTGGACCAAAAAATGTATAGCATCAAACCACCGGAGCAGTCATGGGTAGGAACCAGGTGGACTCTATTAGAAAGCGAGTAAGGGAATCTTTCTTCTTTCTAATAGCTGCCAAGAAACATGTTTGTTTCAGCTTTTGCATGAAATGATAGACAGGGGCTTTGAAGCCCAAATCTCTTTGGTTTTATTCCTCCTCCCTTTAGGACATGGGTGCTGTGGATGTTCATTACTCATGGTGGAAACATTTGCCACAGGAAGCTCCTGGAACGGAGTTTGGAAAGCCATGAAAGCCCTAACGGCAGCTGAAAACATCAGTGCTGTCCCAGTACTTTGCTGAATCAAATTATTAAGTGCCAAGATAAATTAATGTTTGCCTCTGAGTCATTCCCAATTTTACAGAGTCCAGGGTTTTCAAACTCCCTTCCTACCAAGAAAATCCTCCCTCCTTGAAAAAGAAACCCCATTTTGGTGGCAGCAGCTTCCAAAATCTGGAACTGTGTTTTCACAAACCTTGCTTCACTCTCCAGTAAATTCCTTTCCATCTCTCCTTGCCCAGTGAAATAACTGGAATATTTGCACTTTTTAAAAATCAGGATTTTCATTAATCATAAAGCATAGGCTAATGAGCCTCTTCTGCAAGGCTATTTCGTTAATTAATATTTATACACTGAAGCAAGGCTCAAGAGGTAATCTATGAAGCGTTACTCAACGATGCTGAGCACCTGGCTTGAGAATCCAAGATGTCACTGAAGTTGAATCAAGATTCCTGCCATTAGGGCTTCAAAATAAGGGAGACACAACAAAAGCATGAAGCAAGGAGGCACAGCTCCGTCTGGCAAGCCCGTGGGCTGAGATAACCAGGGGCCAGCCCTGTTCCTGGGGCTGTTGCTGAGACAATGGGGGTACCGCATGCAGCAGGTCATGTTTATCCTCGTGAGGAAACACTGAGCCCACAGCAGCTGAGGTCTCTGCTCCTACATCATGCTTGGCCAGTGGAGAAGGAGAAAAAGGGAAGACCTGCCTGTGGCTGTCTTCACTCGCCATAGCCCTGAGCACTGTCTCTGCGCTTGCTCAGCTCCGACCCTGTGTGTCTGTGGCAGCTGGCACTGCCTTTCTGGGGGGCTGGTGCAGCCCCACACTCCTCTCCGTGGGCAAGGAAAACAGCTGGGTACAGGCTGACACTGACATCCTGCCCAGTGCTTGTGCCACCAGCAGGCATACCCCAACTGAGCACTCCTCACCCCTCTTCAGTGCATCTCCAGCCAGCACCTTCTCCCATGAGGTGACTTGCCCTGCTGTCTCCCACAGAAAGGAGCTGAATATAAACCAGAGAGTGCTTTCTCACCATCATTCAAGCACTTTCTCACCATCATTCAGCAGCCATAAATTGTCCAGCCCTTCCAGCACCTGGGTCTGAATGAAAAGCCTTTTCATCACAGATCTCCCTTCTGGGCTCATCTTCCATTTAGACAGAAAAGTCACAGTCCGCTTCAAAATCCTTGCTGCTTGAGCCTTATGCTTGTTACCTGGGGTAAAAAAGAGGGTTTCCTATGATTTCACAAGGAAGATTAGGCTTTGTTTTTTTCAGATATTCCATACCTCATCCCTATCTCAGTAATATGCCACACAGTGAAGACACAGGGACAGGAGCATCTCTCTCATCAGGAAAGGCTGAAAGACCCAGGTCTGTTCAGCATGGAGAAGACTGAGAGGGGATCTCATCAACACTTATCAATATCTAAAGGGCGGGTGTCAAGAGCATGGGGCCAGACTCTTTTCAGTGGTGCCCAGCAACAGAACAAGGGGAAACAGGCACAAACTGACACACAGGAAATTCCCTCTGAACATGAGGAAAAACTTCTTTACATTGAGGGTGACAGAGCACTGGCACAGGCTGCCCAGAAAGGTTGTGGACTCTCCTTTTCTAGAGATTTTCAAAACCCACCTGGATGCATTCCTGTCCAACCTGCTCTAGGTGAACCTGCTTTGGCAGGGGGGTTGGACTAGATGATCTCCAAAGGTCTCTTCCACCCCCTATCATCCTGTGATTCTGTGATAATGGCTGCCTCTTGCAGCTGCAGTCAATGAAGTTTGGGCATTTTAGCAGTTGTAACTCACTTTCCCTGTTCAGCAGTGCCTGTGGTGTTATGCTTTGCTGTTGTACCACGTTGGTATGCTTAAGGTCTTTTATATTATTGAATAACTTAGCACCTCATTTGACTGGTGGATCTTGGCCTTCTGGTTAATCACATCCTGGTTTGTTCCCAGCATCTCTTTTGGAGTGCACTATTTTCCGCCTCAAAATTAAGCTTGTGTGATATCTGTGGATCATTAGCTCCAGAGACTGCCTTCTGGATGGATGAAAACTTCATCACCATCTCAACAGGCCTCTGGTGCTCATGCAACCTTAGCCTCATGCTCTGAAAACAACCATTGCACCAAAGGCCTCACATTTTGTCAGGCAACTGAACAGGATGAGAAAAAAAAACTGACAAATGTGGGATAATTTAGGGCCACAGAGTACCTCAGAGGTCACAGAGGAGCCGCAGCCAAACGCTAAGCAGGCTGGTGAGCCTTGAACAACTTCAGTATGAGCCAGTCCATCACACTGCGGGGCCAGGGATCACTCCCTGGGGCTGATGCCTTCAGTAACGCTGATACAGCCAACTGTAGTATGGGTGAAATGTTTCTGACAGACCAAGGAGATACGTGCTCTTGGGAAGGCTGGGTGTGCGTGTGTATGTGGATGCATTTACAGAACTGCATTCTGCAGTTGTGGCTTTCTAGAGGATACCAGTGGGTGGTTCAAAAAATATAATACGGATATTATTATACATATATAATTTGATACTTTTAGTCTGAAATAAGCCCCTAGTACATTTATATTTACTTGGCAGTGAAGATATAAAACTTGGTTTGGCAGTTGCATGTAGCAAAACACTGGGAACTCAAGGGAAAAAATATCGCCTGGCTGAGTAGGTTGAACTAATGCTGAGAAATGAGGCTCTGTGAATCTGAATTCAACCCAGTTTTTCAGAGCTACTTACTCAGTCTCCTTCCACCCTTGGCCAACTGACAGAAATTCAATAATTTTCTTTTAGTGAATGAAAAGCATAGTCAGAAACAGCCATTGGGTCAGGATCATATGCAAAAGCTCCTCTTGTGCTTTTGTTTCCTAATTGCTCTTGGAAGGATTTTTCAGACTGGGCTGACGCAGTTGTGTGTGTGAATTTCCTGGCAAATAAGGAAGGTGACTGTGTCCAAAAGACATTTAAGAGTGTGAATTCACAGCCTTTCCATGTCTAATCAAGGAGTGTAAACCATTAGCCACATGTTCTCCATTTCCATCACATTTTTTCACACTTAAACAAAAACATGCCAAAGAAAAGGTGCTACATTTTTTAATGCCCCCAAATAGGAACCACGGGAGTCCGTTAAATACTGTGGTCATTTCCAGCATACAAATCAATTTTCCTTGTGGTGGTGAAGTGGTGAATAATGCCTGGTTTGTTTAAAGGAGCATGACTGATTTTGGATGAAGGATCCTGTCACTTTGGCATTTTTAGTTTTATTTATTGCACGCAACCATATAAAACCTGGTACTGGTCTCAGTGCCAGGCTTACTAGTGGAAAAGCTGAAAGGACCACATAACTCCTGGTGCAGCAAAGAGGTTCTCCTTCTGCAAGGCATTTGCTGGACTGCTGAAAAACTATTTTGAATAACATGGCAGAGAAGGATTTCATCATTTGGCAACTACTGGCTTTATTTTTTCTTCCATTTTGCCTGTGTCAAGATGAATACATGGAGGTGAGCAGAAGATCTTATAATCCAGTGGCCAAAGTATTGCAAAGTCACCACCAGACTGGCCATAAAGGTTCCAGAAGCAGGGAAATATTGAAACAGCGGAGTCAACTTATAGAGTGGACTGTTGATAATAGCACTTCTACAGACCAAAAAGTCCTGAGACCAGAGGTAGATGATGTAGAACTGACTACCTCAGATAGAGTCCAGGTACTCTGAATTAATCTTCTAAAGATATCTTTAAAGCTAATGAGATCTTTTCTTTTTTTTTTTTTCCCTAAGATTATTAGTGATATATTTATGAAATTATTTTTATTAAAGCTGTGTATTGGTCTGTATCCTGCTGGGTTGCTTTATAGGGTCTTTTAATGAGCTGGTAGAACCAGCAGTGGTTGGGTACACTGGTTTCAACACAGACAGCAGCCCTTTGTTTTGCTGAAACTGTAATGCTCTGCAATCATATATTCTGATATACAGTCTCCTAATTATTTCAAGGTAATACTTATTTAATATATTCAATTTTTAGATTCTGTTAACTCATTTGGATGTGAAGGAAGATTACAGAAGGTATAGTGGTATTTGGAAAGATTCAATCAGCAGAGAATAACTTTACTTATTAATTTTTATAAAGTATATTCTTTTGAGCTTAAGACAAATATAATGAAAATCTGAGTGTTCAAAAATTTTATACTGAGGAATAGCTTGAAAAAAACAGCTACTAATGTAATGAGTAGATTCAATAATATATATCAGCTTGACAGTTACAGGGGAAAAAAAGACTCAGAATGAAACTGAATGATCTGTAGTACCTGCATTTTTAACTTGGGAATCTTTTTATACCTTTTATATGGCATTTAAGATATTATAGTCATTAGCTCACAGCAAAGGGAAAATGGCATAATTTGATTATACACAAAATATTGCAGTCCAAATTTAAAAGGAAAAATCTGAATAGCAGAAGATGAAGCTTTTTCTAGCACTAGGCAAAACAAAATTCCACTCAAATGAAGTTTTTGTTGATTGACGTTTTTTAGAAACAACAAGAACATGAGTGCTTTTCTCCTATTGCTGATACACGTTTAAGTCCTGTATAGTTCACCTTTCATCATTTGTTTTTTAAAACTCTTTCAGATCAAATTATGATATTTTGAATTCCAAAAATCATGGGCATGCAGACAAGTGTTGAATAATAACCTACTTCATGATAAGCAGAGAGGAGATCTGATTTTAATCCTGTCCTAGGTTTAAAGAACTGAAACACATCCAAGTATGGGAATAGGTTTAATACACCGCTATATTCCCTGTATTTAAATTTTATAGTGCTTTGCATTTGATATTTCTTGGGCAGGAGTTATATGTTCCTCCAGTGCACTCAGCAAAGTAGATATTTAACTGTAGAGACATTAAATTGCACTTGCAGTATATAAACAGTGTAAACCATCAACTATATAGTCCAATGAGCCAGCTAGTGTGTGTTTATCTCTTTATTGCAGAGAGAATTTTGCAGCTGCATACCACAGACCATGTATTATTGGTACTTACAGAAGATTCCCCTTCAACTCAACGTAATTTCAGATAATGAAGGATTTAATACAAAATTACAACTTTTTTAGGGTCAAACGTCCGTCACAGAAGTGTCACTGCATTTGGGGTGCATGTGTCTCTCATCAGAGAGTTTAATGCACCATGTTTGGAGTTGCCTGCTGGGGAAAGAGGCTGTGACATTTAAACTGAGCCCCGTGACTCCAAGTATGGCTGATGGCAGTCATCTACCTGCCAGACCGTCTCTCAGAAGCAATCTTTACTGGGGAAATGATGCAATTTTTGGCTTACTGAAATGAAATGGAGCACTAGCAGATGCATGACAGGGATAATCCATCACCGAGGGGCTGACGCAATAGGTATTTTCCATCTCTAGTCTCCAGGGTTTTCCAGGCAGAGGAGGAACAAAGGTGGCACGGACATGTTTTAATTCATGTCAAACTTCTCTCTTTCCCTTGAAATACCTGAAAGCTGTTTCACCCCTAGGTCCCTACCCTCTTAGTTGCCTTAGCTCTGGCTGGAGAATTTCACCCTCTTACAAAAGTGTTGTAACGGTCCCATTCCCTGTTATGGAATAGAGACAATAGCATGGGTCTTTGCTGCATTGGGTACAAGTTTTCACACTGTTGCTAATTTATGTAAAATATAACGAGCATTTCTCAAGCACAAGAACTCCTAGTGACCAGGGGGAGCCATGCTTCCTTTTCAGGTTGCTCTTTGAAAACCTTCAGGTACCTACCCCTCAACCTACTGGTGTTTTACCCTGAATTTTGGTGATTTTGGTTTGTTTAAATCTTTGCTAGAGGCGGAGCATGGAAGGCCTTAGTGCCCACAGAGTCATGCTATTTTGCATTCAGAGCTGGAGCCAAGAATGGTGGGTGTAAAACGCTCATCTTCAGCATGGTCTTAAGACAATATAACAGAAATGCATAAAATTGATCAGGAAGTGAAAAAGAGCTGGATCTTTAATTATGATTCATTCACAGCTTTAAGTTAAGGGAATTTTATATACCATCTGTTGCCTAGAACTGCCTCCTACATACTAAATCATAGGAAATTCAGCAAATAGCCTCAGAAATATTTCCAGGTTTCTGTCTGTATTAGGATATCAATGTGACAGATGCATTTCACAAACTCCTAAATCATATTCTTGTTCTGAGAGCAATGCCAAAGATTCATTGTGTGATAAAATTTATGTGCAAATGGCTGCATAGGACACCTTTGGCAAGTAGGTTGGAATTAATCTCTTTGTCCCATTTGAGTGTAATTTTACTTTAGGAACAGGTTTTTCCTTTAAATGTACTCTTCATGAAGTTCTCTGTTTTTAGAGATTAAGAGTTATCCTGAATATTCATTGCTCTTGGCAGCTGACTGTGAACATTTTTTTCCTCCTAGTCAAAGGATCAGTAAAGATAATAAGTCAATACTACTTTATGACTTACATAAGTAGTTATTTTGAAGTCAGTGGAACTGTTCTCATACAACGAGGCTTGCAGGACTTGCCTCATTTCACACGTAATAACCTGCTGAGTTTTTTGAGAGGTAAATGCCAAACGGCATTTGGTTATGACTAGCACTAGTTTCTATTTTATGATAACATAGCTGGTTAGCTAATAATTCCGTTCAGGATTTTAGTGCATTGGGTAAAAAAACCAAATCTTACCTGCAAAGAGAGAGTCTCACATGTAGTCCAGTTTGCTGGACTCATGCCTTCCCTTACCTATAATTCACAGTTCTAAGTCTTTGGATATTTCTAGGCTCATGCAACTTATTTGCTCTTGACAGGTATGTATATAGTTTGCGTTCTCATTTAACATGAATATGAAGCACTATCAAAACCGAGATGGAGACTTCAATCTCAGTGCAACACTGAACATTATCATTTCAGGTGGTGCAAAATGTTTGCGCCATTCCACTCCTCTTGTACTTGGCTTCCCTTCAAGGACTGAAAATGAGCTGAAAGCAGGGCTACTTCTTCTCTCATATTAGGAAAGCTTTAAACAGTGTGTCTGGTGATTGTCAGTTATGTTCTTCCTAACAACTGGGAGAGATAAAACAGCAAGAAAGATACAAACACGTTCTCCAGGAACAGACAGTCCAACAGGCAGAACTCATTTTTCTCAAAAAATATAGACCTTATCCAGAAGACCAAAACCTCATAAATATGAAGCCCTTCTATCCATTGGCAAGCCTTAAAATTTCCGTAATTCTTTGAATATGAAACATCATTGTTGAGCTGTCAGGTCAGCCTTTATTCCCATGGTAGATCCACCATTGGTGGTTCCAGCTTGAGAGGGCATGTGTCTGTCCTGTTGGAGGAGTTATTCGGTGGCATGAAAAGGGTTTTCTGTATCCTTAAACATAAACCCACAAGCCTCTCAAAATTAATGAACTCTGGTGGTGAGGCACTTGGTATTGTTCAAAACACGGGCGGAAATCTTTAGTGTTTCAGATAAGCCAGCTGATGATCTTGAGGGCAAGAATACAGCACATCTCTATGTTCATTTGGCAGCTCCCATCCCACCAGAGGCTTGTCTTCTGCCATTAAACCAATAGGTCTGCATCAGGCAAGTAATTTAAGGATGATAAAGATGAGTGGAAATAAAGGGAAGGAAGACAAAGAGTAGAATGATCAGAGAAAAGTAGCAGTTAGATGGTGTAACTATCTCCCTTACAGAATTTGAGAACTTCAGATTTGCACCTCAGGGTAATAGCAAAGAATTGTAGGGAAAAAGAAACAAAGAGGGAGAAATGAGAAGGAGGCAGATAAATAAAATCAAACTGTGGACCTCTACCTCAGCTGACCCTTTGGAAGATTTGTGACCACTAAATCATTGCAAGAATGAAATCAAGCAAGGATTGCATGAGACTCCATTAGTATAGATACAATAATTTGGGAAAGAAAAGCACTGAAACAAAACTATTATCAAACTATTATTATGGTAGCTGAGCTGTGTATAATAAACTCATTAGTTTGTTTATGCTGCTATATTAGTTTCGGCATATAAACAGGTTTTCATAGTTACAAACCCACAACTACAAATAATCAAATGTCCATAACACCAGGTGTTCTGGTCAGTTCAAATTTTTGTCATGTATTTTTGCACTTTTTTAGGTTCTCCCAACTTTAGTGGGCTGTAAATACACAAGTCTGGGGCCATGAGCGGTAGGTAATACGCTGCATAGGCACTTTTTTACATCTCCTTTGGGCGGTCCAACATAGTTTTATTTAAGTTTAGTGGACGATAGTTCATTGCTGAAGGTCAGTGAAGTCCCTTGTGTCCTACCACTTGTTGTACATAGGCTTGTTTGTCAAGAAAGGTAGCCAAAATGTGGGATCAGTGGAAAGCTGGATAGAAAACTAACTGAAATATTCATTTAACTTTCATTACTTGGTATTATTTTATTTTCAAAACTCTCGCTATTTGACCGTACAAGTTGGGTTTTTTTTAATATTCATATAGCTCTAAGAACGCTTGAAGAGCTGTTCTCTTAAATCTTCCAATAATAACATCTTCAGGGACCACGCAAGTGTGGGAGATTTCAGGCCAGATAAGAAATGTTTTGAAAATTTAGCAAATATATAAACAGAGAATATATAATGAAGACCCTGTAACCAACATGCATATGATTGATGCCCTCCGTGAATGAGCTATTCAAAGCTTATTTTTGTGCACTTAGCCCCCACAAACTGGGCCGCAGAATCCAGACTGTAGTTCCTGCTGCCGTGGTGACTTTGGAGTTCGACTCTACCAAGGGCCCCCAGGACCTCCCGGGCCCCCTGGGATGCCAGGTAAAGATGAAGTTTAATTGATTTTATGATCAGTCTAATTATAGGCTATAAATTACAGGCTGTTGTATGAAATATCAGAGAATGGTCCAAACATGAGTATTTAGAGATAGATTCAGAAACAAGTTTTTCTATAATTTCTGGGGAGACAGAGATTTTCAGTTAGACTCTTAAGTCTGTTCCAGTGAAAACCCATTTGTTATTAAAATTCAGCTTTCACAAATTCATACTGAAAGTAATCTTATTACATTTCTAGGGCAAAAGGGTCTCTCAAAGCAGCATGAAGCTTCCATTAAAGTTGGAAGAACTAGTTCCCTGGAGTTGATTATTGCGATTACCTTTGAATATTCAGCTATGCTATTGTGTACTGTATTCAGGAGCTTTTTTTCATCTAGCATACTGCTAGCCAATATTTTACAGTGACACGCATGCTCCTATTCTCTCATAGAAATGCCTTCTTTTCCTTCTTTCTTCTTGTCTTCCATAATAAAAAGTACCTTATTTTTTCCCATTAGAAATGCACACAGAAGAACAGGATACACAAGAAAAGGTTATACTTCCATCTGATAATTGGTGTGAAAAAAGAAGAGGCTAGAGAAGGGAAAAAGAGAGTTAGTTGCATGTTGGTGTGTTTCTTATAGCAGCTACCTTCAGGGATTTGAAAATCACCATTCCTAAAGCAGATGTATAATGTAAATGAACATGTCACTGACTGACAGATTTGTCTCATCTTCAAAAGCTTACATCTTCTGTTATCACAATAAAAATGCAATTTCATAATCCTTTTGTCTCACAAATGTACCAACAGTAACAGACATGACAGGACCATACACACAAAAAATTAATGTAGTGATTTTTCGTAGAAACAGTTTACAGTAACAGCTAAATCTGACTGTTATAAAGTTAAATCTGAGTGAATGAGGTGTTTAAAGACTAGCTTCAGTTAGCAAAATATTGAAATAAATTGTTACTTTGACATATTTTGGGTATTAGGCAAAATAAGGACATAGGCGTATTTGCTATTAGCCTGCTGTAAACTATTCATGCATCAATCCTTTATAGAGACACTATTGACCATTACAGAAGAAAAAGAAATCTAATCTTGTGCAGAAATACTGCATTACATATTAATAAATTGTTCACTTAGAAGCGGGACACAATTTTGAATTTGACCCATAGTTTCGTATTCAACCCACAATTTCGTATTCAACCCACAATTTCAAGGCTGCAGTGGACATACTGGGACACAGCCCAGTTCCAGCTTTGCCCTTTCCTCATGCGAGGATGTCCCTCAGTCACACTTTCTTATCACCACAGGGGATGCCAGGAACAGGTGGTGAACAGCAACCTTCTGCACCCTGGAATTTCTCTGTCTCCTTCCTCTGCTGCATTTCATACCATTGTGCCCGTAAGGGGAACAACAGCATCTTTTCCCTTGACTGAGTCAAATGTCACTTACAGACTTCTGTTCTTAACTGGTAGAGAAGTAGTTCTAGCTTTACATGAAAGATCATTCCTGTTATTTTTAAGAGTACTGACTTCTTTATCCAAGCAAAAATTTGCTTAATTTCTTCCACCATTTAGCTTCCTTGTTTGAAGTAAATTTTTTTCTCAATACAAAAGCTCTGAAGAATCACTTAATCATTAGATTTGATCTCAAACACCACCATTCTCGTAAATTTGTAACCAGAGTGACTAATCAGAGAACAAGCAGAGTGGCAAAGAATCTATTTTCAGTTCAGGAAGAATTAGAACAATGACGACACTAATTAATCCCCTGAGTAATTAATTGAAAGGTCAGGTTTTTGCTTCAAGTATGCATAATAACTGCTCAGTGATTCTAGCCAACTTCAAAATTTTGTCAGTCACATTGACGTTTGCTCAGTAATTTTCTCAGTAAACATCAGAAAGTAAGTAATACTGCAGATGGAGGAATATGCTTTTATAATGACCCTTTTTTAGAAGAAACCATCTCAGAAAAGCTTCATTATAAAAATTTTGTTTTTCTTTAAATCTAAGAACATACACTCAACCAACCTCTTGAAAGTAACAAGCACCCTGTGAATGCACACTCTCCTGTTTTTGGCACAGATGGGTCATTTAGCTAGTTCAAGGCTGCAGCCATTCTTCATTTGTGTCAACATGTTTTAAAGATAGCAAAATGTTATTCAAAATTATCTTATCCTACCCTAATTAACCCAAATTATCAGGAAATAAGGTTTTACACAAAAGGAAAAGCAAGAGTGCTTATGCAGGCTACCTGGTATGTGTCAACAGGCAGTGGCTTTGGCTTTCCTTGAGCCTCACATCCACTGAGCTCTTGCCCTTGCACATCTCCCCAACAACACAATGACTTGAGACATCGGCAGTTTATACAGCCACAACAAGATAGCATGAGGGTTCACTCTTAAACATCAAACTACATTCTTCTAGAAACTTGCTCATCAGAACCTTCACCTTCAGCTTAACCACGCAGCTGTTTCTTATCCATCGTAGCTCAATCTGGGTTTTATGTGACTGAAAAGTCCATGTGTTGCAAACTGGTGGAAAAAGACAGTTTAATAGTTATCTGTTAAAACATAGTATATTAAAGTACTTAAGTTAAACAGAAAGCTCTGTTTCCTTTAAGGAAATCATGGAAACAATGGAAATAATGGAGCAACTGGCCAGGAAGGAGCCAAAGGTGAGAAAGGAGACAAAGGAGATATGGGACCGAGGGGAGAGCGTGGCCATCATGGACCCAAAGGAGAGAAGGGTTACCCTGGAATTCCCCCAGAGCTACAGGTACAAAA
This sequence comes from Ibidorhyncha struthersii, assembly GCA_013398815.1. Classification (NCBI taxonomy): domain Eukaryota; kingdom Metazoa; phylum Chordata; class Aves; order Charadriiformes; family Charadriidae; genus Ibidorhyncha; species Ibidorhyncha struthersii. Next base: position 352,000 of record VZSZ01010368.1, read on the forward strand.
TCTCTGGCTTGTGCTGGCTGCAGCAGTTCTCAGGTTATGGTTTTCTTCTCTGAAAAACAGCACCTAACTACTTAAGAAGCAAATCCCCCTGTAATTTAATACTGTGAGAGGCATACAGAGCCCTTGTCATGACAGACAAATGTGGTCTGCCAGATCTTCCTGGAAAAGAAAGACATCGGGGCTTAGTCTTTCTTCAGAGCAAGAATCCAGCTGATAAATGGGCAGGAAGAAACATATATGTTTCCCTTTTAGGGCAGAAAGACGGTATCTGGGTCATTAAAGGAGAATAGCAGGGCATTTAATTTTTCTGTCAAGCTGTATCACATACATAACTGTGCTTCCTACGGCATATGAAAAGAGTAAAGTAGTCACTCAGGCCCATGCCTCTCAGGTCAGTCAGGCTTTGTGAGATTCTCGGAATCTATGTGTCCAGTTCCTGAAAGTATGGGGTCAAATCATCTGAGCGCAGACAAAAGTCCTCAGGTTTTGAAAAATATGCCTCAGTAGCTATCTGTGGTTTTGTATGTCTAGATAACTTAAATATGTGAGAAGCATGTAGGTTCTGCCTGTGAGTGAACTACCCAAAAGTCAGATGAGCATTAAAACACGGGTTCAAGCCTGAGCTGATAAGCTCTGCTGGGGGATGGGATATATTTGTTTGGGCTCAGCACTGTGCTGGCATAGTCCCATAGCTTTTGCATTAGAGCTTCCCAGGAATCTGGCAGATAGCAGAGAGCTTATGTATGTATATATCTGCAGTACAGTGGAGACGTGGTATAGTCCTGTTCTTAATGCAACCAAAAGTAAATGGGACTTGGATAACGATGACCCTTGGTTGCTGTTGCAAAGGGGATTTAGGATGTGTCCACATTGCATACTGCAGCGTAGCAATATACCATCTGAAATAGCAGGAAGACTTGGCTATCTCTACGATGTAGTGCAGCTCAGATGCTAAAGGCAAGATTTAGGTGCGTGGCAAGCCTATGAGATGTATACCTCCTGGTCTCCAGCTGCCACTGTGGAAGGTGCTTCTGCAGGTCAGATCAGCCAGCCCTGTGCTGGAGAATCCTGAAGCACTACAGACAGCACTAACTGCACTTGCACAGGCAAGTGATTGCAGTCAGATTCAGCTCCAGAGAGCCTACATGTGAGGGAAGCACCTAAGCTCCCATTACAATTACTGAGGATCTAGAAGAGAAACTCAGCTTAATCTGGCAGTCACTGCTGCTTTTGAGCAAATAGGACATCACAGAGTATATAGATCTCCAGAAACTATAAGGCAGTTTACATCCTCACTCACACATACACACTTTAATGGAAGCGTCTTAGTCTTGATCTGATGTGTACCCCCCACACCAAGTTCACCACAGAAGAGACAATATGGGATATAGCAAACATACACAAAAAGAAATCCCACTTTCAAACACTCTGACTATTGTGAAAACTGAAGTTCTGACCTGTTTACAGATCTACACTTTTTAACTGAAGGATACTTAACTGTTTCCCAATAACAATCATTCATATATGTTTTGTATCGTCATAAAAGGCATGCAAATTAACAGCAAAATCAACAGTACAACCAATGTGTACAGAGTGGGAAAACGGCTTTTGAATCCTTGGCACTGCTTATGTTTGAATTCTCCACCCTAGGTTGCACAAAGATGGGATAATTGCACAGAATAAAATTCACAACGAAAATAGTTTCCAGAGATTACTGGACTTCAGTAATAAAGCAGAATTATTTTAGTATTCTTAAAGAATTAACTAGAATTAACATTATAGCTAAACATCTTAAAAAGGTACTTGTTGTAATTACATTTGACATAAATCCTTTTGCAATTTTAAAACAAGCTATCAGCATTTTTTTCTTACATAATGACAGTGGTAGTAATTTAATTTAAAAATGAGTAATGAAAGAGAGAGAATAACAAAAGCTCATATTGCAATACCTATTTTCAAGTAAAATTCCATCATGGTTTTTAACAGATGTGTTTAAAAATTCTTTACACAGTATAGCATATCATTCCTTGTTAAAATCATGCTTAAGAATTTTAGAGCAGGGGTAGGTAGAGGAGAAAGCACTTTTGAATACAATACTGTATTATTATACAGGATTATTTTGAAAGACAAATGTTCATCTGCTACTTCAAAATGAGACCTAGGGAGAAAGGACATATTTTTCAACTCTTCCGATCAGCCCAAGAAAAGTAGCTTGGGGTGAAAGAGAATGTGAAATGCAATCTAGACAAAAAGCAATAAATTCCATCAAGCTGCCATTGCAGCTGCTTTCCTTTAACACACGATGAACTTTCATGTGATCCTGGCTGAGAAGCAAGAAGTTAACAATTTGCTGTGATAGAAAATGCATCCATGCAGGCATAAGGAAAATCAGCCCAAGCTTTCAGCTCACATCTGGAGCTTCTCAAATTACTAAGCAGATGGCTAATGATTTCCATTGTTGGACATGGACTTGCATTTGATTTTGCCTGTTTTGGTTTTGTTCTCATTTGGATCAGAAAACAGAAGTAGTTTGGAGTGTTCTCTTTTAATACTGGTATAGCTGGAATCTCATGAAAAATGTCATTTTTGTGACAGGCAGTAAAAACTGTAATTGAATGCTTCTCATCTAAGAAGTTAAGAGATAGAAATAAAATGCTGAGTCACTGTGTGACCTTCTGGCACCCAGGTGCAGCAGTTCTGCCCATACCCAGCTTACTGAGAGATGGGGGAGATCACAGACTCAAAAGAGAGAACCCCCTTCCTTTCCCGTGCAAGTGGGCAGGGTCATTCCCTGATATCTTGCTGAGGGTAATTTGAATTGTCCAGTGTGTGAGATTTTGCAGTGCTTCCTATGAAACATTTTCCATGGCCAATACGTCTCTCTGCAAGAAGTGTAACATGAGGTTGAAGCACAGTTTTCACTTAGTGTCCTCTCTTGGTCTCCACCAACCTCTGCTGTTGTGACTGAGGGTACAGGGCAACTGGTAAGAGAGAGAAAGCACTGAATGTTGAGTCCCAGCAACTGCACTTCTAGAGGACCTCTAATAAAAATGCTTAATGTAACTCTGAAGGTAGTTAGCAAGAAATGCTAATGTGCATGGATTTTACTGAGCATTATTTATCTCACACATTCAGTTAAAAGCAATATCCAGTCTAAATGCATTGGGGAATATATAAAAACTAATTAAATCACTTTTGTCAGAAACACCATCCATTTCAATACCAGTTTTCTGTTTCATTATTCTAAAGAGACTTAAAAGTAAATAAAATCTCAAATGAAGGTCTTGACCTGCAAACATTTGCCCATACACTTACTTTTACAGTCATGAATAGTCCAATTGAATGTAAGAAGCCTAGTCCTCTTCCAGTTTCATTCAATGGGAGTTTTGTTACTGGAGTTTAATGGCCTTGGAGCGGGCCCTAGAAGAACATCTCTGTCAGGAAAATAAACACACCGCAAATACAGGAAAAAAATCTGTAGCTGATTCCTCTATGCATGTGCATTTCGTGAATGACTGCCTGAATTTTTGCAGGTTGCATTCATGGCTTCCATGGCTACTCACTTCAGCAACCAGAACAGTGGGATCATCTTCAGTAGTGTCGAAACCAACGTTGGGAACTTTTTTGATGTCATGACTGGGAGATTTGGTGCTCCAGTGAATGGTGAGTGTTTGCAAAACAAAATAATGCAATTCTGGGACCTGTAGGGAGAAGTGTGGTCAATAATGATGAGAAACTCATTAACTGCCTTTGCACAAGGCACTGATGAGCTCTCGCTACCTACTCTCAGGAAAAATGAAATTAGAAACAGAGCAAGCCAAGAGAGGGCTTGCCAGCCAGCAAGACTAGCGCTGGCACAAAGGCAGGAGGAACAGGCATGGCCAGAGCTGGGGAGGGAGCAGAACTGTCTGCTTTGAGACCTTAAGCCACTGTGATGAGTGGCCTTGATGTTGCAACAGCAGCAGCTTCACAGTTGCCTCCTCCACCTCCTGCCTCCAGTAACTGTCTTCCTCTCCTGTCTTGCCTCATGCCAGTTGAGCTGTGAGCTGGCCTGCAACAGATGTGTGGCTGGAAATGAGGCATTACATTTTTTCCTGAGTTGTTTTTCAGCTGCATCCATCCCCCATCTTACGCAGCTGTGGTGCAGGAAGAACAATAGAAGATCAGGGAGGCAGGGCCACAACCAAAACCATGGCCAAGCAAAGTCTGAAAACAGATTCCTTCACTTGACCTTTCTCACCCTGCCATTCATTTACTCACTGCTGTGGGAAATTATATTAAATCAAATAAAAGACAGGCTCTTCAAGCTTTCTGTAGCACATCTTACTGACAGTGAGGGGGGTGTGTCTTCACAGCTGCTTCCTTTTGAGGTTAGTGTATAAGTGGATGTCAATAAACTTTGACCCACAATGATTTAATGGCTTTGATACAAACTCCAAGCTCCCATTGCAGGGTCAATGCCACAGATTACTGTTCAGGAACCAGGAGCTTGTCTTCTCACCTGGGGGAGTCTTGTAGAGCTCATGACACATAACACGGTTGCACTGACATTGTTGGTACCTTTCAGACAAAGAGCTGAAAAGAAAAAAGGTGATGGTAGTTGCGTTGTGCAAGAAGAGAAAGTGGTGGCTGTCTGTGTTGTTCAGGATGCGGTATAGTCGGGTGAGCCGCAGTGGGTGCTGTTAAAGCCACTCATGCCCTGCCTGACCTGGGCGAGATGCTGGGTGTCTGACAGCCTCTGAGGTTGAGCCCTGGCTGGCCTGGAGGCTGCTCTTTTGGGAGAGGGCAGCAGCAACAAGGTAAGGAAAAAAAGTGAGAGAGGGGTCACTAGACTCAGCCTCTGGGAAATTTCCCTTTCAGTGAGAAAGAAGGGTCCCGCCGTGTTCAAATACAGTCATTTTTCTGGAACACCATGTGGCTGAACCCCTGCCATACGTAGAATAAAAATGAATCAGATTTTGGCACACTATAAGCAGAAGCAAAATACCCACTGACAACTGGAAGGTAACTTTGGCCTCCGCTGTTACGTTTTCTAAGCAAGAAGCCCAAGTCTGTAGCTTGACTACCTCCCTTTATGAAGCAAACACATTGTATTTGGTAATCTTTTCAGGGGTGTATTTCTTCACCTTCAATATGATGAAACATGAAGATGTGGAGGAAGTGTATGTGTACCTGATGCATAATGGTAATACTGTTTTCAGCTTATATAGGTAAGTGAAGGGCCAGGCCATTTTAATGCAAAAGACACATTTGCACAGATGTGACAGCTTGTTCACATTTCAAGAAACATGAAATTGTTCACTTTTAAAATAAATTCTCTAAGGTAAAATAACCAACAAAGGAAAATTACTGTATTTTGCCCTCTTCACTTGCAAATTTGGATCATGACACAGATCCTGGACCTAAAACTCAGCCTTGATCACAAGTTCCTCAAAGCTCAGGGGCATGGAATTAGCACTCCAAGTCAGGGTTGGAGTCCAGTAATAACATTCTGTCATTCTGCTAAAACAGATCTTCACCCTTATTTTGCCTGTCAGACTAGTAAATGTCTTATTAAAGATTAGGGAAGAGCAATTCCCTTCAAAGGTGGAGAGCATTTAAACTGCAGGGGTAAGGATAAGTAAGAAGCAAAGGTCCTCCATTTACTGGCTTTGTTATCATTAACACACTTGGAATAAAAAGTTTCTGAACTCTTTATCTTTATGTTAGCTGGAGGATCATCAAGAATAGGAATTACTTCTAGCTTATCAACTTCTGTAAGGACCAGGTCAAGAAGCTTGTAGCCAGATGGGTATCTGAAAAAAAAATGTGTTTGGAAAAACTATTATTTCTTTAATACCAACCAGGGGTCTGATGCTTCTCTCCTGGGCCTGAATAAAATGACACAAAAGCTTAAATTGATCACACTGAATTTCAGGCACTCAGATGACAGCAGGTTCGTTTAAGCTGTCCGAAGCACCACCAAAGGGTGCTTCATTGCCAATAGATCTTTCCTGCAACAGAAAAAGTGCTCCATTTTTTTCCCCTGAAGCGTTTATGTCAGAAAAGGCAACAGGTGGAAGAAAGGGAACCAACACTTATGCAAAGCCAGCAGGTTAACCCACATTGAACACATCTACGTTCAAATGAAAGGCCTCAGGATGGAGTGAGCTGCCTGTCTCTGCGCACTGAATGTGCCAGGAGCACAGGGGCTCATCCCACATAAGACTCCTCACCTGGAGGCTTTTAAAATTAGCTGGGATGAATCCAAGGGGAAAAGGGCATCACAGGAAAACTGAAGTGTTGTGATGAATGAGCACAGTTTTATTTTAAACAACACATTTGTTCCTATGCCCTGGAAAAAAATACACAAACTTCCAGAATTTCAGAAAGGAATGAAATGATGCAATTGGGTAAGGTGCAAAATTTGACTAGGAGATCAAATGCAGAAAGATGTTAACATTTCCCCATAAAGCTGCAAAACTGTTGGCAAGGCTTTCAGGGAAGTTTTGCTCAGGATAACAATGTGCTTTCTTGGATTCTTTTTTTTAAAAAGTTGATTGCTTGATCATTGTTGAGAAACAAAAAGCTGACTTGTTAAAATATTCATCCTTAGCTATGAATCCAAAGGGAAAGCAGACACTTCAGGAAACAGTGCAGTGCTAAAACTTGCCAAGGGAGATGAAGTTTGGCTGCGAATGGGAAATGGAGCCCTCCACGGGGACCATCAACGCTTCTCTACCTTTGCTGGGTTCCTTCTTTTTGAAACCAAGTAGAAAAAGAAAAAAAATATAGATGTTTATCTGGGAAAACTTCTTTTTTGGAACTGGTATTTTTCTCTGGACTGTGGAATAGCATTACAACATTGAAAGATCAAGAAGGCTTGTTTTGATGCAATGCATTGCTATTTGTGTATCAGAGATGAGCTACATACTCATAGTTGACACACTTACAGATTTATGGAAGATGGGTTGTATCTAGTGAATCAATAAATGTTGCTATTGCTCTCTTCTCCAAAATGTCTGAAAACGAAGGAAAAGGAGTTTAAATACCTTGGAGAGCAGTTTGCACAGTAAAGTAGATTTTATCTGTAAATATACTTTAGTTAAGTATATGTCAGGAATTGAACAATTGACTCATGTTTTTCTGTTCATTTATTCAGCTCTTCTTATTACCTGTTCATTTAAGTTTGCATCATGGAAACAGGCCTGAATGAATTGTAAGTAGGCTCAGCTGAGACCAAATTTAAAGGAAGAAGTTTTTACTGGACTAGAATGAACTTTACAAATAGAATAAAAAAATGTGAAAATGAAGATGTCAAGGATTCAGGTTTATTGCATTCCCACCTCAGACCTGTGAAGGTGTATCTGGTGTCACTTTTCATAGATTTTAGTACATATTTATGCTCGCGCTCTCTCTCTTAAAAAAGAGTGGTAGTAATTCTTGCCTTAGCAGCAGCTTCACGCTAAGGTAATTTAGCCTGCAGTGTGCAGGGAGGGGATCAGACAGGAACTGTAATGTTTCTTCCTAGCCTTCAAATTGTTAAAACCTGATGTAACTGAGTGCAAGGTGTCAATGCAGGGGCCTATACGCTGGAGAACTGGGGATATGCCAACAGCACAAACAGAAACACACGCTTTGTGGAGTTTGGAGCTCCTTTAGAAGGATGTACCTTTTAATATTGCATATTTACTTAACAGTGAAGTTGTTGATACAGTTTTCCTAGCAACCTTCCAAGAAATGGTATTTCAGGAAAAGACATTGCAGCCTGGCCAAGCAGCAGTTAACCCAGTTCAATATTTAACTGGTGAAAGCAAATGCTGGCTGGCTCAGGAGTTCCGGTCACAGTAAACTGGGCCATTCTTCACCATTAATATTTGCCACTGGCTTTTCAAAATTTGGGTACCTGAAATCCTGTCTTGCTATTTTCTTTTCACTGGAATCAGCACCAAATATACTAAGACAATACTGAACTTTGAATGTATCTTCTGCTCGTTCTGGCTCTCCTCACACAAGCTAATGAAATACAAATTACATTTTAACAGACATTACATTTTAACCAGACATTACCTGCCATTAATGTATAACAAGCAGGTGGGGTTAGGAAAACATTTATTTGAAATTCTTTTGTCCTGGATACAGATACCAGTAGCATGACAATACAGCAAGTGAATCAAAATCTGCCCTATGACTTTCTATGTCCTTGTACACGTTCCTAGTGTATGTAAACCACATCTTACGATGAAAAATACACGTTGGTACTTGATGATTATGACTTGTGATTTTTTCATTGTATGCATCAGCCACTGAAAATATTAGCTTTAATGAACTGTCGTCCAATGAGTTCTATTGTTTCTTTACGAACTTGGGTCAGGTTTGCACCACCTAGGTTTTCAAAACCTGAGACCATGTCATTTTAACAAGCGTTTTAGTAAAATTCTGGCATGCCTTCAAACCAAAACCCACCCACCAGGTAATCAGATAATGTTATTCTTTTGGAATAAGTGCACAAGTTGTATGAGGTATAGAGCATCATGAGCTAATGTTCACAGTAGGAAAATTCTTGAAAAAAGTATTTCTTGTTGTGTTAGGAATGTTTGCTTACTTTGTAACACATACATTTATCCAATAAAGATTAATAGTCATAAAACTATATTTGTTCATATCTATGTTTGCCAAGGACCTTACCATTTGGAGACTATGGGGATATATTCTTAATATGTATTTCCTCAGCATTCATTTTGCTACTGAATGGGAGAAATCCAGCACTAAGGGTCAAAATATGTTTATTTTACATGTATATATATATGTATACACAGAAAATTTAAATCCCTAAGGTTTCCTTTGGGGACTTCATTTTCCTTTATGGCATGACCATTTTGTTTCATTTTGGTCAGAATAAAGCACTTAGAACTGTGACAATAATTTTAAGCTCCTTTACATTATGTCTTGTAATGGCCATGACATAAAAGAAAGTCAACTTTTGCCATTCTCATTTTTATGTTGTTTTCACAAGTTTTGTGCAACGTGGCCCACTAAAAGCAGAAAGCAACTAAGAATCACCACAAAAGCTTCTAACAAACAAAGAGCAGCACGGTCTCTGTTCCAAGGTTAAAGCTAAGAGGTTTTTTATATCAAGGTTGAAACTTCCTAGTTTTTGTATGAAATCTCTGCAGTCTTTTCTCTGCCAAGTTATTGCATGCAATCTCTGCTGACTGAGGGCTGTAATACCTTACAAATTAATTGTTAACTTGCATATTAATTTCAAAGATCTTTCAAAATACAGCAGCTGATGTAAAAATCTGTGTGCGTGTATTCCTGTCCCTCAAAATTATCAAGTTTTATATTCTGTAAGTCATGTGAAATGTATGCTTTTTTCTGAAAAATGTTTATGAGAATTAGTTGTCTTTCCATTGCTGCTGATAGTTGAAAGCCTCTTGCTTAGAAGATGCTCAAGACAAAATGCCTTCTGTAGAGACTTTTGTCCTCTGGTATAAAATAGCTGGTATCTTGTAATTTGTGTTATGAGTGAGAAACCTTCTGGAAACTCAAAAGCTGCAATCTTCTCTTTGCTAAGCTGAGTCTGTATCTCTCTCTCCCACTTCACGAGCTCCCAGATTTAACCAAAACTTGGCAAGAGCTGCAAGTCCCTGCCTGCCACAGAGCTGTGGTTTGGTAGGCGATATTCTGGCTCTGTGGTAAGAGCTGGCATCCTAGCAGGAGAAAATACTGCCTCACACAGAGACAAGCTGAGCTCAGCTCTGTGTGGAACACCAGCCCCCAGTGTTGGTCTTCCCTTCCCCTGTGACCGGGGGACCGCTGTCCTTCCCCGTGACACCCTTGGAAAGTAGCGGCTCTCATCCCCAGCTGCATTAGGAGTTTTAAGGGCTGCATTTTGCAAAATGGGGCTGTGTGCCACTTGAGAGATGCTGGTTGGACCTCACGCCATGGCAGAGGTAAAACACAACTTCTGTGAGAGAAGAACATGAACTAGAATAAAACCTAACTGAAGGAAAACATCTTAGGTCTGGGTCCCAGTTGAACGAGTAGTGTTTAAGGAAAGTGGAAAGCAGCTCAGTTTACTCCAATTAGAAATCCTTGAGAAAAAAATCTGACTATGATTTTAGTTCCAGAGGCTAGTTCATGGCCTGAGGGTGACCGAGTTGATTCTGAGGAAGCAACTGACTGACAACAGTCCCACTGAAAACCTTGTGAGCTAAAGGGAGGGCTTTAAATAAAGTAACATTTTTCGAAAGGGAAAATAAGGAACACACCCTTCACTCAGATCTTTCCTCTTCCCCATGAAATTTTGCATTGAGTTTCCTACAGTACACTCTACTGCTTTCTGAAGCAGTTTTTAATAAAAGTGGTTTTTTATTAAAACTGTATTTTCTCCTACTTAGCTCACATTATCAAAATGATGTTTTGTGCTCAGAACCAAAAAAATCACACAAGGACAAAACATGCAGGGAGCTGCTGAGTGGCATGTGAAAAGGCACACAGCTCTTCATTTTGGTGAATCACTAGCAAAATTTCTCCATTTTGCAGTTAGTTCTGGCTCAGCAACCAAAGGAAATAGAAACTGACAGTGGTCAGTTCAGATTTAAAAATCTGAGGCAAGAAAAGGAATTGTGAAAAGCAGTGCTCCAGGCTGGATGTCATACTACAGTGCCAGTGAAGAAAGACAGAAACTCTGGAAACTATCTTCATAAATTAAAAGAACTCAATACAATGTGCACTTCTTAGTATGACCAGGTTTCTTCTTACAACAAAGGGCGACAGCTCCTTTAGTCTCTGGGCCAAACCACACAGCGCTAGGAGGAGTTTCAGCATCTGCAGTCCCACGTTAATTTTCATTATCAAATAGCTTCCTTGAGGGACTTCTGGTGCACAGGAGTAGCAGCAGAGAACAGCCATACTCCTATGCCTCAACCCCCTGCTCTCTGGTTAAATTGATACTAAAAACCAAAAGACTGCCAGAGTCTATCCTCTGGCCCAGAGTTATCATCTGGCTATGTTAATGCTAAATAAAGTCTCTCAGCCACCCCAGCAGGGTGTCTGCTTGCAAAACTGGTCCCTGGCTTGCACTAACTTTCAAGTAGTACCCAAGAAAAGTTGGGGAGATAGCTTCTTGTCATGGGCTAAAGGCATTCTCAGGACCATTCTGCTAACATAGTTATATAACCCACCAAGTTTGGTAACATAACACTACAATTCAGCAATTATCAGACATGGAAATTCCTGTTGCTGTTTAATTCACTGCTGTGTACACCATCCCTGATTACCTTGCAGGCTGAACAAGGGTTGACAATAGGTGTGGGAAGAGGCTGCTGGTTTCTTGACATTGCAACTTCCTCCCAACAGAAGTGACTGTCTAGGTCACTCTTTTCTACCACTAGATGCATGAAATCAGTGTATCAATTTTGGCATGAAGATTGTAAAGATGACAGTGGGAGAGGAGTAATATTGTGCATCTGCATTTGAAACAGGGCAGGGTATGGTCCATGAACGCATTCATAGAACAATAAAACCCATGTAGTGCAGGGTTTTATTAAACAAAGCATTCTTGTGTTAACTGGTGAAAAATTGCACAAATGGAGTTTTATCCTTCTGTTTTCTGAAAACAATCAAGCAGATGTGAAAAATTCCACACAAAAAATGTTTTAAAAGAATCACATTGTTACAACACCAAGAATGGAAATACCCATGTTAAAATCATCTTTGACATCTTAGCTCCTGCTTCCTGTGAATGCGTCTCACAGTATGTTTTTCCCATCATATAGTCACGTTACATCTTGGCCTCATCCAGCAGCAGTTATATGATGCTTGCTGAATAAGGCATGGGCCATATACTGGAATGGGACAGCAAGAGATAAATATAGAACAGTTTCATCCTGTAACTTCATCCAAATGTATAGTTAATGAAGCACCTGAAGCACCGTTACTATAGAAAATAGAGCAGAAGAACAGAGGAATTAAACTCATAGCAGCAACCTTCATTTTAGCATTTTCTAAGTTTCTAAGAGCTTAATTTTTCAATCTTAGCAATTCTTTGAAAGAAAAACACTCCGGGCTCTCACAGCACACTAAAGTTGAGAGTCAAGGAAGTCCGTAAGGACTGGAACTTCAGACCAGGAGATGGGAATTCAGAGTCTGTGCCATTCTGCCATGCAAAAAGTCCTAGTCTGCAGCTGAAAGTACTGGATGGAATTTAATTTGTATCCTGATCATCTTTTAAACTAGAAAAGAGTAGAAGTATGATTGTTTTGAATAAAATCTTTCAGATACTGCATCACTTCAGATAAATGCTTTCTTCCCTCCAAAACTATCAGCTTCTCAGAATGGTCCACATTTTCTTTCTCAAATTATCAAAGGCACAGAAAATAAAGAACATGAATTAGGTATGCCACAGCTAAGGCACAAATAAATGGCTCGTGGGCAAGGTGGTGGAAGCAGTTCCTAAAAGCAAAGGCTTATCAATCCATCGCACTAGCAATGCAGGAGAAATTGTCTTTAATTAATGCGGCGGACAACGCTATCTGGCAGGAATGGTTCGCTGGAAATAAGTTAGGGCAGGATGGCCAAGTGGTAGTACATGTGGTGCCCAGCACAGACCTGAAGCTCAGTATCCAGGCAAAAAAAGTCTGGGAATAACCCTGGTCTAGAGTTTCCAGTCCCTGCAGTAGTGGTTAATAATAAACTCACAGGAAAATATTTATTTTCTACTGATTAGCCAATATAAAGATTAGCTATATAAAGCCACTTGCCATTCTCTTCATCTAGCACATTCCCTTCATGAAAGCACAGTAATACCATAAGCTTTGACTCAAATGAAATAAAAGATGAGTATTTTGGTTCAGGTACAAGGCTAAAGGTGCAAAGTACAGAAATCACCATCACAGGCATCAGTAATTTGTTCTCCTGCTTTAACAGAGTATTGGGGAAAATTTTTGACACTGTGAAAGTTAATGGCAAAGCTTGTTCATCACAGCAAGGCCAGATCATCACCCCAATAACTGACTGGAACAACAACTCACAAACAGTGGTCTTTCTAGGATGTGTCAATTTTAGTGAAGTAGCACAAGGCAGCTTATACAATTACTTTCTGTGGATGAGACTGACCTTTCATTTCTAAATCTGTAAACCATAACCTCAGACATAGCCAGATTCTCAAGCAGCATGAATTCACAGCTGCTTCAGAGGGATGTATCAACCTCAGGATAAATTGACTGTGGGTCTTTTTTCTGGTGTGTGGTGGGATGTACACTTCAGAGAGCAAGCAATATTGAGTCCACACTCACACAGAAGCAGAGAAACACAGAAAGGCAAAGAGATGCTCCAAGCTGAAGAACCTGTTGAAATTGCAGAGATTAAGCTGCTGCATATGACAAGGGCTTTGTAAGCGGGACAGCATAACAAAATAGCACATAGTGTGAGGTCAGAAATGTGGACTATCACCTACACTGTCTTTGTGGATATCGAGAACTGTTAAGAATGGAGCACAGCTTCTATTCAGGCAAGGCATAAATCCAAGCTTCAGGATAAAGCACCCATGCTTGAAAACTTTGATAAACTTGGGAAACAAAAATACCACCATAAATTTCATGAGACTCTTTGAAGTTCTCAATTTCAGATTAATGCAGACGTCTTTGAATTGACTAAAGAAGTTTCACCATTAGTAGTGACCTACTACTTGCACTTTTAGACAATTATAATTATCAAGATTTGAAATATTATGAGATGTGAGCAATCCTTACTTTTTCATTTAACTGTACCAATATAAACTGTACAGATACCAATATCTCTTTAACTATGTATTAAGATGGACTAAATTGTAAACAATATACATGTGAAAGGGGAGTATCAAGGTTATGTGTACAGCTATAACTTCACATTCCTGGCTTGGGATTTTTCCAAAGGACTGAAAAGTAAGAGTAATTGTAAACAACAAATCTGATAGAAAATGTAGACAACAAATCTGATACAAGCTGTAGAAGTGTGGCAAGCAGCGTGGCCAGCCTATATCACAGAAGTGCCTGTACCTCTGCAAGAAATGCTGGTATAACACACAGTATATATAATTTCATTTTTTTAACACTGACTGTGGAATACGCTGATTTCAATATAGGAATTATATACATTTAACAGGATGACACAGATAGCAGCTCACTGACGTAATTCAACCAAGCGCACAAAAGCACTGACAAGGCCACCCACACTGGAGTTTCAACTTCAGAACACCTCCTCTCCTATACCCATTGCCTCTGCAGAGCTGAATTCATACAGCCACCTACTTGCTGCTGCATATTAATGATGCATATTAAATGGTATCACACATATAAGCACTGCACTGTGTTTACTGCGAGCCCGCGCTAGGAGATGACTCCTTGTTTTTAACATACATTTTCTGCTGGCCAACTTGCTGCTTCAGAAGAGTTTGCTGGATTCAGACCATTAGACTCAACTCTTGGTTAATTAGAATATCTGTTTATCTCTCATACCTGTTTATTTCTTAGCTTGTTAAAACAAGCTCCCTGAAACAAATTATTTATTAAGGTCCTGACCCGAATGCTTCTGCCATGGGGTACCCTTTGTAATGGTGGATGACAGCAAAAAAGCAGGTGCAAAGGGCTGTTCACTTAAACCACAGCAAAATCCAGACATTATCCCGTGTGTGATTATAGTGTTATTTGGATGTGGTAAACTAAAAAGCATCAGGTGAAATGAAAGAAGGTGACGCAACAGGAATTGCTTGTTCCTATTCAATGCAAACTCCAAGACCCAAAGGTGAAAGGGGACAAATGAAACTGAAAATCATTTAAATAAATACAGTGTCCCAGTAACATGATGGTAACTGTGGAAACAAATCTTTCTATGGAATAGTGTCTTTAAGGGAGACGGATAATACACAAAACATCCCAGCTTCATTTGAATGAGAATGCACGTTTTTCTTTCCACCATTTCTTGTCGGTGGCAGCACAGCATTGGATGTGATCAATGCCCGTATTATAGGGCCAAGTGTCTACCTGGAAAATAAAGGGTATTCTGGCAATAGACCTCTTCTGTCCGTTATTGCAGAGTTAGAACAAATTCTGCATTCACATTTGCATCCTTTACACATTTTCGTAGTCCAGCTAATTCAATGACATAAATAAAATGAGCATGGAATTGACTTTAAGGGCATCTTTGCTCTGTCTCTTAGCCAGTAACCTGAAACCTGGGAGCAGGACCTATGTTTGAAAAGCTGTGTTAATGCAAGGCTTATTTCATCACCTTCCCTGGATGGATGTCCATGCCTGTGAGCAGCCTAAACAAAAACAAAACTACTGTGGCCTCCAGTCAAATGTGGCTGCTTTTCTGGCAGGCTGCATTAAAAGCGCAACTGTACATGAATGCGGGCTTTATTAAACCTGGTCCGATTTAACCAAGCACAAGCCCTCCTTCTCTGCGCAGCGGAAGCGGTGACGCTGTCAGGAAGGCAGGAGACATTTCTGGCAGAAGCTCCACAACACTCCTGGCCGGCAGAAGGCTGCTGGGCTGATGGCCTCCATGGTGATGGTCTTCCCTTTTGTGGCACTGCTGACGCTAATGGCTCTGCACAGGTCAGCTGCGAGCATCAAGATCTTGATTAAAAATTTGTATTTATTTAACATCCCGGTGAGATACTTCCCACAAGCGGCCCTGTCTCGATCAGATTTAGCAGTGACAGTGTGTCACTACCCCAGCGGTG
>VZSZ01010368.1:368813-379553 GCA_013398815.1 Ibidorhyncha struthersii
CACCGGAGGATGTCTGAGCCGAGGAGTTACGCATCAGCTTGGGCATCAGTCCTGCAGTGATTTTCAGGCCTGCTGGTATGATTCAACCCACATTTGTAAGGTTAGCATAGAATCATTTAGGTTGGAAAGGGCCTTCAAGATCACTGAGTCCAACCATAATGTGGGTAAGACATAGCAGATAGTGATCTAAGTCTCACAGCTGATGATTCCTCTGAAGACAACAGATCTAACGTGCTGTCCTCGTTCATAAACCGTACGCAGGCACTCATCTGATGCTCATGCACGGGCTATTGCAGTATCCCTGCTGTTCTTGAGGCTATTGTTCTGTTACAAAGACTGTCATCACAGTTAGGGTGGACGGGGCTCCAAGCAACCTGATCTGATTGAAGATGTCCCCTGCTCATTGCAGGGCATTGGCCTAGATGACCTTTAAAGGCCCCTTCCAACCCAAACCATTCTATGATCATGCTTCAGCGAGGAGCTAGCTGAAGTGATTTAAGGTTTCTGGAGTCAGTTGAGAAATCAAAGGCTGTACCAGTTAAACATCACGTATCATAAACAGGTTTACGTATCCTGTGTTACACATAATGCTTTTCCTTCTGAAAACAGGGTTTTATGATTGTGATGTGGTTTTACTTTAAGAATTTTTTGTTTTGTTCCTCAGAAACTGCAAACAAAATTGAGACATTAAATTCCGTTTTTCACTGTATCTAGTTTTCTATTTTGTAGTGGGTTTTGGTTTTTTTTTCTGACCATGGAAATTTCTGTTTTCTTTGGTTTTATAGGCACTTGCTCTTTTTTTTTTTTTTAATCTGGAAATGCAGGTAATTTTGAAATTAGACATTAGGTTTTCTGGGTCTGTAATTGAACTACAGCAGTCTGTGATCCAACATGAAGCTGGTGTGAACCAAGAAGATGAGATCCCAAGTGGCAGGAGAGTTTCTTTAAACACACGTGTACCATGGACCTTCCGACAATGACTTTGTGACACCAGGGGTTACTTGGCACCCAGTTCTCACTTGTGCTTTTGAAAATCTTGGTCTTTACCAAGTTTAACTTCTTTCTTCATGGCATTAATTACTTGCCACTGCCTAGTAAGTAATATAATAGAAATAGATCTTAAGCAATTTGAAGATTTAGTAATATTATGGACTAGCCTGTGAAACAAGTTGCAGTAATAGATTCTCTGAGTAGGCATTAAAGTTGTATTAGCCCTTCTCCTCCAAAGTGTCTCACCCTGCAGTGCTAATAGAGATTACAGGGCATAGTCTGACCAAGCTGCACTGAGCCAATAAAATTCTATAATTTATTTTCAACTTGAATTTGCTTCTTTTAAAACCACTATTTTAGAACTGCAAGATCAGGATTTCAGTCTTGATTACTGTGAACCCATACAGACCGAACCTACATTTCATTGATTTGAAAAGTTCCTTATTCTCTGCATGACAAAAGAACACATTTTCTGTTGTGCAATTCTTGCAGATCATTTGTGGAATAGTGGCATGGTCCATTCACATCAGTGAGTTAAAAGATACAAGAAAACATGGGGTACTGAGAGGTTAATATGGTGAGGAAAGTATATTCCAGTGAAAGGTGGAAGCAGTTTCACGTCATTTTAATATGGAAAACATGAGTTTGCTTTTTTTTTTTTTTTTATAACAAGCCTTTAGTAGCTTTCTCTCTCATTCAGCCGTACATGGATTACAGTAAGTTGGCTGGCAATCTTTTGGGTAATTAAAACAGGAAAAAAAGCTGGAAAAAAAAGGACCCTAAAGCTTAATTTCCACTTAATTGGCTTGTATTCAAGATGTATGCAGTATGTTGGTAATTTATAACATTCTGGCTGTCCACATTGTAATATGGATACTGAATTAGAATGTATTACTTCATAAATTCAGTTCTTTCGTTGTATAATTTAACTTTGAACCGTGTATGGTTTGAGTCTTATTAAAAATAAACATGAATTAGGATTCTGTGCCTTTGTCTTTTAAAGGTGTCATGGAAAAACTTGGGCTTGGTCCAGAGGTCCTTCTACGGGAGAATCCCAGGCTCATCTATGCTAGACTTACTGGATTTGGCCAGACAGGAACATATGCCAAGTCTGCAGGTCATGACATCAATTATTTGGCTTTATCAGGTAGGCTGTAAAATTTCCTGTCAAAAGTTTTTCCCCCGCTTAAATCAAGACTCAGAAATTTATTGAAAAGTTATTTGCAGGTAGCTCAAATTACCTGAGGTGCAGTCTGATGAAACAGCTGAGCAGATCTGAAGCATCTCTGCCAGTGAAAGGAGGGTTTCCTTCTCTTTCCATGTGCTTCTCCCTGCTCCTTTGTCTGCAGTCAGCTCTGCCACTTGCTTAAACAGCACTGTGAGCTCCCTCACAAGTCAAAAAGTAGCCAGGAGAAATAAGGATGTTTTTCTGCCAGGTTATTGAGGTGAAACTGTTAATTAAGGGATCCAACAAACAAAATGTCAGCACAAGAACAGAGGAAACATGGGCTGGATGGACTATTCATTTTGGCAGCAGCAGCCAGCTGTTAGGCTGGATCAGCATGTCTTCTCAGGCTTTGTGCTCTTTTATATGAATAAAGTTTTTCTCTTTGAAGAGAGGACTAAAGTTTTTACGCATTTTTGTTCTCTTCGGAGCGTCTCTTCTAGAATATATGTATGCTTGCAGTCCTGAAAGGGCTGCAGATTATTCTGCTTGTTTGTGCGCAGCTTTTTTTGAGCAAAGAAATATTAGGCAGCCTAAGCTGTTTGAGCTCTTGCACTTTTCTGCTGTAAATCTCTCCATTGATACCAACTGAAAGGAAAGTAGGCTTAAAATAAGGTGGCAATGCTATGTTTCCTTAAGGTGGTGTATACAGTATGCTGTTTTTAAGTGTCATGTTTCTACAAGTATGGAGTAACAAACAACAACAAAATTACATGATTCTAGTGGTACCAGTCAGTGTGTCATGCATGGCCGCAGCTAGTGCTGTTTACACTGCTGCTGTCTCTGCTGCTTCTCCAAGCCTCTGAGGGAGGAGGGAAAGTGGCCCAAAACTTCTTGGCTTCCTGCTGGATGAAGCATTTCTTTTAGCCCCAGCAAAGGCCAGAGCAGAGGCACTGCAAATGTGGTGATCTGGTATCACCTACTATGGGGAGTCATGGCATTACAGAATTAAGTTTCTTCAGGGATGGGTTCAGTCTTCTCGCATTATGTAAGATTGTCAGTTAATAAAAAAGATTGCAGAAAGGATGCCTCATTTGAAACACTTTTGACTTCATGTCCAGATGATTTCGAGGTATTATGATATTTTTATTATTAGCTTAGGGAAAGAGTCAGTACAGAAACAGTATAGTCCATTGCTACCTTAGATTGTAGTACTTTCTGTTTACAAAAAGAATTGTGTTTTTCTCTGGAACTTCAGTAGTATTTTGGTTAGTACTATCTTCCCAAAATTAAATCATTTTACTTGAAATTGCACAGGTCAAGTTTTTCTGCCTATTTAAAGGAACTAGGACAAGGTGTTTGGGAGATACCATTCCTCAAAAATGAGGTCTCAAATCCTGAGTATTTTCCTGATGATCTTTGGCTTTCTTTAACTAAAATACGGCTTGCATTAGAAACTCCAGGTATAAGTTAATATGTTAGTCTGCTGGTGCCTGTGATGAGCTTTAGACTGTTAAAAATAAGGTTTTAGTGAGCAACAGGGCTTTATGCTTGCAATACAGGCTTTGGAAACTTCTTTATACTGTGCACTCAGTTGCTTGCACTTTGGAAGTGCAGTACACCATTAGCTAACTAAACAGCGCATCAGAATCATGCAGTTCTCAGGAAATTTTAAACATGTATGCTGCAAGTGTCAGACCTTAGGCTACGGGCATGGTAGAGATTTGATCATACTGCAGTTTCTTGCTTGCCCAAAGGGAATCACTATGAGGGAACTACAAACAGTAAGGTGACAGTAGAGAGGTTGTTCAGCATGGCAGAGAAATGCTAACAGATTCAAAGCTCCGTCTGAAGTAAACTGACTTAGTCCTTGCTCTATTCCCTTTCATTTCTGCATAATTTCTGGCATAAACATAGGCTCCCTGTGTCTATGTTGCATGCAATCAGAGGTAACCTTTCTGTATTATTCACCCATTCCTCTTATACACAACCTTTTTTTTTCCCCAAAGTAGCTGAAGAGGGAGGATAGGACTGAAGCGCAGTTGTCGGTGTGAGATCGTTTGTTATGATTATTAATTCATGGGTTATGTGCACAGAAGACTGTACATCTCCATTTTTACTTTAAAAGATTCTAAGAGGAACAATTTACCAAAGTTGCTTTGAGGCATGTTCATAATGCCTGTTGAATTCTTATGGGGGAGGTTCTATGCATGTACAAGGTACTAATATGGAATTATTGCACACAAGGTTTTTTTGGATGACATTTTTTCCCTATGTAGCCAAACTATCAGTGGTTTATCTGTGAGACTTTTATTAATCTCTTTAATTAAATGCATCTTCACTAATATCATTTCATACATGCTATTATTTTGTGAGGTAAAGAGTAACTATTTGCTAAGACACAGCTGAGTAGAGACAGAAAACTGTTGGTAGAAATTTGCTTTATCCCTTGTTTACTTGCATAGACATACTTTCATTGTAGAAATGTAGAAATGAATGTTTATAATTAATTTTATACTTGTGTTTGCTTTGTTTGCTCTGCTGTCAGGTGTGCTGTCAAAGCTGGGTAGGAAAGATGAAAATCCTTATGCACCCATAAATCTTCTGGCTGATTTTGCTGGTGGAGGTGTCATGTGTGCACTGGGCATCGTTACAGCCCTTTATGAACGTAACAGGTCTGGCAAAGGGCAGATCATTGATGCAAGTATGGTAAGTTTGGTCTCAAGGAAGGTGGGGTTTCTTAGGTTTGTTTGTTTGGGTTTTCTCCTACTCTTTAAGTCTGTAAAAGGGGAGGAAATCATAAGGTTTCAAATTGAGAACTTGGGAAAGGGAAAGTAAGTAATCTCATAAAATGGTTATTGCTTCATGTGCAAGCAGTTTTCACATATCACTGTAGCCATAACATCCTTATGACATGGGGGACATACTGCAACTCTCCCCCATGCCATGCCTTAGCTTTCCCTTTACCAGTCTGCCTTAATCAAAAAAATATCAGCTGTGTATATTTGATGAGTAAACTTGATGTATGGAAATAGGGTGTATAATAAACAATTAACATCATGCGTAACAGCAAAAATGATGATGCTACTAACATAAAGAATTGCATTAGCTTTATCCAAAATAGATATGCTTATGAATTTGTTACAGGTTATGTCTTATTAGACACTGTTCCCTCGAATAATTACACTGCCATGGATTATTGCCAAGAAGTAAATTTCAAACATTGCATTAATGTGCTGTAAAATAAATGAAAGGCTAAATTAGCTTAATAATGAATACTACAGATTTTTTCACTGCAAGGCCACTGACTTAACAGGGAGGAAAATACATATTTACATTTATCCTTGAAACCTACCTTACCTGCAAGTGTTTTTTCTCTCTCTGTCTCTCTCTTTTTCTGTTTTTCTTTTTGAAGAGTGTTGCAATTAAAATTTGACCTCCCTTCGAGGTGTTGTGATACCGTGAAGGCTGTGATTTGGACTTAAATATAAATTGAAAAAAATTATATTAATTGAAAAAAAGCCCTTTGTTGAAGAGGTTTTGAAGGTAGGAGAACAGCAAGAGATGTTAGCTATCCTGACTTGAGTAAGTTTTTGACAAATTCACATGATGTTCTCAGAAGCAGGCCACGGCTTTATGGTCTAGATGAAAATTTTATGGGGTCAGTGCAAAACTGGTCTAATGTTTTTACCCTGACAATAGTTATAAGTACTTGATTGTCAGAATGAAAAATGTATCAACTGGAGCTCCGCAGACATCTGTTAGGGTTTTTCAGTGTTTTCTCCGATAAGCTGAATGATGGATGAGGAATCGTATTTAGTAAATTTACAGATGATATGCATGTGGGAAGAACTACAAGTATGTTGGACACTTGGATTAGGATTGAAAGTGACCTTTTCAAATTGGAGAAATGACCTGAAAAAAATTGTTTGAAATTTATGAAATTCTCTAAGGCAGAAACAATTAGCTGCACAAATGCAGTATGAGAACAATTGGCTAAAGTACAATTCTGGGGGTTTGTAGTGGTCACAAGCTGAACATGTGTCAACAATACCATGTTGTTGTAAAACACACACAGACACTGTATTAGAATGTATAAACAGGAAATAGAGCCAGCAAAATTTCTGAAGTAATTCTAATCTATTCAACATTTATAAGGCCTCAGGAAATTACTGTTTCTGATGCTGGCCATCATCTTTCCAAAAAAACCCACCAATTTGAGGAAGTCAGAAACACAACAAAAATGATCGTGAGTCCAAAAATGTGACCTACAATGGAAAACTGAAAGAGTTTGTATGTTTGTGAAGCAAAAATGGTGGAGAATCATAACAAGTCTTCAAATATTTAAGAAGATATCTCTTGTAGTTTTGAGTGTTACCTTATTTTCACTATTGGTACTCTAAGTCATTAAAAGAATTTGTTCTGAGAAGAATCAATCTAAGTCTGCTAATGTCCTAATAAGATCTCCAGCTGATTGGGAATGGAATGTATTATGGTTTTCTGTTGTTTTTTTTAAGCCCTCAAAACTTGTCTCATTTTTTTCTTGTCTCATGGTTGTGGAATTTACGGTTCACTGCTGATGTTCCTGGTGTCCTGTGAAATGGATGGAATATTGTCTAGTATCAGTGGATGCACTTTACCTGGCATTTTGTTATGTTCCTTTAATTTGAACAGACTTTCAGTGAGACGGTTGATGAAAAACACACATGCATAATCGACAGCAAAGACAGTTAAATAGACCGGGTGGATGAGCCTGTTTTTATATCTAATTTTGTTTCATGGAAGTAGATATTTTTGAAATCACACTACTACACCATTTCACCTGTCACTTTGTTTTAACATTCTTTTTTATTTAACAGGCCTATTACTTAAGGTGCTCTACAGTTTAGGTAGTCTGAATATGTTAACCACTGACACATGGTGGAATTTCCTACAGTAGAAGAATTGAATTACTTTTTTAGGAGCTTTGTGTCCTCAGTATTACTCTTACTAAGTTTTCATCTTCATCGATTGTTTTACTGACGGCTTGTTTGTTTTTTCCTTTTATTGCAATGTCCATTTTTCTGAAGTCATTAAAAAAATTTAATTATTTCTTGTCTTTGACGTTAGTCATTCTAGATTGAGAACCGGATTCTTGTGATAGAAGAATTTGTTATTTATCTTTTATTTCTAATTAGTATGCTGAAAGGTGAAAAATGGCTTGGGAGCATTCTTATGATAAGTAATATACACGTGAGGAATTCCTCTAGTTAGTGAAACTAAAGTCATACAAAAAGAGGGTCGAGAGGATTAGACCAAGGGTTAGATTTGCATCACCTGTTCACAGTGACCAGTGTTATTGTTGCTCTGCGTAAAAAGTAGATACTGGGTCCTGCATTTCAGCTGCCTACCTTAGAAGAATTAAATGCCTGGTCTGAATTGATTCATGTTAGTCGTTGTCTCTTCTAATTGACTCTATAGGGATCGTAGGTATCTTACAGTGAGCCTCATAGTTCCCATATGCTGAGTAGGATGTGGAGCAGACACCGGAAATGTGAGACAGTAGGCACAATTGTACCTCTGTACTATTGCGCCAAACTGGAATAGAGGCATGTGAGGGAGGGCCATTCTTTAAGTTTGCTCCAAATTCAGACACAGAGCCTTCTGCTGATGGTAGGCATCTGACCAAGCGTGACTCACTCTTTTTGAAAAGACAGCCACAGGAGAGGATGGTGGTAATAATCACTTGCATAATAGTCTCATGGCAAGAGCATTTAGCTGTCCAACAGAAGACTGAGGTTCCAGGTTTTTCTCAGCCTGGAGGTATTCAAAACCAAAACTCCCACATCCTAGAGGCATTCATCAGTCACGAGGATGAAGATTAGGTTGGTGTGGATTCTTTCTCAGTTTTGTTTGACCGTTTCACTCTGCAGAAGAAGCAGACTTGCAGAGCAGACAGGTCACCCAGCGTGGTGGTGCCTCTGGATTCCTGTTCCTGCTTCAGAGACTGCTGATGGTTTTAGCACGAGGGAGCCATTAAGTGAAATACATAACTCTTTACTGTAATCATTCTGCAATTAAGCGTAAGTGGATTCTCCCCATATTGTCCTTTTCATGCTTTAAAAGAAAGTGACCACATGAGCGTGTGTGATGTTACCTGAGCATGCCTTTGGAGGTTTGGTGCAGCTGTTAGACCTTTTTACTTGTCTCTGAATTGCAGTGGGCCTCAGGGAGAAGCTAGCTGTCCAGTTGCCCAGCCAGGGATATTTCTAAAGTCCCTATACCAGTCCAAAACAGATGTGCTATTTTATTTTAAGTGTTTATTTTAAGTGTTTTAAGGGTAAGTAGCACTGTATGTAGGTATTGTAATTAGTTCTGTCAGCACCAAAATCTAATTTGCAGTTACAGCTTATTCCAATATTATCCCCATCTATTATTATCCTTACTTCCATTGTTTTATGTGTATTTTTTTTTTAATGTGAGCAGTGCAAGATCAGATCATTAGTAAAGCAAACACTATTTTTATATCCTTGCAGTCATTTTACAAACATGGAGATGAAGGTATAAAGTATATTTTCATATGAAAGTACTGTAATTGACTTTAACATGTGGCAAGTTGGGCAGAAGTATTCCTGTCTTTGTGGCAGGTACTTGAGAGAGAGGCCAAGTAACACATTAAAAGAAGAAACATTCATGACTGCATACTTCAAAGATTCGTGTGTTTTAAATTCTTGCTTAGAAAAGTAGAAACTAGTAGATCTTTCCACATGAAAAGTCAGTAGCTTTTTATTTTGGTACTCTCTGTGCTTTTCTCTATAGACAGTGTTAGGTTAATTTTACACAGCTGAAAATGCGTGAATCAAAATGGGACTCAAAATGATACAGGTTTTTCTCTGTTCCACTGGAATGTGTCTGGCCATATTCTGTTACTGCCTCGTCTTCTCTTACAGTTTTTCTAATGCAGTTGGAAGAAAATGGATTCTGCTGGTGAGCAAAACTGTAGGATGTGATTTTGCTTGGGAAGACTGGTACAAGCTTGATACTTATTGAAAGGTTGAACAAACAAATTTTCATCTGATTGTACTCCACATAGCCAAAACTTCAAGGAGCAAGTTGGAACAGGATTAGTCATGTATTCTAATGCTGTATTCATCAGACACTTGCCTATTTAGAGATTACCTTGCTATGTCTGTGTACCGGCCAGCGATGAGAGTGGGAGAATACTTTTTGTTTTAATTTAGTGATGGAGATGAGCTTCCAAGTTCTCATGGTATAAGAGAGCTTTAACCTTTGATTTCCTTCCCATTTTCTTCTAAAAATAGCAATCTTAAGTTAATGTTGAGATAAAAATTTTATACTTGCAGGACTGGTATAAGCATCTTGATTTCCAGAGGTTTAGATGGCTTGATGGCTGTCAGATACGTAATGTTCTATAGAGCCAAGAAGCTTGTCCCGTGACGTAAAATTACTTACATTCTCTTTGTGAACTCCTAATGATTATAAACTTGCTAAATGACAAAACTTTGTTTGTTGAAAGTGTGTTACCAATCTGAAGCTGTATTATTGCATTTATGCTCCTTCTTATTCTCTAATTCTAGATTATTTCACATATGCATATAAACAGTAATTGAAAATTTTAAGAAATTAAACTGCTTACCAGAGATTTCACCAATAAAAATCTTAACAAAGGACACAACTGGTAGTAGTTTTTTTGTATTTTGTTTTATGTAGAATTAAGGTAATGTGCCAACTAATCTACTGAACCTGTTACTTTTTCCTGTAAATCTCCAAGGTAGAAGGAGTAGCATACCTAAGTTCTTTCCTGTGGAAATCACAAAATTTGGGACTTTGGAACAGACCTCGAGGTGAGAACCTGCTGGATAGCGGCGCGCCTTATTATGACACCTACAAGACCTCCGATGGAAAATTCATGGCCGTTGGTGCCATAGAGCCTCAATTCTATGAGCAGTTAATAAAGGGTAAGTAGCTTGGAGCAGTTGTTTCACATCAGCAAAGCATGATTGAATGCATTCTTTAATACTTGTTTTTGATTCATGACATCGGTTATGTTGATTTCTTTGTAAAAGCCGAACACTTCTTGAAACTAATTGGGAAGCAGAGGAAGTAGTTTAATTCACTTTCTTCTTCTAGCAATTGATTTCTTTCTTTTTCATCCTGTCTTCACCTTACCCTTAGAAACTAGATTTAAATTACAGGTTTTATTATTTTATTTTATTTGGTGTTTAATCTCTTTCCATTATTCTGAATATGAAGGATATAAAAAGTTCTCAATCTAATTTTAGTTTTGCTTAATGAGTAGAAGGGATACCAACAAACAAGATATCTAAAGTGGATATACCCAGTGTTATGCAAACCACTTTTGTACATGCATGACTTAGATGTGGTAAATCTTTGCTGAGTGAGGATGGCAGTGGAGTAGCTCCTTATTCTTGCTCAGTCTCTCCCCAGTGATTATTCTGTGAATTTTAACATGTATATCTGTACTGGTTTTGGCTGGGATAGAATTAAATTTCTTCATAGTAACTTGTACGGGGCTATGTTTTGGATTTGTGCTGAAAACAGTGTTGGTAGCACACTGATGGTTT
>VZSZ01010368.1:379874-395953 GCA_013398815.1 Ibidorhyncha struthersii
ATGGGGAGTAAGCGAGCGTCTGTGCTTAGTTGTTGGCTGGGGTTAAACCATGACAATTCTCTCACAGGCAGTTACTGCCAGCTCAGCCCCAATCAGCTACATTGTGCTAACAAGAGCATAGTCAGGACCCGGGGAAATTCAGGAGCAAGGTGAGATGAAATGAAAGTATGGGATTGGAAGGTGTGGTATGCCTTTGGTGAGCAGGATTCCAAAGAGAGATCTTGTGCTGTACACTTTGGCTTTGTATTCTTGGAACCTGTGGTGCTCCTAAAGTTCTCGCACATCTGTGTCTGTAAATGGCTGCTTCTCTCTGTAGCTTAAAAGGGGATGTGCAATTGCATAGAATATCCAAATTGGTACATGCTGACACATGAAATGCATAAGGCAGCCTCCTGGAGTGACTCAGGGACACGTCCAGCATTGTGTGCTGCCCCCAGATCAGATGTCAAGTTTGGAAGAACCATGTTCTTAGCTGAAGAAGCTGG
This sequence comes from Ibidorhyncha struthersii, assembly GCA_013398815.1. Classification (NCBI taxonomy): domain Eukaryota; kingdom Metazoa; phylum Chordata; class Aves; order Charadriiformes; family Charadriidae; genus Ibidorhyncha; species Ibidorhyncha struthersii. The sequence goes on from VZSZ01010368.1 coordinate 380,360, forward strand.
TACTTTGTCCTTCGTTGTCCTGAGAATAACCTGTTTGTGAACTCCAGTTCTAAGCTACTTGATCTTGAAAAAGAAAGTATAGTTGATTATTCCACACTTTGCAGTTCTTTGAAATGTTACTCTGATTCAATCCTTTGAGATTGTTTTGCTTGCAAGAAATGGAGTTGGAGAACAAAAATAAATATAAAACTATCAAAGTAAAATGTAAGATCTCTCTGGAAGTTAGGGAATTTGGAATTCCAATACATGTCTTCCGGGAGAGTGCCTGTATTAAATGCAAAGGAAAAAAGAGAAGAATAAAGCTGCTTACTCAAATACCCATATGTTTGGCTTAAAGTGATTAAACACTGCCCTGCAGTATTCATGCAGTTCAGTATTTTATTCTTCTCTAGAGATTAAGTTGAATAGCACTTACTTCTAAGCTACAGGAGTGGGATAGAATCTATATTTGTTCAAAAAGAAAACAAATGATGTAAAGGAGTCTGGTCTTGTTTGTTTGTCACTCTTCTTCTTAGTGAAACTTTGCTGGACACCTCAGCTTTCTTGTATTGATCATTGCTATGGGGCAGGACTCAGGCTTTTCTCTCTCAACCAGCCAGCCAGCTTATCTAGAAAGAAGACTCTGAAGGATGAATCCAGTGGTCAGGCAATATAACATGATCACTGATTGGTCTGTCTTATTTAGATTACTCTTTACTGAGGAAAACACTAAAATTCTCAGTTTTCCTCTTAGTTGTTTCTGAGAAATTTAGAGCATGAAGTTGGAGCAGCAGCTATGAATTCATCTGCCTATATTGGGGCATCCATATTGGACAACTTTATTTTTATGTTTGAAAGTATTCCTTATGCTTACAATGCACAGAAATGGCTTGATTTTAACAGCTGAAGTTTCAAAAATAGTCATTGCAGCAATAAAGAACTGGTGTATCTGTTTGTAAGTAGACAACTGCAATCATGGCTGTGCCCGTGTTTCAGTCTGTTTCTGTCATAATTAAAAAATCCAACATACAGACTACAGTCTTCTAAGGAAATTTTTCTTTTTGCCTTTAATTGTATCACAATCTTTGCTTGTTTACAGTCAGTAATTTTTCTTTGTTTTGTATAAATGTGTTGTTTAACGTGTCAGACAGAACTCGAGATTTTTTCACAATGTTGCGGTTAAAATAAGTGGTCTTTCTTCATTGTATTTTAGGTGCATATTATGAATTGTTCAAATTTTTACATAGGAAATGTTTATCCTCTTCAGTAGTTATGGCTGCAAGCTTTCTGAAGCAACAGTGCACTCAATTAGAACTGCAGATACTTTTTGTGGCTTAGGGATTCCTTTCTGGGATATCTATTGCAGAAATTCAATTCAGAATTTAAGCTTTTCAGTATTATAGGGAAGAAAACACTGCTTGTGAGAATTGTATTGCTCTTCACAAATCCAAGGAGCTTTGACTGAGGCTGAGTCGTCTGTTCAAGGCATTAATTCCCTACTTTGAAGTGGTTTTAAAATTATATGCTCCAGTTACAATTTCCATAATTTTATTTCATACTTGTTTCCTGTAGTTCTGGTCAGTTCTGCTGGTGAAAAATTTGGTGGTGTTCCAGAAAAAATATATTCAAAAGCCACTTTATGTCTCTCTGTCCGTATTCAGAGACTAGGTTACTTTTGCCACCCCTATATAATGAGAACACAAGGATATGGGTGTTGCAGATGTAAAAGTTGGAGATTTAAAGATTGCAGAATTAAGAAAGGAACATGATTTCTGAACCATTTGTCCCTACTCACAGAATTCTGGTTAGCAGCAGTGAAATTAATTTCCTTTTGGTTTTGGTTCACTTCAGCGTTTCCCTGCAGAATTAGGAACCCAGTGCTGGACCAGAGTGCAGTTAATGACACGGTGAGGAAAGTTCTTAAAAGGTCTGTGGAGGGAAACTAAGTTTAAGAAAATACAGAATCTTAGTTTAGGAGTATTGTTGGCAGGGAAGATTAAATTTCTGCTTACCACAACTTTGTGATTTTTTTTTTTTTTAGAAAAAAGATTATATGAGAACCTGAAGCTATATAAAACAGATACAGTAAAAAATTGCTGTAGTAGCTATAGTATTAGGAATTGTATTCTGGGCTAACTATAAACTGTTTGCTGTTAACAAACATGCTGTAATCCTTTTTGCCTATATTTATTTTGTTACTGTGAAAGTCATCCAATAAATAACTAAAATACCTTTCCATCTTATGAAAAATCTGATGTAAGAAACATGTGCTACTAATGTTAAGTCTCAATGTTTTCATAAAAAGAGACAGAATGTCTTCCAACTGACCTGTAAATTACTTCTGCAGGTTTCTCTTCTTTTTTAGCCATACGTGCTTAGTATTGCTGTAGCTAGCAATTGTAGGCTACAGGAGGCCTGCAGAACACAGTAAATTTTGTGTATCAGGTGAGGAGTAAAGGTTTGATTCTGTGTTGTAACTGAGTTACACCACGTGATATAAGGTGAAGTTAGTATCAAGTTACATTTATGTCAAAAGTGCTAACACTCAATAAAGTTCTGAACATGTATTTGATAGTACTCCTTTCGTACTACTTTAATACTCCTACATTGTATGACTTCTATTTAAAACAAAGGAAAAAAAATTAGGAAGCACTTGAAAAACATGGTTTACATCATTATGAAGGATTTCCACAGGGCTCTCCTTTTTGTCATTGTGAAGTATTGTGTACTGTATTACAAATCTGCTAATGTACCAAATTCAATACAACATTGTTATTAAGATGTGCAAAGTGGGCAGTTTCCTCATTAAATTTTAGACACTCTCAGTTACCCATAATGTTAAGTTTTATTTGAACTTATTTATCATGATAAGCCTTAAACATTGTACAGATGCTGTAGAAGGCCGGGTTCTTGTGACACCAAAACATTTGCAATTGTGGAAATTAAATATGTAAACTTGGAGTACAGCTATGGATGCATTTGCAGTGAAGCTCTGATAGTACTCTGGGCCTTTTGCTGAACTGCCACTTCCTTAACAATTATTTAGTTTCAGAAACTTCGAGCAGACTTCTGAAAATTCACTACTGTCTTGGAATATTCTAAAGTTCAATTCCCTCTTAGAGTCAGAATGAATTATATTTAGAGAGAGACAGCAATGGCGTACACCTTATGGCTGTGGTTTGAGCCAAAATTAAGGATTCCCATAGATGGTTCTATTCAGTTATGTTGTGGCAACATAATTTCAAAATTACTGTGCTATAAGTACACAGTTTTGAAAAGAAAATTGGGAAGTTAAAACAAGAAAATTCTGAACAAAGCTCTGCTAGGGATCCTAAATAATCTTTTAAAATAATATGGCTGAAACACGGTAAGAAACGGTTTATTTCCAACATACCAAAGCAACTTTGCTGATTTATCTGATGAATTTTACTGTTTTCTCTCTCTTGAAATAGGTGCCTAATTTTACTGCAGTTTGTCTAAAGTTCTGCAGAAACATATTTCAATTTGTTGCATTAATAAATGATGTGCAGATATATGTCAATAAAGCTATAGCATTTAAAGGAGACTTAAAGCCGTATCACTATAAGGAGACAATTTTTCATTTTTCAAAAGTTGTTATTTCAGAGCTGTTATTTCAAAGCTGGGCTTTTCTAAGCAAAAATCCCTAAATGAGAATTTGAACAAAGAAACTTGGAAACAAGTTGTGATTGCTTTACCATATACTCTGTGTAAAAGATACTTTGCTTTTGATTATGTTGGGTGAAATCTGTCATCCTGTGGTATCCCAAACAATTCTGTGCTGTGTAATTGTTTCCTTGTTGACTCAGTCACTCCTGCTGTGATTCTGTTCGTCTGCACCACAAATGGTTAGCACACGCTGGAAAATGAGAAGTTGTAGTGCTTAAATGCTGTCAGTTCATGCTATTTAAAGTTGAAGTCTTCAGTGGTCAATGGAAAATGAGCATGTAATATTAAATTCCGGGTTCTACATATTGTTCTATTTTTCCAGAGCATGTATGGTTAGGTTCAGCCAACTTTCCATCTGGCACGATATTTGAATATAATTGTGTAATGGGATAATGGTAGAGCTCTGTTCATGTTGGACCGGCTACTAGAACCCAACCATAATTAATAAGCAGATAAATACTTACGAAACAATGTTTCCAACTGACAAGATTTCATGCACTGAAACAGAATCTCAGTGTGTTGTTAATTAGCGTTACTTACTACAGAAGGTAAATTTGCCTCATCTCCTAGTTCTTAAGTAAACTATATAGCACTGTTCATCTTTAGTATTATACTTGGAAGATTAATAAATTAATTTTGAAAAGCATTGTTAGCTTCTGTTTAGTTATGGATGTTCAACTAGTGTGAGTAATCTTCAGCCGATCTTTTTTTAGGATGGTATGGTTATGAAGATTAGATTGTAAATTCAGTGATTTAAGGTGCACATGACTTGGTAACTCAATGAGGACTGATGTTTACCTTGTAGTAATACTTATCCTGATATTTGGAAGTGAAAATATTTATGTAGGTGTGAAAATACTTACTCAGTCTGACTTGTGTTGATTTTCTTCTAAACATGAACAACTGCAAGGCTGTATTTCTGAGTCTGGAGATTGGCAATTTCCCTGTGTTTTCCTTTGCAGTACCAAAGTAAGATTTCAAAGCATGTGCTCCTTTTCAAAGCTACTATTTAAGAATCTTGTGATCATCAGTGAAATTCTTAAATATCATGATAACCTGGGGGAGACTGTGAGACCCAAGAAGTGCACGTAGTAGAGACAATGAGCAGAAAGAAAGAACTTTAAGAGCAGAAGAATGGACATTATCTTCCTTTCTTCTCCCCTGTGTGTTTTAGCAGCTCTGTGACTACCGCTCTCAGTGATAAGGAAGCTGTAGAAATAGAAGATACAGGAAGTTTTTTTCTGCCTATCTACAGGTAAAGATCAGAGGAGCTCTATGTAAATTCTACCTGTCAAGAGGCATTGGGTAGCCAAGCCTGTTAGTTAGCAGTTGCAAGTCAAATCATCAGTCTGATACCAGATATCCAAAGATACAAGAAAGAATGCTCAAAATTAAACGTTTGCAGAACTCAACATTTAGTCTTGCCTTTTACACAGAGCTGATGTTTTCTTAGCAGCTCCTTTTGTTGTTGTTTGTGAAGTATTATGATGAGAGCCATTCTCTACCCTTTCTAATTTCTCCAATTAACTTCTTTCTTATCTCTGTTTTTTTTTTTAATTTTTCCTGCTACGTTCATGCTCCTGATTTTCAAAATGTGACTGTTTGGATAGCCTTCGATGTACCACTTCTGATTTCTATTTGATATCACAGACTTTGTACCTCTGTTCATACTGTCTCCATTTTGAAATTGTGGTTTAGTTGCCTTTTATCTTTCTTGTTTCTTACATCCTTCTTGAGATAAACCCTACAAGAAGTGACAACAACAATTCTTAGATCTCCTTGAAGTAGGAGAATGGAAGGGTAGGGAGTGCAGAGGGAGAATCCATGAGAACAGAAACAGATGGGAAACTGACTGCGCAGAGAGATGTAAACTCCCCAGTGAGAGGGAAAGCAGTGCTAAGTTAAGGGAGGGATCTAGGACTTCTAGTTCAGGATATTTTCAGTATAAAGTCTGTGTGTCCATCTTCTGCTGTTGTGTCTCAGAAGGGATGTGCATATTGCATACCTAGGTGGTCCATGCGACTGAACTTCTGGGAAGCAGAGTTCTTTAGCAGTTACTAACTGTAAGGGCTATGGGTTTCACTTTTCCAAAAGAGCAGTGGACAGTGGGAGCCTGCAAAGGGTGCTGAAGAGGGGAGAGCAGCAAACACTGCTGGAGTCCATTTGGACTGAGGGAATCAAGAAGCAGGTCAGTTAGCCTGCAGGCACCTGCAGCTAAGCTACCTCATGCACACCAAGCTGGGTATATTCGTCCACACCATGCTCTCATCTCTAGCATGGAAATAACCCGGTCCTGTTGGACACACTATAGCCTGCTGAATGTCCAGCTCTGGCAGATGTACTGGCTTCTGCGAGATAAGTATATTGCTGTAGTCCAAAACCCATTCAGCAGACTTTTGTGTTTTGACTGCCAGGTAGAGAATACAATATCTATTCTAGAAAATGTTCTCCGCCCAAAATGTTATCTCTAGGCAGCTGCTGCTCTTACGAAGTGTTTATACAAATGAGTGTTTATTATATGTACTTATTTAAAAGGCTGTAGCTGATGCAGCTTAGTCTAATTTCAAGTAACAGAACATTTTATTCTTCTGCTCCTTCCCTTTCAATCATAGGTATCATAATAAAGTTTGAAGACAGTTTTAATTAGTATGCTCTGCTGTGTTGGGCTGCCTGCAAAATACTAGCTTCTCGAGGAACGTACTTAGTTGTGGGCAGCACTTTATAATTTATCTAAGCTACACTACACTTAAACTTCGCTTTTCTACTTTCAGGTCTGGGGCTAGATTCAGATAAACTTCCCAGTCAGCTCAGTTTCTCCGACTGGCCCGAAATGAAGAAAAAATTTGCATCTATATTTGCACAGAAGACACAAGCTGAGTGGTGCAGCATATTTGATGGTACTGATGCCTGTGTGACCCCTGTTTTATCCTTTGATGATGTTGCCTTACATCAGCATAACAAACAAAGAAGTTCTTTTATCAAAAATGATCAGGAAGAGATAAGTCCTAGACCTGCTCCTCTTCTATCAAGGACCCCTGCTGTTCCATCGCTTAAGAGAGATCCTTTTATAGGAGAACACACGGAAGAGATACTTCTAGAATATGGATTTACTAAGCAAGAGATTAGTGAACTTTGTTCTGGTAAAGTAGTAGAAATCAGTAAACCAAAAGCTAATTTATAATCTCTAACTATGCAGATCAGACAAATTTCAGGCTGATACAGTATATTTTTATGCATTAAAATTGATTTATATGACAAATAAATGTTAGCGTGATACAGCTTTTAAATATTTTTCTTTTAATTATTGAAGATTTAAATTTACTTGAAAACAGTGGGAGTTGCGTACTTATGTACCCGGATGGTCAGCAGTCTAGAACGACACCAAAATTGTGTTCTGAAGATCTACACAGTTTGCTTAGTAAACAGCTGTAAATCCTCAAAATGTTTCTTTAAATGTCATATCCTGTGAAATCATGGAATCACAGAATGGTTTAGGTTGGAAGGGACCTTAAAGATCATCGAGTTCCAACCCCCCCTGCCCATGGGCAGGGATACCTCCCACCAGACCAGGGTGCTCAAAGCCCCATCCAGCCCGGCCTTGAACACCTCCAGGGATGGGGCAGCCACAACTTCTCTGGGCAGCCTGTGCCAGTGCCTCACCACCCTCAGAGTGAAAAATTTCTTCCTAATATCTAATCTAAATCTCCCGTCTTCCAGTTTGAAGCCATTCCCCCTCCTCCTGTCACTACATGCCCTTGTAAAAAGTCCCTCCCCATCTTTCCTGTAGGCCCCCTTTAGGTACTGGAAGGCTGCTATAAGATCTCCCCGGAGTCATTTCTTCTCCAGGCTGAACAACCCCAACTCTCAGTCTGTCACATTTGTTTCTTTAAATTCTTAGTTACGCCATTTGTGATATATGTTGTAATTACATGAAGGCAATACTTTTCATAAAATATAGTTATATTCTTCCTAAACGAGTGATTGTGTTGTTTACTCACAGATTAGAAGGGATCTTTTTCTCTATCTTATAATATTAATTCATTTGCCTTATCATGCCAAAGCAATGATTGAAATAATGCTGTTTTCTTATGTGCTGCTGTAGAGTTATTATCATAAAGTAATTCTATTTAGTAGCTTGTCTACATTTTCCTAATGCAGTTTCCTGATTATATTACATTTGGAATTTCAGTTTGCCTGGAGAATTACTTCAGAACAAAATTTGTTATTTTAAAATAGTTGCCTAGTATTAATCCTTTCCTCTCTTTTTGAAAAAACGGTAGGCAACATAGCTGCACAGGTTTTAAAGAATGATTGTTCCATGGTGGTTTTCATTTTGTTCAAAACTAAACTGTCATTTGAAATAGCCTCCTTCAAGGCAAAAAAAATCGTGCTTTTAAAAAGAATTAGTTATATGGCCTTAATGCAGTTTTCTATAGTCTAACATGTCAGGAATTATGATAGGAGAGCTTGGGGTTTTTGATAATTTTGTCAGTGGTTACTTTGCTGAAGATTAGTTTGTTGCTTACAAAGACTTCCAAAGCTGAAATATACTGTAGCTCATTTTGTTTGTGTCATGCCAAATGTTAGCATTGTTACTATAAAAAAACTTGTACATTCTACTGCATAAACACCTGCCTGGAAGCAAGAAGTACCTAGTAGGTTGTGACAAATTAGATAAACAATCAGCAAAAGCATCTTAAGTTTCCAACTGATAATCACTCTAATGTAAATTATGGAATATTATACACCTTAATAGTAAGATCTGATGATTTGCTTAGTCCCAAATGCATCTGATTGTGTTGGAGAGCAATAAACGTTGTCAAATGTAATCTCCAGTGCACCTAAGTCGTGACCCCAAAATCATCAATTTGAAAACTCATGTTTACTTCAGGGGTTAACCTCAGGGGTCTGCATTGGGGCCAGTACTATTTAATATCTTCATCAATGATGGAGTGGGATTGAGCGCACCCTCAGCAAGTTTTCGGACAACACCGAGCTGAGGGGTATGGTTGACACACCTGAGGGACGGGATACCATCCTAGAGTGACCTGGACAAGCTCCAGAAATAGGTCTGTGTGAACCTCACGAGGTTCAACAAGGCCAAGTGCAGCGTCCTGCACCTGGGTTGGGGCAACCCGCAGGAACAATACCGGCTGGGGGATGAAGGGATTGAGAGCAGCCCTGCTGAGAAGGACTTGGGGGTACTGGTGGATGAAAAGCTGTACGTGAGCTGGCAATGTACGCTTGCAGCCCAGAACCAACCGCATCCTGGGCTGCATCAGAAAAAGCATGGCCAGCAGGTCGAGGCAGGTGAGTCTGCAGTTCTGCCCCTCTACTCTGCTCTCATGAGACCCCACCTGGAGTACTGTGTCCAGCTCTGAAGCCCTCACCACAGGAAAGACATGGACCTGCTGGAGTGCATCCAGAGGAAGCCACAAAGCTGATCAGAGGGCTGGAGCACCTCTGCTATGAGGACAGGCTGAGAGAGTTGGGGTTGTTCAGCCTGCAGAAGAGAAGGCTCCAGGGAGACCTGATGGAGGCCTTCCAGTACCTAAAGGGGGCCTACAGGAAGGATGGGGACAAACTTTTTAGCAGGGCCTGTAGCGATAGGGCAAGGGGTAATGGCTTTAAACTAAAAGAGGGTAGATTTAGACTAGATATAAGAGATTTTTTATGCTGAGGGTGGTGAAACAGTGGCACAGGTTGCCCAGAGAGGTGCCAGATGCCCCATCCCTGGAAACATTCAAGGTCAGGTTGAATGGGGCTCTGAGCAACCAGATCTAGTTGAAGGTGTCCCTGCTTATTGCAGGGGGTTGGACTAGATGACCTTTAAAGGTCCCTTCCAACCCAAATAATTCTGTGATTCAGCATGGGTTGGATCAGCCACTTCACTCAGGTGGCGAAGCTGAAAGCTACAATTTTGGTATGTCACTACAGATGGCCCTCTCTTGGCAGGTAGAGTGTTTAAAAAACCCCTAGGTTATCCTGATAACCTTTGTTTTTCAGAAACCAAGAAAATAATCAGTTGTATTGAGGGCAGCGCACAGCAGATACAAAAAATACTTGCCAGTTGCTGTTTGGCAGATTTCTGTCAAGCTTTTTGTCTGCCACTGACACTCTAGGGCAATGGGTAGGTTCCCTTACTTACCTTCATGAAGTGCCTTGAAATCCTTTTCTAGATATATACTATAGCTTCTCTCCTCCCCGTTCAATCAACAGGAAATCGGCACTCTAGTGCTCAGCGCAAAGACAAGAGCTCCAGTCTCTCAGTATCACCGCTGTCTTACAGGAACAAGAGGAGTATCTTTGTGTCTGGCTGGTCCTGCACCTCGCCCATGTGATGTATGTGCCTGTTATATGTGTGTTTCGTGCTTAAACAGTAGTTCTTTAGTTGTGGATGGTTGGGAGCTTTGCAGACGCCCAAGAGCTCAGATCTGCTAATGTTAACACGCTTCCCCGCCCCCTTCCTTTCATAACTTGTGATCACAGAGCCATGAAAGTATGTGAGTCCCTCCCCCAGCACAGACCGATCCCACCCGGCATATGATCTGGGCTCCATGTCAGGCAGGGCAGGCAGCACCGACTTGCCGGAGCACTGCGCATAGCCAGAGCGATGACTTTAACGAAAGAGGGTTTCCACGGGGCTCTTCCACCCCCTTCTGAGGTGGCCAAGGCAATCATGGACAGCACCAGAGAGGAGGAGGATGATCTGCTGCAATCTGTGACAAGGACTGGAACAGTGGTGCCAAAGAAGCGAGCAATGGGAAGGCTGGTCATGCACAGTATGGCCATGTTTGGCCGGGAGTTCTGCTATGCCGTGGAGGCCGCCTTTGTCACGCCGGTGCTGCTCAGTGTAGGGCTGCCCAAGAACCTCTACAGCCTGGTGTGGCTCATCAGCCCTATCCTGGGCTTCGTTCTGCAGCCCGTGGTAGGTTCAGCCAGTGATCACTGCACCTGTAGCTGGGGCAGGAGGCGACCTTACATTCTGGGTCTGGGCATCATAATGCTGTTAGGCATGGCTTTGTACCTCAATGGGGACGTGATGATCTCAGGTGAGTGAGGGGCATACGCTGTGCTGACAGACAAAACTCATCCCAGCCTTTTGAATCAGAAAGAAAAGGGGGGTGTCCTTTATTCCCTGCTAAAATGGGCTGTTAAAATTGGGTACCGTGTTCCTCAGCTGCATTGAAGGAGCTGGGGAACACTGAAAAATTCATATTTTCAGTCCTAACGCTGCATGTTATGTACCTTGTACCTCGTGTTCTGTAGTTTCTGCATGTGTTACGGCATGTTGTATGTTGGTGTGATTGCCTGATCCGTTCGTACCGGTAAAGCACTGCTTAGGCCCAGAGAAGTTTTTACAAACTAAAATCTACCTTGTTAAGTTAAATGATCAGTATTGTTTCTGTGATGTAATGCACATCCAAACTGAGTTTCTGTTAATCCCTATTTTAGAGGGACCACCATTCAAAATATGTATTTTTATTGCAGCCCTGACTTGACTCAGGGCTGTGTTATGCTGGTGAATAATAGAAATCTGTAACTCTTTGGAAACTGTGTTGCACCTGGAATATGCAAAACCACATAGAGGTGACATCCCTAGATAGTGTTAAATTTCAGTTTGAGGTGTAACTTCTCACAGTCTTGATGGAAAGATGTTACCGTCATTATGACTTGGCAGAGGGGGGAGGTGTGTGTTTTTATGGACTGATTTATTCTCTCTTCCTGCATTCATTGGTATGGAATATACTGGTGGGTTTTTTTTGCTCAAAAAGAGATGTTACAGTCAACGTTTCAGTCATTTCAGATTATCCAAAACAATAGAAGCATGGGACAAATAGAATAAACCAAAAAAGTACTACAAAATGCATGTGTGTGAGGCTACCAGAGCGTGCCATGGAGGTGCAAAGGTGCAGATTGAGGCTAGTGACGCTCTTGATGGTGGAGCTTGAAGTACCCTGAGCTTGTGCTGATGCAAGGCAGTAAGTCAACCCAGCACAGCTCAGCGCTACACAGACTCAGTTACCCTCCTTCTCCGATGTGATTCTGGTACCGCTGCTCTCTCTTGCGTAACTAAGTGTTGTTTAGATTTGGAGGTATCAGGAAAGATAAAATGTGGTTTTGCAGCACATGGCACTGTTGCTGTCAGAATGAGGGTGTTTTTCTTTTTGTAGCTTTCATCGGTGAGAGAGACATTCGGCGGACGTGGGCAATAGTCATTACCATGCTGGGAGTAGTCCTTTTTGATTTTGCAGCTGATTTTATTGATGGCCCCATCAAAGCATATTTATTTGATGTCTGCTCTCATCAGGATAAAGAGAAGGGTCTGCATTACCACGCGCTCCTTACAGGTACTCAGATCCCTTCCTTTCCTCCCTACCGCTCGAAGGAGAGGAAGGCAATTGCATGGATTTTATTCTTACTGTGTTTCTGATCTTGAATGAACTAATCATCTGATCCCGCGCTTCAGTCACGAGTCTTTTGTCGCTGGGTTTTCACTACTCCACAGAACGGTAACTTGTGATTGCTGCAGCAAGAATTCTGTTGCAGAAGGCTGCAGGCATAAACATTTACAGCAACATATCCGTGATTTAAGTAAGAGCAATTAATTACATAAAAAAGTGAAGTAGTGTTTATTCAGCTTGTTCTGATTTTTTTTCATTTTTTTTCTGAAGCAAAAATTAACAGATGTAACCAGTTTCCTTGCCATAGCACATTAAAATAACATTTTTTGACTCAGCATGTGACATGGAGCAAAAGATGCACAAACCAGTGCAGTTGATTGCCATCTGTCAGCAGCGCTCCAATATGTGCTGCCTTCCTGTTTAGAAATAGGAGTTCTTTGTAAAATTCAGAGCTGCACAACTTCCACAAAATAAGTCCAAGTGGTTCAGTCCAGGCTCTTGCAAATAAGACAGACCTTCATTTGCCTTTATACACATTTGAAATGCTGCGGAGTTACAGAAGGAAACCTTTTGTACTACGTGAGCCCTGTGTTGAGAAAATGCTCAGGGAAGACACTTAAGGCTCCGTACCTGTCATGTGAATGGAGAGGAGCTTCCAGCCCTGTCGGGGAGCAGTCACTGTGAAAGGACTAGACAAAAAGTAGACCAGATGCGAAGTCATGCAATCTGTGTTGGTGCAGATTTTTGTGGCTACTGAGCCATACCAAGAGCAGAGGCATGTAGATTCAGTGGCAGTTACTCTAGTCGAGGAGGGAGGTGTCATAGCCAGTGACAACACGACAGTTTTGGACACACGAAATAGCTGTGTCCAAGAGCACAGATGATAAAGGAACCTTAGAGCTACATGGGCATGAAATCAGTATTGTCCATTACAAACTGACAGATTAAATTTTTAGCAATCACTTGTTTGGACAGAGAGGGGAGTGATTCTCTACATACATTGGGAAGAAATTTTTCACTGTTAGGGTGGTGAGACACTGGAACAGGCTGCCCAGAGAAGTTGTGGATGCCCCTGGAAGTATTCGAGGCCGGGCTGGATGGGGCTTTGAGCAACGTCGTCTAGTGGGAGGTGTCCCTGCCAATGGCAGGGGGGTTGGGACTAGATGATCTTTACGGTCCCCTCCAACCTAAACCGTTCTATGATTCTGTATTCTTGCCTTCAGCAGAACTCTTGTTGCAGTTTTTCCTTGGAAGATACTAAAAAGGCTTGATTTCTAAATTTGGAGCTACAGATTTAGCTGATTCATTTGTGTACTGAGCTGTGAAAAGCGATGTGGGACACATCACATCAAATGAGACTGGAACAGATTGCATTATTTGGTCCAGTACCCTGTGCCTTCTGTAGCAAGGTCATCAGTATCTTAACCCTTCCTGATGGGTAATTACCTAGCCTGTTCTTGAAATCCTCCCTTGATAGGGGTTCTGCATCTCTCCCAAGGCAGTCTGTTCCAGCACTTCACTGGCCTTGTTGTTAGACAGTTTTCCCTAAAATCTAGTCTTAATGTTCATTCCCTAAAATTTACATTTATCATTCCTTGTGATATCCCTGTTAGACAGCAATCTTCACATTTCTTTTCTAGCTTCTGTCTCAGATATTGCTTTGTTTCCCCTGTTTAGTTCCTTCTTTTTATACTTAGTATCTCCAAGATTTTGCTCTCCAGTTTGTCTCCAGTTAAGGTTTGAACATGAAACTGTGATAGCTTTGCAGCTGTAAAACTTAGGACCACTGAGACAAGTGGAAGGAAAAGTGCACACGTCCAACACGTGACACTCAGACTGCATTCCAATATCATGACTGCTTTTTGTCAAAACAGTATGCAAAGACAACCTCAAACATCAAACATTCACTCTGTGCAAACATTTAGCATAGGTTTTCTCCAAAAAGCTATTAATTGTCTAGTCTAATTGTTTTTCATGAGAACAAGCAAGGATACAGTCCCTGTAAAATGCTGTAGGACACCATGAAGGAGGGCCATAATCAGACCCAAGAGGGAAAAAAGTACAGAAAGCCCAGAATGAAATCAAAATCCCATGTTTGGTCGATGAAGAAAATATACGTCCTGTTACCTGTTACCTTTTGTTAGACAGAATGGTTCTGCCATACATGTTCTTCACTTCTAAGCAGAGGAGTAGAAATACTTCCAAGTCCTTCAAATGTTCCTGTCCTGCTTAACTCCCATGTCCTGCAGAGCCACCTGGTTAACAAGGTGCCAGGACTCTACAAAGCTGCTTCCCCTGACAGAGCTCTGCACTGCATGTAACATTGTGCACTTTCTTGTGCTTCTGAAACTGTGTGCACTAATAACAAAAATAAGAAATTGTAAAAAAATCAGACTGAAACCTGGTTTTATTAACTTCAAGACAGAAGGTAACATTCTCATTTTACTTTTTATTCTAACTTTTCTGAGAAAATCAGTAAACAGAATTACACATTTGTATTTGATCCTTTTTGTTTTCTTTTCTGGTGGTGAGGTACTTGGATTTTGATAACTACAAAACAATGCTTTTGGTTTTATTTCAGTTTCACGTGGAGACAGTATTTCTGTTAAGATTCATCTATACAAAATACATTTTACAAAGTCTAAGCTATATGTAGTCTTTATATAATTTTAAAAATGTTTGTCTGTTCTGTGACATTTTTAAAAAAACATAAATTTCAGTAGAATTTTATTTTGTATTACTCACTGTTTCAAAGAAAATAAAGCTTCAAAGGGAGAAGAAAAGAGGTGGAGGCCCATGTTGCTACATGTTCAGGCATTTTTTGGACAGCTCTGTCCACCAGAGCTGAGGAGATTTTTCAAGAGACATCTCGGTAACTGCTTATGTATGTGATTAGCTCAGTATTCCTATTTCTTGTGATTAATATCGAAGAGTGCTTATTCAGTCATTTCTAGAGGGAATGTTGAGGGTATTGTGTACTGTTTGTTTATTTTATCAATGCAAGTAGATCTTTTTTCTCCTTCTTTCCCACCCCTGCAGGTTTGGGAGGAGCCCTGGGTTACCTGACAGGTGCTATGGATTGGGGTCAAGCTGCACTAGGATTTTCCTTGGCATCAGAATTCCAGGTGATTTTCTTCTTCGCAGCCTTGGTTTTCCTGAGCTGCCTTACTGTACATCTGCGCAGTATTCCTGAAGTCCCACTCAGATACGAAAATGAAGAGACAACATTCTTGTTGGAAGTGACTAAATCCTATAAGTATAACTCCATAGAGGAGGAAATCAAGAATGGTTACTTAAAATCAACATGTACTGGAATAAAGGCTGCAGCTAAACCAGGGAAATGCACTGTTACGTCCCGTACAGAGGTAAGTGCAGAGATGATTTTGTAAGCCATATTATTGCATCGTTGGAGACCCTTTAATTAGCTAATGCTGACTATTTGGAATGGAGCCCTTTCACACACACAGAAAAAGAATCCTCCACCAGGGTACGGGGCCAGGAGAAAGGCTGCTTTCTCTCCTCT
>VZSZ01010368.1:400529-419807 GCA_013398815.1 Ibidorhyncha struthersii
TTTGTCTCTGTAGGCAAGAGGGAGTTTTTTTTTTTTCTGCAGTGTATATGAACAACTGAACGAAAAAGTCTTGCTTGCCTAGATATGGGACTGAATAATACAATTACTGGCGGGAAATATGAGTCAGTTGGGGTAAGCCTGAAAGAGAAAACAAAAAAGAATTAATTGTGGATAAATTAGGGAAAGAAAGACTAAGGCAAGAAGGCAGAAGTGGAGAGAGAAGGAAAGTGGGAAATAGACACCCAAAGGAAAACGAGCAAACAAGTCAGTGTAGAATGGACAGTCCAGGAAAAGGCAGAGTGTAATACCTGAGGAGGAGCCTGGGATGTGAAATCTGGGAGAAATAAGTGTGAAACATGCAGAACTGTGAAGGGACGGTTAGGGCACTGCTTAACAGATTTCTTGGGTGCTAGTTATCCCCCCTACCAGGGATGAGGTCCTGTGTCGGGTACCTTGTTCTTATAAAAAGCAGGTATTACATATATGCAGTCCATCCTTGCCTTCTGTGATCTTTGTGCTCTCTTTCAGGTTGTATACCAGGGTAATCCCTATGCACCTCATAACTCCACGCTTTACCTTACCTACAAAACAGGAGTAGAGATGGGATGCTGGGGGCTGTGCATCAATGCCATTTCTTCATCAGTCTATTCCTGTAAGTGCCCAGGAATGTACTCCAACACTGTGTTTTGAAGCAGTATTTAAACTGTTTGCTGTTTGCCATTGTTTAAAGCAATGCCAGATTAACTGGGTTTCTTTCCACATTAAAACTTTAAGAAATGTTACATTCTCAGCATTGTTAGAAACTCATATCTTAACGTGAACAGTTCCAGACCATATGATGAGGGGTCACTCTGGGAGTAAGGCATTGTTCTACACGTGAACTGACCCTGAACGCTGAATATCATCCTGAAGTTAAGTACCAGACTTAAATGGATGCCATGGGCATCATTCTGAGATGCTATTTCACCTGGCAGTGCTGTAGCTGTAGATTCTTGAAGGTCCCTGGGATGGCCTCTCCCCATCTGCATTCCTCATAAAAAAACTTTTTCACAGTGCAGTAGAAGTTCTTGCCAGAAGCACAAACCTTGCTCTCCAAAATTGTGTGTAAATATGCTAGCACGGTTCCCCAGATAGATTTCACTACAGCTCTTACCAAGGATTAAAAGAATCACTTGTGATTTCAAAACTCAAATGAGTAGCATTTTGGGGCCTGAGCTGAGCACCTAAAAGAGGCTTGAGGGAAATCTTTTCTCATTTGGAGCTTAAGTACAGGCATTTCTGTAGCTCCTTTCTCAGCTCAGACAGAGGGTGATGCCAAATGTTCGTATTATAATCAAACAGCGGAAATGTCTGAGGTTGTCAATGAGGGCAGTTGTTCCAGAAAGGTTGTTAACTACTTCTTCTCTGGAGTTGACTATGCCAGAATAAAACTATCCCCAGAGAGAGCAAGTATTTTTTGGCAGGTTTATACCTACAATAATTTGAGGCAACTTTAAAAATGAGTGAGATTATCTCCTTTGTTGCATTTTACAAAATAAAAACCCTTAAAGGAACTCCCTGATGAAACATGACCTGTTTTGTTTTAGTCTTGTTAGCATTTTCACTTTCTTTTCACAGACCTGCAGAAAATCCTTCTGCCATACATAGGATTAAAGGGACTTTATTTCATTGGATACCTACTTTTTGGATTGGGTACTGGATTAATTGGCTTGTTTCCCAATGTCTATTCCACTCTGGCTCTATGTTCACTCTTTGGCGTCATGTCCAGCACACTGTACACAGTGCCATTCCACCTCATTGCAGAGTATCACAGGGAAGAAGAGGTGAGTTCAGTGTCTATGGAAGGGTAAGATTATATCTGTCTGGGTCTGTTTAGTCTATTTTGGGAGAAAACTGGATGGAGTTAGTGAGCAGCTATTAATTTTAATTTCAAACTACTCATGATGACATGTGTTATGAATGGAAAGTTTCTGACAAAGAGAGTTAAGGTCCCAGCTCCAAACCCCCCAAACAGTCCTGCAGTGAGACAAATAATTATTTGTCATCTCAGCTGAAACAAAGCCAATCACAGTATGTGTTCTGGCAGTAACCAGATAACAGGGCTCCACTTTGTGTTGCCTTCAAGGGCTACTTTCCCTGTATCCATTCCTTCCAGCTATATTAGCTGAGGACTTGACTTCTGAGTTCCTAAAGTTAATAACCACACTGTAAAGACTGATGGAATTTTTAGTTAACTGCAAAGTGTTACAAAAACTGTTGGCTAACAAAGATATTAAATTAAAGTACGAACAGTTTTATATAGTTCAGTATTAAATTATATAGCATATTCTCATTACCTCTCAAAATGTCTGGGGTTGTTTTTTGGTTCTCCACAGCATGAAATCCTGTTTCCAAGGAAAATCTGGAAAAGGTTGCATTCCTTGTATCATGTTACTGGGCACAGCAGGATCTTCATGACCTGTAAAGTATTGAGCTCTTTAATGGAAAAGTTCTCTCAAGTCTCTTAAGTTAATGAGACAGCTGGAAACAAGAAGGATTAAGGAGAGTTGGGAGGACTTAGGAAAAGTTCTCATTGTATCTGGGAACATTCGAAGAAATTAATAAAGGAAATGTTGAACCACTGAAAAACAACATAGAAACATAGTTGAGACCAGCACAGGGCTAGATAAAGCCCTTGAGAACACGTCCTATTGTTCTGTACAACTTTTAAGCATCACCATCTGAATGATAAATACAAGAAAACTCTAAATTATTCTATTGAATCCTGGGAGGATGTCTCAATGTGGTTAAATATTTCATAGACCTGATTCCTAATTTTTAATTTAACTTCTCTGTTCCTTCCAACAGAGAAGTATCACGATGAAGAGTTTTAGAAAGATTGAAGAAAGGACAGGGAATGAGCCCAGTTTAGGGTGAGATCACAATCCTAACCTCAGGCCAGTCAACTCAGAGAGAGGGAGTAAAGGCAAAATGTAGCCTAGCTCTGATTCAGAGCTGTTCCAAGACAGAAGTGAAATAAAATATACTGAAGTGTTTGTGGACTTTATATTTAATAGGCAATTATATTCAAATGTTACTGTAAGACAACTGATTATTTCTTGTTTGGAGTATGGTACTGGCTATGCCAGATGTTAAATGTTTCATGATATGATGTTTGATCAGATATTAACAGAATTAGATTAACTCAAATATTCTATAATGTACAAGATAGAAAAAATAAAGAGGAAACATCAAGTGCAAGATTACATTCACTTAGACATTCATATAATTGTGGTCAGAATTACTGACACATAGGAACACCGGGCACAGCCGAGCAAAATAGATATAATTCCAAAATAATTGTGTCTAAAATTGGAAATATTTCAGGTGAAAGGACTGTATCACTCCAGATCAAAGAGCAGACATGTTCCCTCACTATGCATTCTACCAAAATCATGTGCCGGGTTTTAAAATGCAGCCATCTCAACTCCTGTTCCATGCTGCTGTTCCCCAGGGTCCAAATTCAATTTTGTCTGCTGGATTAGGAAGAGGCTGTTTGTCTCCAGAACTTTTGAGCTTTGTGTGGTAACAGCTCAAAGGCATTGTAATACGTCTTGCAAAAAACAAAAAGCATCTCAACAGCCGAGAGTGTTTGGGTACCAGAGGACAGCAGCACAGCTAGTCAGAAAAAACATGCCATGTTTTCCACAGCGTGGAAACCTCGTTTGTTACAATACAACCTTCTCCATTCAACAGCCTATGCAAAAAGAATAATAAATATGTAAACTATCATGTAATTTCCCAGCAAAACAGAATAGTTCCTTCCTGGAGGGAATCACAGAACAGCTGAAGTTAGAAGGGACCTCCAGAGAGGTCCCTGCTCAAGCAGGGCCACCTGGAGCAGGTTGCCTAGGGTCACGTCCAGGACGGTTTGAATATTTCCAAGGATGGAGACTCCACAACCCCTCTGGTTAACCTGTTCCAGTGATCAACCACCCGCACAGGATGCTTGTACAGGAGATGCTTGTATATAATAAATGAAGCCTTTTGCTCTGCTATGTATGTCACGGCAAATATACAGACAATCAGTAGTTAATAATGGTCTTTGGTAGTGTAGAAGAATGCTAGACTGCACATTTGTTTTCAGATTTTTTTTTTCTCCAGCACTAAAAGCATTACATTTAGATTTTAGTACTGAACTCCTTTATGTGCTTTGAGCCATAACTTCAGAGCACAGTGCTCCACCATAATTAATTGTGCTCTGTATGTGTGGGGGACTCATCTTAGTACCCCTTTGAGACTCTCCTGCAACCATGAGAGTTGGAGCTAAATTATCCATGACGGGGTGTCCTGTAGTGTGAAATGTCAGTTTGCCAGAGCTCAAATAGATCTGAACTTGAAGAAAATGACTAATTTTTCTGATCGAGTTTCAATTCTTTCTTTAAGAGAAGGAATAGAGGGGAAAATTGCACATGGGAGAAGCAGGACAATTTGAGGAGAGCTTGGAAAACTCATTGTCACTTGTCAAATCTGTTTGAATTCCATAACCTCTGTGGGGAAAGCAGAAAAAAGAGAAAAGAAGCAGAGAGCTATTGGCCTCTCTTGCTGCACCTGGGGGTCGTGACAGTGCATTGGCCGAGAGCTGCAGGTTATCGGCACTGTCTAATTTCACTGGGTTTTGTTTTGTGCTTATTTGCAGAGCCTGAAGCTGCAGGACAGGGAACGTGCTGGAAATCACGGGAGAGGGAAGGGCATTGACTGCGCCGCTCTCACCAGCATGGTCCAGCTGGCCCAGATCATTCTTGGTGTGGTGCTGGGGCTCTTGGTTAGTGTTGCCGGCAGCACAGTCACTGTGATTTCAGCATCTATGGTGGCACTGATCGGCTGCTGCTTTGTTGCTTTTTGTGTCCGATATGTGGAGTAGGACTGTGTGAAGCGACTGGAAGAAATNTGTGCTGATACTGCTGGCACGTCCTTCTCTCTTACCCCCCCGAGAGGTTGCAACTCCAGAGCATTATCAAATGGACACTCGAGGAAGCTGGTTGCCTAATGCCTCAAATTGAAAGCTTCTGTATTTTGACTGCTCTGTTACTTCATTCCTGCTGACCTCAGTGTATTAACACACTGTTACACATGGCGGTGTGTGTGCCCATGGTATCTCGATGCCCTTCATAAGAAGTCATTACAAAACTCCTCATTACCAATTTGTGGAAGTTAATAGATGAAGTATGTGATAAATTGAAGAAGTAATAAAACTGGACAGAGTTAGGAAGAAAGTTGTTATTTATCTTGTTTTTCAAGTAACTTAAGCTTGAAGCTGTTCCATCTGGTAGTCAAAATCTGCATCAAACCTGTGTCAGAGGCCATGTAGGGTGCAATTGTGTTATGGTCAGTAGTACTGTTAAATGGGATCAGCTAATTCCCAGCTACTATCAAAAGCAGATTTGGGTATGAAAGATGATTGGAATATAAAAAAAAATATATGTATATATAAAAAAGATTGAAACCTATTGTTTAAAAGCATAACTGTAAAGTAATTATTTTATATTGGATCCTGCTGCTTGTGTATAAAAGAAATGAAAGCACTGACTGAGCTTGTCATGAAAGTCTGCCTAAGACAGCTCTGCAAATCTGTGTGTAGGCACCTGAACAATCTATCTGTGGGAAACAGCTGCCATTTCTTCCTTCTTAAAAAAATGGCCTCTTGACCTTGATACTGTAATTGCAAAAAAAAACTTGGCCAAAATAAGAATTTCATGAATGGTTGTAAGCCACTGAAATGTTGATATTGGATATGACAGCATTTACCTTATAGTAGTATCTCTGTTTTCCCTATTTTCCTTCATGCATCTAGCTTTGAGTGAAGTGACGTTTGCTCTTTACAGAATATTGTAAATTAATTCAGTTCTGCAAAGCACTATTGGGGATTATTGTACAGTAAGTACCTAAGTCCAGTTATTTGTATTTAACTGCGTATGAAGCTTGATTCTTATGTTTATAATATTGCCACAGTTTTGAAAATCATGTGTTTGTGAAAGTGATACGCTGTATTTATGCTGTGCTTCCTCTGTCCTGAAAACTGTCACATCCCTTTGCTATGTTATATGCTAAGCCACACCAAGCCATCTGCTAATGCAATATTGTTAATGAACGGTGACACAGAAAGACTGTTGCCAGGTATGGTGTGTGGGATTTTTAAATGTCGCACATGTATAATCAACACTGTTCAGTTGACCTGATCAGCTCTTAGAAGCTCTGCATGATATGAACTGACAAAGCCACAAATAAATGGTTAGATTTGAGCACAAATTGCCTCTGCAGAGACACACCAACTTCATTCTTTGTGTATGTTTTCAAGAGTAGAGGGAGCCATTTACTGGAGTCATATCAGGGAAAACAATTTTCCCTTAGGTAAACTCTTATTGATTGTAACGAGCCCATGGAAGCCTCAGCTACCTTTTCTTGTTGATGATTGTGTAGGCCCAAAACAGGGCTTGGTGCATGGCAAACCTTAACTTTTCTTCACAGCTCCTTCCTTATGAAGAAGCCACGTTTTAGGGTTGCATTCATTTTGTGGCTCTTCATGAATCCCTCTCATGCCACACTCATGGAAGAGAAAAGCTTGGAAGCCTGAGCCCGTGGACTGCGCTTGAAACACTTTGTAGGTACTGAGATGGCTGGAGAACAAGGGTCTCAATGGGGACAAACAGGAGAAGGCCTGAAAATGAAGGATAGTTGTCCTTTTAATTCACCCTATGCCATCGTTAAATCACTAACTTCCATTAACTCAGGATCTCCTGGGAGGAGGAATTTTTAAGGGAAGAGTGAGGCTTCTGTGGAGCCATAAAAATAGAGAAAGGAGGAGGTGATCTGGTTTTATAGGACTGCAGGACTCAAAGCACCGTGTAAACCCGTGCTCCAGGAGCCGAGATGGTAAAGCACCAATCCCAGTGTGAGGCTGGGAAAGGAACTTTGCACTGTTTACCTGTGTCTTTGTCAATATTTTCTTTGAGGTTTAATGCCATCAGAACATTAAAATTTGAATGGTCAGTGTTATCTCTGGTCTGTTACACAAAGAGAAAGCTGGCATTGATTCAGGCCCACAGAGTAACTGTACATCTGTAACAACTTAGGAAGAATTGTAAACCTGCAGAAAGATGAGAGATGTGACCATCACTTATGTCAGTGCTTTTACTTACAAATTTATTCAGAGGAAACTGTTTCAGGAACTCACGTTATCATCTTTCTTGTGATCTTTCCCTTTAAAATTCATTGCATGCTACAGAACACAGAATAGTCAGTTTTTCTTTGGAAATCTCTCCATAAAAACATCTTGTAATTGTTTCTAAAACTTCAAAATAGTATTTTTCTCAGTGGGTCTTGGTCAAAAACAGGAATCGGGCAAAAAAATGTGTACAATTTGAAAAACACCATTTAAACCAGGAAAATTATGATGGTGCTCATTCTGAAGTCAAGAACATATTTCAGGTGTTACTGAAAACAATCTAAAATGTTACTAATTCATAAGAAGGGATAAAATAGTACTTCTTTCAGCAATAGAAATGCTGATATGTTAAAAATGTTAAAGGCATTGAAGAACTGTACTGTGGTGCCCCTAATTTAAGAAGTTCCACCTTTTCGGTCCTATTACATTAGTTCAGGACTTGAGTTATCAATATGATCAGTTACTGTACTTAATATCAGCTTTGATTGCAATCATGTGAGTTTCAAAATAAGACGTACTCTGGGTCTGATCTTTCTTACCTGTTTTTATTTCCATATATAAAAATCAAGTAAATAAAGATCTTCTCTATATTGTGTTTATGCAGATATGTTTAGATGAAGACAAGATGTCTTGAGATAAACAACCCCTCCTCCCTCCCACTTTAACAGAACTAGTCATGGCTGAATGAAAGGAGGCAGCAAACAAGTCTGCCATCTTATCTTCATGACACTTTCTTTTTTCTTTCTCTTACGGATGCCTGCCATTTATTCCCATTTAACAAGCAGGTATGTCATGCAAGCAAACCCTTCAGGGAAGTTTTGGTTCTTTTGTTTAGAGGACTTGCAGTATTAGTAACGTCACAATTGTTTGGTGTTTTTTTTTTTTTCCCCAATGTTCATTCTGTCTTTCATAGAGATGTCATTAAGTTTCTTTGACTTCCTTGAAAACAAGCAACTCAGGTGGTTTGTAGGAGACACTTTTTGTCCAGATAAAATACACAAGCCAGGATGAATCATAAATATCTTTGCCTCAGCAGAACTCACAGCTTTAGCATTGGGGCCCATGAATTGGTACCAGTCCCTGCAGCATGTCAAAAGATAGGGAGAATGGTGTAAGTAGGAGATGTGGCAATGATGACATTTGATATTTCTGAACAGTAGAGGGATTGCTTCATGTAGGAAAAGGGTGTAAGTGTCTGCCACAAAATGTCTTCAAATGATTTTTTGCATAATAAAGCTACAAAAAGTGATCTATTAAACAAAACCTTCCCCTCTAAGTTTCCAGCATTCATTTCTCATTCCCTAGCAGCTCCTTCTTTGTTTATTTAAGCAGCAAATGTTCAGGACCACTTGTCCAAGGCTAAATTGTGAAAAGTGATTTGTAGTTTTGTTGCCTTCTACAGTGTACTCAGATTCATACATTGCTCCTTTAGGTATGCAAGGTGTGTTAATCACTTGTATTTCCTAAACTTTTTTCTTGAAAATGAACTTTTTGCCTTCCCATGTATTAATATTTTCACTGTGTATGACTTCACTTTACCTGATAATGACTTCACATCATGCAGATATATCAAACCAGAGAATATTGCCTTGTGTTACTCCAGGTAAGTACTCACAATAGTGAGAAAATAAAATTCAGCGCTTTCCATTCTGGATTGCACTGTAGACTGAGATAAGCAGATCCTGCCTGCTGTTTTCAAGGAAAGAGATCTGTGACCTTTTCTAAAAAATGGACTGCTCTTTGAAAAGATAATTATCAAAGGCTATGTCTGTTCCAACGAGGAGAGGAATGGGGCTGCTGTCGGTCTAAGGACCAAGCACTTTCTTCCCCGTAGGCTGGGTGCTTCGTTGCCCCCCGGTGTTCAACGACATTATAGCACTTCTCCAGGGCGTAGGAGCTGCCTTTCCTTGCATTGCTTTCTAAACGTGGTCCTGTCCCCCTCTGCTTCATCTTACTCTGAAGTTTCCTTACAGTGATGCACTGCTGCAATTCAGTTCCCTTTTTTCTTTCGTGCGGAGACGACAAAGAAAGTTGTTTGTTACTAGCTGTAACCCAGCTGCATAATGCCAAAGAAGACATTGCAATGTGGACACGTGGTGGTAGGAGCCCACCGAGGACATGCTTTGCATCGAACTCACGGTAGAATCTGGCCTTCAAAACCTTCAGTGCTACTGCTGAGAGTCAATCCTGTAGTGCAGCTGTCCCCCATTTGTTTGACAGATGAGTTTTTATTGCATTGGTTCCCAACAGGTAAGGTGCATCTGGAGGCAGGGACAGTGGTCGCCGTGCATACAGAGAAGAGGCAACATCAGGGTCTTTGACACTTCTGTTTTCAGGGTCCCTCTGCTCATTAGGTGCTAAAGAGGAGAGGGAAAATGGTGGAACAGTGGGGTCTAAGGAATGATATGAAGGAAAGAAAAAAGTCCTGGCAGAGATGCCTTCTGTTAAAAGCTGGGAGCACTAGCCTGGAGTTGCACGGCTGGGAGATCACCATGTAAGTGCAAATATATCTCAAATGATTTTTTTTGCTTTTCAACATTCAGATATGTTTTTTTTTTTAAATAAAATAAATGCCATCTTGCAATACAATTTGCCATAAAATTCCAGGGATTTTGAGGGCTGAAGTACTTGTTTAATAAGTTCTGAAATTCCAACATAACACCCAATGCCATTAAGTAGACCTTTAAGAAATACATCCCAAATGTTGTTAGATTGCCATAACATCGCAACACATGGCAAAAAAACAGCTGTTAGAACTATGGTTAACTCTGAAAGGGAGATGGCTCTTTATCAAAGGGTGTTGTTCTTTTCTGAACAGGAACTTGGGGTTTGGGTTTTTTACTTTGAATGACTTTATATCAAGTGTGCTCAAAATTCAAGATTTCAGTTTACATCTCTGAGAATGTAATCCCAAATCTGAAATTCAAACTAGATTCTTCTTTTCACTGTTTATGATCAGCTGTACAGGTTGAACAGTTATTTAATACAGTGCTGTAGGATCACTGTTACCTTCATTTCAGGAGCTTGTGGGTAGCTCTCTACCTCTATATGCATCACTGGATTTGCCTATGAATAAGTGACTGGAGTTCACCAGGAAATGCCTCTTGATGGGCAAGAAGAAAAGTGTATTTCCTCTGAGCCCCCTCAGCTGTTTCAGCACAAATAAAAAGCAGTAAAACCATTTTTTAAAAGCTGTTTGTGACCATAAACATATAATAGATGATTTGAAATACATAGTAGAAGATGATTTGAGGGCATAAAATTTTCAGAGGTTTTTCAGTATAAATGTCAGGCAAGTCAGGCATGTGCTAATTCTACCGTACTGGAACAAAGATGTATTCATAACAATTTACTTGCCATCACAGAATCACACAGAAGCACAGAATAGTTGAGGTTGCCTCTGTAGGTGACCTAGTCTAACCCCTCTGCTCAGCAAAGAGTTGCTACAGCAGGCTGGTCCAGCTGTGTCAAGTCAGATTCTGAATATCTCCAAAGATGGAGACTCCACAACCTCTCTGGGCAACCTGTTCCAGTGATAGACCAGACTTACCATAAAAAAGGGTGGGTTTTTCTTACATTTTAATGAAATTTATTGAATTTCATTTTGTGCCTATTTCTTCTTGTCCATTTCCTGGACAACACTCTGAAGAGTCTGGTTCCACCTTCTTCAACTCCCACCCCCATCGGGTATTTACACACATTGATAAAGGTCCCCCTGAGCCTTTGCAGCTCCAGGCTGAACAACCCCAGCTCTGTCAACCTCTCCTTGCACGGCAGGCACTCCAAGCCCTCCGTCACACTGGAGCCTCTCCAGGAAGTTCATTTCTCTCTTGTACTGGGCAGTCCAGAACTGGACACAGCATCCCAGATGCAGCTTCACCAGGCTCAGCAGGGGGGAAGGATCACCTCACTTGATCTGTTAGCAATGCTCTATCTAATGAACCCCAGGATGCTATTGGCTGCCTTCGCTGCAAGGGCACATTGCTGGCTCATGTTCAACTTGGTGCCCGCCAGGATCCCAAGACCCTTTACTGTCAAACTGCTTTCAGCCGGTCACCCCCAGCATAATACTGGTGCATGGGGCGGTTCATTCCCTGGCGCAGATCTTCAGGAAAACTGATGGTCCGAGGCTCTGTGCTATCATGTAGGAGACAGACAGGCTAATTTACCTGATAGTTGTCTCCAACTTCCTGGACTCTCTTCTCATCCAGCAGAGAAGGCAGACTCGCNNNAGATGGAATTTCTTGTGTTCTAGTTTGTGCCCCTTGCCCCTTGTTCTGTCACTGCGCACCACTGAAAAAAATCTGGCCCCATCCTCTTGACACCCGCCCTTTAGATATTTATAAGCGTTGATGAGGTCCCCTCTCAGTCTTCTCCAGGCTGAACAGGCCCAGGTCTCTCAGCCTTTCCTTTTAAGAGAGATGCTCCTGTCCCCTGATCATCTTCGTAGCCCTCCACTGGACACTCTCAAGCAGTTCCCTGTCTTTCTTGANTAAAGTTTTTCCTCACGTTCAGATGGAATTTCTTGTGTTCTAGTTTGTGCCCCTTGCCCCTTGTTCTGTCACTGCGCACCACTGAAAAAAATCTGGCCCCATCCTCTTGACACCCGCCCTTTAGATATTTATAAGCGTTGATGAGGTCCCCTCTCAGTCTTCTCCAGGCTGAACAGGCCCAGGTCTCTCAGCCTTTCCTTTTAAGAGAGATGCTCCTGTCCCCTGATCATCTTCGTAGCCCTCCACTGGACACTCTCAAGCAGTTCCCTGTCTTTCTTGAACTGGGGAACCCAGAACTGGACGCAGTATTCCAGATGCGGCCTCACCAGGGCAGAGTAGAGGGGGGAGGATGACCTCCCTCGACCTGCTGGCCACACCCTTTTTAATGCACCCCAGGATGCCATTGGCCTTCTTGGCCACAAGGGCACATTGTTGGATCATGGTCAACTTGCTGTCCAGGTCTCTCTCTGCAGAGCCACCAGGATCCCCAGACAGCTTTCCGGTCAATAGGCCCCCAGCCTGTACTGGTGCTGTGGGTTATCTGCCCCCAGGTGCAGGATTTTGCATTTCCCTTTGTTGAACTGCCTGGGGTTCCCGACAGCCCATTTCTCCAGCCCATTGAGGTCCCTCTGAATGGTGACACAACCCTCTGGAGTATCAGCCATTCTTCTCACTTTTGTATAATTTGCAAACACACTGGGGTGCACACATCCCATCATCCAGCTGATTAGTGATATTGAACAGGACTGTCCTCAGTACTGATCCCTGGGGCACACCACTGGTCACTGCACTCCAGCTGGACTTTGTGCTGCTAATCACGACCCTTTAAGCCTGGCAGTTCAGCCAGTTTCAATCCAGCTCACTTTCCACTTATCTTGTCCATGCCTTATTGGTTTGTCTATGGGGATGTCATGGAAGAAAGCATTAAAACCTTACTTAAATCAAGATAATCAACATCCTCTGCTCTCCCCTCACCCACCAAGTCAGTTGTCTAACCACGGAAGGTTACCAGGTTGGCCAGATGTGTTTTCCCCATCATCTTAACTCTGGGTAACTGTTGGTAGCTATGAAACACTTGCAACTTTATTATCTCAGTTTTAGGATTTGGCCTGAAATGAAAATTGACGGTATTTGATTTTCAGACTTCTTGTCTAAGCTGATCAGAGACTTTTTCACGACTACAGAGAGAAAGAAGTAATTTTTCCACAAGATTCCAGTTTTATCCAACATTAGCTTAGGTGTGACTTCTGAATGAAAGTGGAAATGTTCATTGAACTATGATGCTAGAAGCCAGTGTTTGCATAGTTATTTGGATCATTGTGCAATGAGTGTACTCATTCACTTGGTCTGTGCAGGGAATAACACAGATCCTTGGAGAAACAGTATCTTATTGTCCCAAGGAACAGATGAGTCAGGGAAAGAGTGACCTGCCTTTATTTTGTTATTTCCCTCACTGAAAAGTCTGCAGTCTTAACTTTCTGTCAGCACTTCCCAAGCAGGTACGTCAAGGTTTCAAAAAACTTGCACGACTAAATAGTTTCTGTTTCACGGTGGGGTTTTGGCCCAATTTGCCCAGGCATCCTGTGAGTGTATTTTACAATTCATATTTTGGGAAGGACTCTGAGGCTATGCACTATAGGCTGAGAAACTCACACATATGTGTAGAATTTGAAAGAGCCAGTTCTAAGAAAAATAGCTCTCTGCAACTAGGGAACACGTCTAAGGCATGTTACTAGCTGCACTTTAGCAAAGGAACGAGTTAAGTGGCTGTCCAGCCTTTTCTTGCAGACTTTTGTCTCAACCACGGCTGCACGAATGCTGAGAAAGTACCTGGAAGAGACTCTTATAACAGCTCAATCATGATAAAAAGATATTTTCAATAGCCCCTTCTGAACAGATTAATCAGAAGTCTCTTTTGAAGCAGGACAGAAATAACTCTCACTAAAAAACGGTGATCCAAGCTCTCGATCTAATGTCCTCGAGCTGCACTGCATCCATACCTATGCCTGCTCAAGCTCAGGGATACCGATTAGATCAGAGCTTCTGCACAGGCACTCAATTGAATAATCAAGTTTTAAAGCAGACAGTCATGAACAGGAATGAAGGAGATTGGATTTTTTTTTTTTTATTGCTAAAGTGAGTGCCAAAATAACTCAAAGAGAAAATGAAGCAATATTTCTACTGAAGAGGCATTTCAAAGGCAAACCTGGAAATGCAATTGGAGGTTGTTATTACATTAAGAGGTTGGTTAGTTATTTGATGGGGCAGGGGAGGGGGGAGATATTTAAGAGTCCTTAGGCAATCAAAGTCAGTGTTTAATGTGACTATCTGGACTTTAAATATTCTTTCAGTTTGTCACTAGATGTCAGGCTGCACCTTCGGGTCCCTATCGTTCTGTAGCAATATCCACCTCTCTACCAGCACCCCACCACGAATCTCCAACAGAAGGAGACCGGCCACAAAAATCTCATTAAGAACTCTGTAAAACAAAACTCTGTTTTGTATCCTTCAGCTTTGTTTATTTTAGTCCATGAAAAGGCGATTGTTACAAATGAAGACATGAACATTTGGAGGAAACAGGAGTGTTTTTAAAGCATGCTGTGCTGATTACTTAGGAAACCCCCAGATACCCAGAAGGATTTGTTGTTGTTAATGTGCCTTCTCAAAGCTGGAGCTAGAAAGATGCACTGCTAAGGCCACAGGCCTGATGCTGTGTGCACATTCAGAGCAACTGTTCCTTCCTTGCAATGCCCAGGCTGGTGCTTCTGCCCATGCAATACAGAGCCCAGATTTCATGCACTGATAGTTGGGACTCGCAGCAGGTGTGAAGCAAAATTTCTCTCTGCTCATGCACAGCTCGGGCAGTGCTCTTTGGCTATGCTGGACACACACTGACCTGCAGAGCCTGAATTGCCAGTCTGGCCTAAAACAACATTTGACCAATTGTACATGGGTTGTGCCTCTTTTGAACTGCAGATCCATGACCTACATCTGGAGGATCAGTGGCTTACGAGAGAGCGGTCCTCTAAATCCACAGTCCAGTCCCTACACATGCACGGTCTTTTCCTGTTTGGGTGGTGTGCCCAATGTATGGTTTTTATGTCTTTAGTGATCAGATACCTGGGGCTTCCTCTGAGGATGGTATCTTGCTAGCATGCTGGGCTAACTATGAGTTGTTCTGAACATCATCTCTTTTACTGTGCTGTTTTGCTGGCATAAAATTATGTCCACATTGACATCCACAAAAGCACACGGGTTTTGTCATGCTGAGCACGGCAGAGGATGTCTTTTAGGCAATTTGCTATCTACTGAAATTCATAGTTACACTTTAGACACTCAGATAGCTTTTTATGAAATGCACAATGTCATTTAAGCATCAGGATAGGGATTAAAATTCCAGCAAGCCAAGCAAGAAACTATGCTGTTCAAAAGCAAACACTAAGAAGAGAGCCTGGCTTTGAGATTCACCCCCTCTTCTTAACTTAGGTACTTTCTTCTGGCCTATACAGACACTGTTAGATCTCTCTGAACTCTGGAGTTAAGTGTTCATGGCATTCTTTTCTCACCCACAAGTGTGACTTTCTTCATCTGCTAGCACAGGCATTAGGACTTTCTCCCAAAACATGCGAGACCCAAATGCATTTCTTGCAAATCCTTTCACACTCTCAGGCTCTTGCATGGCATACTGAAACTTTAATCGAACCAGCACCTGGGAGCAAGTTAACTGCTGTTCTTGGAAAGGGGAGACCTAGAATCCAGACCTGGATCCAATTTCTCTTCTGTATTTACAAGGATGAAAAATCTTGGTACTTCCTCTTTGGCGCTCACACTCTCATCACTATGCTGCAGAGTAGTGTTCAAAGGCTTGCGTTCCCTTTATGATCCAGCAATGCTGAGCAACTCATGCAACAGGGAGGTGTTTCAAGCCAGAGGATTTCAGCACGTTCACTGAGTTTCCAGGCTGTGGGCAAAAGCTCTGCCCACTTAGTGTTTCGAAAAGGAAGAGGAAAGAGCATAATTTGCACATGCATTGAAGGTGGGACAGGAGAAGCATATCTAGACACAGATGCAAAGGGATCAGGGGAATGAGTTAAGTTTACAGCCCCTCCTAACTTAGTGTGGTCTGGCACGGGTGTTCTGTGTTGGGATGCATAGCTGCCTCCCTCACTTAGGATACACACTGTGGCCAGTCCTGACTGAGAGATCCCCATGCAGCACAGAGATAAATGCTACAGACTTAAGCAGATTTAGGCATGCTCAGGAGCAGACTTCTAGGCAAAAAAAAATTTACTAGAAAAAACTTTAAGTACCTACAGACTTCAGTTGACAGCCAAGTCAGGAATTAGGAACTTAGAGGGGCAGTTGTACAGTACTTAGATGCTCAAGTTCTTCTATGGATATATCTGATTTCTTCAGAATCTTTGCATCTGTATAAGTGTGTCCATCAGCTGCCAGCTCACTTCTGCTATTCTTCTCCAGGCACCTCCACCTTCCCAGTTAGCAAGCGCCCGAGGCTGTAGTAGAAGTCTCTTCTGCCTTGCAAAAAGAGAACAACAGCTTCTCCTTGCAAGTAGCGGAACCAGCTGCTTCCAGACCAAACCTGAATTTTACAACAGGAGTTACCAACATGTACAGTAAACCCAACAGAGTCTGCAGAGCATAATTGCCACTAATGGCACTGCAATTTTCTCTGGACAGAAATAGCAAGTTTGCTCCACATCAGTACTTACAAGTGACAAACAAACCTCTGAAGAAATACTTTTTTAGCAGATGTTAGAGTCAGGCTGCACAGGAAGGGGTTGGAAATAGAGAGGAGTTTTGAATATTGTATTTACATATTCATCCCATATGCAGTGCTGGAGATTAATGAACTTGTGTTTGGACAACAAAACCAGAACTGTTGCATTTTTTCCATATTTTAAAAGAAATATTTTGACCTTTCCATTTTAAATTATTTTTTCCTCATAATTTAAAAAATATTTTATAAAGTAAATATATAACCTTGCCATAAAAAGTTTCACAGCTTAAAATTACACTTTTTTTATCCCCTTAAAAGTTCATTTCATATCAACATCAAATTATTTCCCAGATGTTTCTCTGGAACACAGGCTGGGACAGGCATTGTCCCTGCCCTTCTCCAGTGTGCAAGAGCACTGATCTGCAGCCTCTAGGGCTGCTCACACCAGAGGAATTGAACTGGAGTTAAATGAAACACTGGCAAGTATCAGTGCAGACCCTTAACAAACACTTTGGCAGAAGGAAAACCTTTGTGCTTGGTTTTAGCTGAACCCAGAAGTATCCCAGAGCAAACAGCTTGGAGTGACTATGATTTGTTTCCTTTTCCCATTTTTATTTACAGTTGTGCTAATTTCCTGGAGTGAAATACAAACAGTGTGAAGCCCAGCAAGAACAAAGCCTGCAGCCTCAGTGCCCTGGGAGAGATGCCTGCCTTGCCACACACAGTTTGGGGCTGTGGGTTTCCAGCAGCCTGGAGAGAGGCTGGGGAACACAAGACTCGGGCGGGGGGGTCACACCCTCCCCCCCACACCCAGGCAAAGCAACACCTTTCCATGAAGCTGCAAGTCCTGTCCTTGGGTTTCTCCTTGGCTGTCTGGGCTGCTCTGTATTCTGGCAGCAGCAGAGGGGATGAGAGGAGCTGGAAAAGCAGATCCTGCAGAGATCCAGAGGGGAACCCATTGCTTCTTTTACCCTCTCTTCCCTGGGTCCCTAAGAGAAGGGAAAGGGGCCAAGCCTGAAGAAGCGGGAGCCTTGTACCCACTTGTGTTGGCTGTTCCCATCAGGGCAGGTATAAAATAGGACATAGGCATCCTGATCCCTGTGCCGTCACTGGAGCCCAGGGAGCAGTGACCACAACTGGGCTGTCATCACTTACAATGCCACGTAGCAGTGAGAAAACACCCCAGCTCCCTCCTCCTGCCACAAACACACACACAGAGGTAGGAGGGCTGATGGCCCCTTGCTGCTTGCACCTCCAGGTTGGGGGGACACAGCTGAGGCCTCCCAGCCTCGCTCTACCCCATCCAGCCCCTCTCCTCCCTATTGTGCCCTGAACATCCTGCATCCTCCCTGAGTCCCGTCACCCCCCCCAGTTCCTCTTCCCCAGAAGAGGTACAAGCACTAAAAAGCATCTCCTAGACACACCCCAATCCCCAGTGCACCACCACTGCCTCCTCCTACTCCTGTTCTCCAGTCCAGGGGACATTTTCAAGACAACAATTTCCATCAACAAGCTTCCAAGAGTGGTCACAACCCCAAAAGAGCATCTCTCACACAGAAGCCCTCCTTTACCCATCCCTCCTCCCCTTGTCCTTACCAGGTATTCAATATCCCAGGACCACATCTTGCACAGACCCCACAGTCCCACCCCCCAGAGCCCCCTGCCCAACTCAGCAATGCTGCTCCATGGAGCTAGCAGGCAGCAGGTCATAGCGGCTGCTGTATACTACCACCCCAGGGGGGTAGTATGCCACCTCCGGCTGGACAGCTGCAGCAGGGGAAGAAGCAGTGACGGGGTGCACAGGCACCAAGGCGTGCAGGGCCTGCTCCTCCTGCTCAGGCTTGGTGGTGTCAGTGAAAGGGCGCATGGTGGTGAGGGAAGGTGAGGTGATCCTCCAGAGGAGGCTCTTCAGTGCCTTGCGAAACTCCCTGCGCATGAGGCAGTAGAGGATGGGATTGAGGCAGCTGTTGGAATGTGCCAGGCACACACTGATGGGGAAGAGGTACACTTGGGAGAGGAAGTACTCAGTACTGAAGTGCACTACGTTGAGTTTGATGAGGATGCCCCACGTTGTAAGCGCTTGGTTAGGCAGCCAGCACAAGAAGAAAGACAGCACGACAATGGACACTGACTTAGTCACTTTGGAGCGGCGCTTGGTGCTGGGGCCACTGCAGGTGCTGCCAACATGCTTGTCACTGATGAAGCGCACCAGGAGCAAGTAGCAGAGGCTGATGATGGCCAGCGGCACCACAAAGCCCAGCAGCACCTTCTGGATGTGGTACAGACCTAGCCAGAACTGGGCATTGCTGCCTCGGCCCTCAGGGAACTTGACAAGGCAGAGCACATCATCAAAGACAGTGGCAGTGGTGGAAAAAATGGCGTGAGGCAGGGAAGCCAGGATAGCTGACAGCCAGATGAGCGCACAAAGCCATTTGGCAGAGCAGCAGCCACCCAGTGGGTCACCTCGCCCCTGATTCTTCAACGCTGAAGCAANNACCAAAGAGCGGGTTTGGAGCCACACTCATGGCAGTGAGAAAGAAGACACTGGCATACATATTCATGGCTTTCACGTACGAGACAATCTTACACATTGCCTTTCCGAAGAGCCAGTTGAAGTCCAGAGCATTCTCCACTGCCCAGAAAGGCAAGGTCAGCACAAACTGGAAGTCAGTCACTGCCAAGCTGGTCACAAAGAGGTTGATGGAGGACTTTCTCCAGCCTTGTTTGTTTTTCATCAGGTAGAGCACCAGCAGGTTGCCCACCAGCCCCAGCGCACACACCACGGAGTACACCAGTGAGATGACAATCCGCACCACATCAGAGCTGTCCCCCTGCATGCCGTC
>VZSZ01010368.1:431136-451832 GCA_013398815.1 Ibidorhyncha struthersii
AGATGTTTTCAGCGATGCAGAATTTGGAGGGTCTGCAGGGAAGGTTCTTCCAGCAACTTAAACAATTCTTAGACTGGTCAAACAAGCGTGAAGGGCCTGAATGTTGCTTGTCCCATGTCCCTAGGAAGGCCTGTGCAAACACTGTGATTGCAAGGCAAAGTACTGACCTAAGCGTGTCCTGCTCAGTGTGATGTTTTGGTTTTGCGGCACCAATGCAAGCTGGCGTCCTCAGGCTGCAGTTCTGGAAAGACAGAGCATTCTCTGGAGCTACACAAGCTGCCCAGGGAAGTTTTCCCTTTCCTGTCCTATAAATCCTGAGCAGTGCCACTCGACAGGCAGGGCTTCCCTGGAGTGGAGAGTATTTGAGGTGGCCAGGGAGAACACTGTGACATGCCAGCCCCAAGGCTTGTCAGTGGCACTGGGATAGATTCCCTCCATTTAATGTTTGCTGGCACTTAGTTTTATGGGAACCTGTGTTTTTTTAACGTGAAGTAGGTGTAACTTTAGGAAAATTGAGGCAGTCAGTGCTGAAGACTAGAACCCTCATTCTTGTGCAGTCTGGGTTGCATCTGTTAAGTTACTCTCTTTGTTGCCTCTGCCTCCTAGTTGAGTGTTACTCTGTCCTAGAAGGGCAGAAAGGTAGCAGCAAAATTATACCTCCTGTCTTTGTTTTAGACTCTTCTCCAGCTAGAAGGGTCAAGCTGTATATTAGGCTTACTGTGCAGCTCAGTAAATTGTTCCGCTATTGGTAGGATTGTCTTTGCTAACCTCTACCCAACAGCCTAGACAAAACTGATAATGATTACTGGCAGAAGTATCTTTAACCTCATCTTGTTCAACTTTGCTGTGTTGTAATCCTGTTCCTTCTGGCCTTTTGAAAACTTATAAATAATTTATTTCCACAGTTATATTACAGTATATTATTATTGCAGCGTAATTCCCCTCTCCAGTGACTAGCATTCAGAAATTAGTATTTAAGGAGTGGGTGGAAGAAGTTATACTTCTCTGCTTTGATAATCCTGTTGCTACCAGATGCTTAGGCATTATTTTCCCTTTTAGTGCTTATGATGTCTAATTTGCCTTAACCTCTAAACACTAATTACTGTAGTGATGAAATAAAAAACTTCCTTGAATAACTTGAACTCCAAACCCACAAGTCTTTAGTCTTGCATGGAGCTTAACAGTTAAGCCACAACAAATTAAGCTGAAGACATCAAGCAGAGGCAAATTGCACAGTGACAGCAAATGAATACGTTTTCCTTCAGGCATTTAATTTGATTATTTCATGAGTTGTGCTGAAAACCATAGAAATGGGGGTCTGGTCTTGCAGCATTCTCTGTTAGCCTGTCTTTGCTAGCACAATATGGGATGTGGGACTTCCCAGAAGTCTTATAATTCAACTTCTGCTGGTAAGCTGTACTTTTGGGTGTTTCCCCTCTGTTCTCCATTTTTTGCTTCGCCTTGGAGTGCGAGGAAGGGGTGACCTCAGGTTAGCTTCAGCTGCTGAATTGTCAGGCAGCTGGCGCCTTTTGTGCTATGTACAGGCTGTGCCAACTGGAGGGGTGAAGGTGTGGACTTAGTTTTCAAGGTCTCAGTCCCCCTATGCATATGTGGACAAGGGCAAGAGATGTCTCTCAGAACTTCTGGTAGGTGTTAAGTCTCCATGTGGTTAAGATCTGCCACCGTGTATGTCTAAAAGCCCACTGCTGTGGCTTGTCTTGCGAAGGCATAAGGTCATTGTAGGTTGGTGGGAAGGCTTGTGTACAGAGCAGTCTGTGGTGAGTGAGAATAAGCTTGCTTCTGAAATAAAGGTGCTACTGAGACAAGGCCAGATTTCTCATGTAGTTTTGTGTATGTGCTGAGAAGTCACACGTTTTTGTGTGTTTTGTTTTGTTTTTTTTTTTGAATTGGGAGTGTTTTAGTGTCTCAGGGGTCCGTGGCCTGAGGAAACATGAGCAGCCATGTCTCAAGCTGCAGCTAATGAGGACAAAGGAGATACGTTCCTTCCCAAAGGGGATAAATCTAGACAGCTGTTTGCCTGGGCATGATTTATCCTGTGTGTCTTTGAAGGTGCAGGCAGTGGAGAGAGAATTGTCGCTAGAAGGATTGTCTTACCAGTCCTAGGGAGGAGTAAATTGCTCTGGAAGTACCTGGAGCAGGCTAATTGCTTTGTTAACCAGATTAATTAATGAATGAGGTGTAATCGCTTCATGTATAAGTGGCTGGGACTTTAGGAATGAAGAACAGCCTTGGGGAAAGAGGAACTGGAATGACATGTACCTCACAATTTCTGTTCGATGAGATATGTTCAGGCTGTGATTTCTTGGGCAGAAGTCAAGCATGCCAGTGGAAGATCTGGCCCTTAGGGTATGAGTTCTTAGGGACTGTGTTTTATGTGGATCTATGTTATTTGCTTGGGGCTTTTGAGTTTCACACTAATGTAAAAAAAACCCCAACAAAACTGGAAACAAGTGTTGTTTTTCTCTGTATCATATCAGGAGACAGGAATGCCAGTAACGCTTTCTTCCCCTGCTAGGTCCTGACATGATAAGGTGCTAAGGTGTCCAATGTTACCCTGGTTGGAACCCCGTATACAAAAAGGCACAGTTATTTCATTCACTTTCAAACCCTTCTTTAAAATTCCCTCCTCTGCTGCAACATCTGCTAAAGCTGATGCTACTGAGGGGCTATTGCTATAGCCTGTCAAGTCAAGTAGTAGTGTTCTCTTCACCCAAGTGTATTTGTAAGGCTCTGTCTCCTGCTTTAGGTGGTCGACTTTCTGGATGTGTGAGGATGGTCTCCTTGATCAAAGCATTGTGTGCTGAGGACTTTGGGGACTTAGGACAGAGAGGGTTCCCAGCTTTTGTGGGATTAGGAAGGGGTGTGTGTGTGACAGTCAATCCTTCATATGAATGGTGACAAAATATTTGAAAAGAAGAATGTTTAGCTTCTAAATTGAATGTTACAATGAGAGGTCAGAAAGCCCAAACAAGGATTCTATTGCATGGTGGTCTGTGTACTGCCTGCCTTTGTGTCAGTAGTATGGTGTGGTGAATTTCTGTCACTTTTACATTTCCCTTTAAATCATGTGAGGTCTGAACAGGCTAGCACTCACCCTAGTTTTGCTTCTTTTTTTTTTCCCCTTCCTTTCAGAGCAATTTATCAAGACATTACCAGAATACCATGTGGTTGATCCAGCAAGAGTAGATGCAAGCGGGCATTTTCTTTCTTTTAATTTACACCATCACGTCTCAAACACGAGGAGGAAGAGAGATCTCAGCAAAAAGGAAAATGTCGTGTATTACAAAATTAACCATGAGGAGAAGGATCTGTTTTTTAACTTGACTGTCCACGTGGGATTTCTTTCCCGTAACTACGTAGTAGAAAGGAGACGTGGCAACCACAGTACTGCGAAGATCGCAACTCACTCAGGAGTTCCCTGCCACTTCATTGGCACAGTGTTGCAGCCAGGTTACGGGAGCGGCACAGCAGCAATCAGCACATGCGATGGCCTGGTAAGTGATGTGACCTTTACTGAGGTTCTGGGCTAATTTTGGTGTCATTAGAACTGAGCTAGAGCATTGGTATATGAATATGTCTGATAAGAAACTGGATGAGCCAATCCGATACCTTATGGACAGGATTCTCTGAAAGAAACAGTTTAATACTATGGATCTCATTTGGATTTTGGAAGAGGGAATCAGAAGGTCAGGAGTTGGTGCTTTGGGGTTTACTTTTTGCCAGATTTTTTTTTTTTCTGGTGGTCTGGACTGAACATCTCTGTCATGCATATGGCTTGAAGCCATACAAATATCCAGTCATTGCTTTGATCCCATTAGTAGTGGGAGTGCCTTTGGTATGCATCTGGATGTGAGCTTCTGTTTTAGAGTGCTCTAAGAGAAATGTACCTTAGGGGCACTGAAACTCCTCTGCAAATCAAACCAACTGAGGGTATGTTGGGAAAACTGGGAGATTTGCTTCAGAACTGCACTGCAACTTCAGAAATAAATGGTAGGGTAGATGCAACCTTAGCTAGAGCTTTAAATTGAAACCTGAGCCACTTTTAGGCATTCCTCATTCGAAAGAGCACTTCTAAGGCTGGAGCTTGAAGTCTTGCATTTCTCAATAGCCTGTTGTTCAGACTGAGACAAGGAGTTGGAAACCTTGTTTTTGCTGTAGTTTGTTTCTTTGCACTACCAAAGCTTAGGTTTCTAGTTCTAGACGATAAGGCTGAACATATCTTGTCAGGGAGGGGAAGAGTGTGAAACTGCTTGAGTGTGAAGGGAGACCTGCAGAGACCTGAGTAAAATGGCACACATGATCTGTGAGAAGAAGAACACAAAGGGTTTGTGGAGCGTGTGGGCAGAGGTGATGAAGTGTGTGCAGTGTGTGTGTACTCTGGCGCCTTGATCCTTGAGTGACAAATGATAGCATTTGGAAGTGTGTAGAGCAGTGCACTGATGCCTTTTGGCCAACGCATCTCAGTCTGCAACAGGCTTGGGACTGATGTTTCATTCTTGAGCCTGGACTCAGCACCGAGGTGAGTGTCTGTAAAGTACATCCTTTCCCTGCCAGCCTGCTATTATTGAAGTATGCTCCTTGCTGTTGAGAAGCAGGAAGCTTTCAGAAGATTTGGGAAATCAGTGGGTTACAGAAGTTTCCTGACAACGTACAAAAAGTAACATGAAGACAGCTCTGATGTAGATGAAGTAGGAAACAGGAATCTTACACAAGTGCTGATAACACTTTTGACACATTGCCTGGAGCAACAGACCATTGCTTGAGGTCAGAAGCTGCAGTCCCACAGGCATGAAGATCAGGGATTTGCTAAGTAATTCTTCCAGTGGGGACCAACTTATCAAAATGTTCCTGAAACACGTTATGGTCATACAGTGTCAGTAAGGAAAAGGAGATACGATGGTAGAAGTAGTTCCTTTGGTTTCTTCATCTTGTGCTTTACCAGAATGGCTTTGTTAGTTTTCATTAGGATGAGAACTTGAAAATGAAGTGCTAGGTCTTCATTATGCCTTCTGAAGTATTTAGCCTGCAGCAGGGATTAAAAAAAAATACTCAAATTACATTTTAAATTCAGGTTGGTAATATCCTTCAAAGTGATCCTTTCATTTGGATTGCAAACTTCTTGAGGTTTACTTTGATTTGGATAATTGTGAAACAAAGTTTGTTAGAATACAGGCTTGGGGATGCTTTCTTTTTGACAAAACACTTCTATCAAAAAAAAATACTGTCATGGTTTGGTTTCTCCCTCCTACCCAAAGCTGAAACTCTGAAAATACAGAATCATAAATCAAATCAGGTTGAAAGTGACCTCTGGGGAAAAACACGATGGTTTTTATGTGATGATTTTTGGAGTCTGAAGAGGTTGCAGTAAGAGTTGGGACTGAATCTCTTGATTC
This sequence comes from Ibidorhyncha struthersii, assembly GCA_013398815.1. NCBI lineage: Eukaryota > Metazoa > Chordata > Aves > Charadriiformes > Charadriidae > Ibidorhyncha > Ibidorhyncha struthersii. Next base: position 436,551 of record VZSZ01010368.1, read on the forward strand.
CTCTGAATGCCACAAGCTGTGGGAAGGTGGTTTAGCTTGCCTTTCTCCTGAAAGCCTTCCAAAAGATCTGGTGTCGTATGAAGACATTTATTAATTAATAGTTTGCCAGCATTGAGAAATGCAATCTGGTTTTCAGGATAAAAACCTGATGTTTTTGAAACTGTTTGTGGTGGTCTGCTGCTTCCTGAGCTAGTGGTAAATTATTTCCATCCAGGAGATCCACAATTTTTTGCTTTTCAGCACCATGTCTATTTCTGCCTTTTTCTTTATTCTTTTTTTTTTTTTTTCCTTCCTGGGACATGTTGTGTTTCTCCATTGAGAAGATTTTTTCTGTTTATTCTTTTGAGGGAGGGAAGGAGAACTGAGACTAGATAAACACCATGGAATTACAATTTGAGATACTAAAAACCTATTCCGTGAGGAGAGATTGTAAGCTTGTTTACTTTAGGAGATTAATTCTAAACTACTTGATAAAAAGAGTTATGTGAAATAATGAATGGCGCAGGGCGAGATGATAAGGATCCTTGGGGCTGAGATGGGAATAAGAGGAAGATAACAGTGCGGTTGAAAGGTGCTGGCTTCCCAGAATATGCTTTGGCAGCAGTGGCTGCTGTACAGTGCCTGGGTCAGGACTGCACTCTAAGCGTGTGCTGTGGCAAATGCGTCACAACAAAACGTAGCTCCTCAGCCCACCGCTGCGAGCTGGGGGAGTGCTGATGTGCTCAAGCCCCATAACAGAAGCTGGTAAGAATCGATAGCCTTCAAATATGGGGAACGGGAACAGTAGCGATGTTCCCTTCCTGACGTTGTTTTGGCTTGACAGCTCAGGTAGGTTATAAAATGATGAACACGCTGTGCTGTTTTTGTTGAGATGGTCTTTGATAAACTAAATGAGGCACCAATTTACTGTGGTAATGAGCAACAGGAAAGTGGGTGATCCCTAAACTGCTAATTTTTGGCTTTCTTAATGATAGGAGCTAGTAAAAGGAATTATAATACTGGAAAACACTGATTTGATTAAATAAATATGTTTTACTGGAATATCCTCTTTGTTGACATTTTTAGTGGGAAATGGTTGAAATGTCATGTAATTTTGTCCAAGTGAATTTCTTAAGATTATGTCAACTTTTGCAACACCGTGCCCCTCCCAAAAAAACCCAACAAAAACCCAACCCAAATAAAAAATTTTGGCCCGAAGTGGGGCAAAATAAAATCCTGAAGATGCCTTTGGGAGGGGAATCCTAGTTTTCATCCTCTTTCTGGAAGGACTTCCTCTCATGTGAAGTCTATTTGTTTCATATTTGAAAGTTCCTGAATTCAGGACGATAGCAGTGTATAAGAACAAAGCAAAGATGCATGGTGTAGATTTGTGTTCTGTCACAAAGATCACTTACACACATCACTGCAAGTATAGAAAACCTAGAAATGGATTTTCATCTCCCTTGTGTTTTTACTTTGAAATATGTTCCTGCTTCCATTGGCATTACACAGGCATTGCTCATGTAGCAAAGATACAACACTTACTATTCGTTTTTATTTGTGACACTCTTCAGAATCAATTTTTTTCTGCATAAATCCAAGGGGTGGTGCTGAGAAGATGTGGTTTTCAGAGGGGCATCTGTTTGACTAAATCACGTTGGCAAAGGATTGAAAAAGAAAAGTGGCATTTTCAAAATGTGGTAAACAGCTTTTTGCCATTAGTGCTTCTCCAGGTTGATAGTATGTTGCTTTTTAGCCAGAATGTCATCATACCTAGGAATTGCAGCATTTCCTTAGTTGCTTTGAATACAAAGTATGCTGATGTCTTACAAATTTCATTTTTGTATATATTTATATGTTCCCAAAGTGGGATGCAAGCGGAATAACAGTGTGACAGATTTGAGATATAAGAATGGGGAGGACAGTCATTGTATGACATTGTTCAAACTTAAAAATGTAAATATGTCTCTATTTTCAGAAATATATTTGGAAACAAATGCAAGGTTCATAAAGGGGTTTGGGCAGAATCGGACAAGAGGATAAAGGTGACAAACTAATAGAGATCTGGAGGAACTAAGTTCTAATTTCCAAATCAATTTTTTTTCTAACACCTTGTGATATCCTTGTTTCCCTTTTGTGCTAAATAGGTCATGACCTTCTTAACAGGTCGAAGAACACGATGCTGGAAGCTCTGTCTCTTCTTCTCTGGGTCAGTTGTCTAGTTAAGTCTTTTGCATTTCTGTGTCTTGCAGAATAATGCTTGAGACTGCGTTAACATGGGAAGAGTGGGGCAGACCTCGCTGTTTATTTTGGGTCACAGTTGGAGGAGGAACCCCCAGAGAGGAATTCACTACTGTAACACCAGAAAGGGATCAAACCGTGGCACTTGGGAAGGGAGCACATGTGAAATCTCTTAGGTACAGGAAAGTTTCCAAGGGGAAGTAAAGGGAGAAAATAATTTTGTTTTTGTCTCTCTCAGTGGAAGTAATCATAGAATCGTCTAGGTTGGAAGGGACCTTTAAAATCATCAAGTCTAACCATCAACCTAACACTGCCAAAACCACTGCTACGTGTCCCTAAGCACCACGTCTACCAGTCTTCTAAGTACCTCCAGGGATGGCGATTCCACCACTTCCCTGGCCAGCCTGTTGCAGTGTTTGGTAACCCTTTTGGTGAAGAAATTTTTCCTAATATCCAATCTAAACCTCCCCTGGCATAACTTGAGGCTGTTTCCTCTTGTCTTATCAAATAGAATATTTGGGTTTGTCTTGGCAGGCTGTTTAGAGCACACTTCTAATAATGCTTTATGTCTCCACAGTGCCTTTCTGAAAAAGATTATAAAGAACTTTTCCAAATAGCAATGGCTTAATTCTCAGTTGTGTGTTAGTCTGAGATCCCTTGTGTCACAGCAGTAGTGTCACCTTGTGCCCTCAGTAGGGCTGGGAGGGAGCAAAGCTCAGTGAAGTTGAATGAATACCCTGGGTTTATGCACTGAGTTTACAGAGCTGGGAAATGAATTTTTCTCCGATAGTCTATCCTCTTCATTAGGAACAAGGCGCTCTTTTATTCGTCAGTAACACAGACTTTGTTTATAGTATTTTTAGATGACAGAGCATCATTAAGGCTTTGTTTCCTTGACACTTGTTTACAGTGTAAAGCTGTCAATTGACAGTTGCTTCTGGTAATACTTTTGTCTTCAAAGGCTATAAAAGCATTGTCACGGAAATGGCAGAAGAATGGAAGAACATTAGTACGGAAATTGAGAACGATCTGTACACATGTACCTGGTAGGCTGCTCGCCATACTGGGCCTTGCGTTGCACTGGGGACAGATGGTGCTTTGGCTGTCTCCAGCTGATCAGAGGGTTGCCTCAGTCCTGATGGGCATCAGCGTTTACAAGAAGTGCGGTTGTCGTCTGCTGCCCAGGCAACAGCAATTCCGTACAAAGTCATGAAGCACTGTTTGTGTATTTATTCCCCCCTCCCAAAATCTAGGACTTCGGAACCCTGCTCTTTCTTAGCAGTGACAGATACATGCACCAGACCTGGTGGCTGCTCCATACCGTGGCGATCTGTAGAAAGTTGGGTCAAGTCTGCTGCCTGTGCCCAGGGTTTTTGAAAGATTTCCCCCACCTCAGTTCTTCCCTCTGTGTCCAGCCACAGTCAGGGCAGCCCTTTGCGAACATCTAATTGGTGGCTGTATGACCGTTTCTCTTTACATGGCAGTGGGTGGGAGATGCTCCAAGTGCGTCCTCTCTGGGCAGATCTGTGTCTGCCCTGACACGCGTGGCAAGTTTGTCACCGAAAAGCAGTATGGTGTTTGAATTCTGCTTGAATGTAACTGTTCTTGTTGCAGGATATCACCGTTATATGAAGCCTAAGAAAGAGCTCTAGTGCTTACGCAATGTCACCTGTATTCTTAACCTGGCCCACTCAATGCAGCATAAAATCCACCAATGGCATTTTATCTATTGCAGACTTCCTTCGGTTTGGGGGAATTCAGTGTGAAATCTGGTCTCCTGCTACATGCCAGGATGCTTTTCTAGTTAGTGTGGGATGCCTTTTCCACACTGACCCCATTATGATCTGTCCCAGGCTGAACAGTTTGGTGCGGGTACCATAACAGTACGTCAGTGGTAGCGTGCCCTGTGGAAGTGGTCTAATACTGCTGTTTAGGCTTTTCTGTCCTATGGATATGGAAAGCCTGCGTCAGGGTGTCAGGCTGCTCAGTGTTTTTCTTAGACAAAGATAAAGGAATCTTTACTTTAAAACAGTTTTCTGATATTTTGTTCTAAAGTAGTGGAAGAAACAAATACATTACTAAGCTTATAACAGGGATTTCTGTCTGCTTCTTTGTCTCCCAGTTTGTGAAATTAGTTGGTTATTAGCAATTTGTATGTTAATCTGTTGTTAAAGGTAGAAAGCTACTGTTCTACACCATTCACCCCTATAGCCCAGAAAAAATGACCACGTCTTCAAGTGGGTTTTGATTATGATAAGTAAGTATGTGGCAGTGCAGAAATACACTTAAGGGAAGGGGAGATGTAACCTTTTCTTCAGTTGCACTTGTGACTGCCTGAAACTGGATTCGACACTGATCCCTGACATGGAATTGTACAGCCCCAGGGCGTGTTTGGACACTAACGCTGTTTGGTGGCTGTTATTTTAAGAGATGGATTGGAGTGTATTCCTGTTGTGCTACCTCAAATGAATGAATTCCATTCTGGGAACAAGGGTACTGGCAGACAAATATGCAAGTTCTTCTCCAGGGCTCTCTTCCCCTTCAGTCATCTTTCCTTGGTTTCTCTAAGAGAGTTTCTCGCTTCTTTGGTTGTCATTCCCCTGCCTTATAGTACTTGGTGGGTCTGCTTGTGTCTGAAAGTATGGCAGATGGCCTGTCTGCCAGTTGTGCCTTCTTATTTAGATGTCAGCGACATCTCCACAGCCGCCTCTTTTGATTTGTCCAGCTAGTGATAAACTGCTGGAACCAAAATGTAGGAATAAGGTGTTTGGAGAGTGCCAGGCATGAAAGCAAGCTGCCAGCCTTTTCCTAGGCCACGGGAATTGCTCCATGGCTGGATATAATGGAGCTTCCAAAATCTAAATGTTGTCATTTTGTTTGTTCTGGCATGTGTAAAGAAGGAAGGACCTGCTAAGTAACTGTTGTATATCTCTTGTACGTTTCTTCTCTCAGGCAGTAGCATGAAAAGTGCTGTAAGTAGAAAAACACACTGAAAGCAAATACAGTGTTCCCTGTGTGTCTGTTCTGTGTCGTAGTTGGTTTGCCTGTTTCCTCCATATAGTAAAAAATATCTGAATATTCTCCCTGCTTGACTAATTTTGTGGTTGTGTTGTGTGTTTTTGGTTTGTTTTTTTTTTTTTGATGATCCAAAGATAGGGAGTGTGGTGGTGTTTTTTTGTTTGTTTTGTTGTTTGTTGGGTTTTTGTTCCCCAGAAGATTCACCATTCAAACTTTGACTAGTATTTGCTGCAGTACTTTTAACATTCATCCCTTTTCTTTGTGTTTGAACTTCAACTATCCATCTGCCAGCTCCCTTCCCCCAGTCTTTTGTTTGCAAAAATACTCTAATTGACAGGTCAAATGAATCTCACCAGTGATCTCAATACATGAGAATCCGGCTGTGTCTGTAGCTCCTGGCCTTGGCCTTGTCACCTTTAACCAATATGAAGCTGTTAGCCCAGAAGCGGGGTATGGCTTGAGTTTTTATAATGTAGTTGTTACATTTCAGTGGAACAGTCATTGATGGGTTAGGTTAAAATAAGGATTACTCAGTGTGAACTGATATGAACAGAGTACCCATGATCAGGATGCTCCTTTAAGGTAGCTATTTTTTAAGAATAAGAAAAGCAGACTCTTTTTATATAGTTTTAAGAAATTTTATTCTTCTGTTTAAATCTGTACCTACTTATTTGCTAATTACTTAGGAATATTGTTAGTGTACAGAGCTGTCAATCATATTTTCAGTTTGCATGAGTCTTTTTAATGAATCTTCTATGTATATGTATGTGTATTTTTTTCTTTTTTCTGGAAGTCTTTGCTCATGATTTCATGAGTGTGCTGTTTTTTATACAAAGTGTCTCATTTACTGAGGGAAAACTGTGGGATTGTAACTTCCGTCTAAGGGTTCAGAACCCAGAAGTAAAAAATATACGTAACGTATTTTGCCTTGATTCTTAACAATGTAGGTTTGTAAGATGGTCTGTTCTTTGTTTCTTCTAGTGTCTTTGGAAGTTGTTGGCCAAATTCAGCCCAATCTGAAAGAGAAATAGAGGTATCAAAGCCATTAAGTTCTTACGAAGTTTACAGGTAAAGGTGCAAGCAGCAGACACAGACTATTTGGGTCTGTTGTTTACATCACCCATTGCTGGGTGGGCTAGTGGTCTTTTTGCAACAGCTGTGTGAATCTGGCTTCTGACACGAGCTGAAACCAGCAGCCTGAAGGTCAGGTCCTGCATCTTCAATTCTCTTTGTCAGAGAGGAGCAGTCACAGTCCCTAAGCAGTGTCAGCGTCAGGGCGTGGTTATATGTGCACATATATTAGGCACACACACATGCAAATCTATATACCTATATGTACCTCTGTCATTGCAGAACAGTTACACTGCAGCTAAAGCTCTTGGTTTAAGATCCATGCAGTGTGACGAGACAGCTTCTGTGCTGTTGTATGTACCAAGTCATGGCCAAAGATACTGGGTTTTTCCAGAAACTGGCACTTAACAGTGGACTTTCCCAACCCATTTGTAAATTGCAACAGAATTTAAGTATTTAGTAATTTAGGCTGGGTTATTTATGCGCTTTATGTACACGCTGGCTTCAGGGCGTGCTCTGGAGAAAGACTCATGTGAAATTACAAGCTTTAAAAATAAGTAGTAATAAAACCACCTGGTTTCCTTGGCTAAACAGTGTCTATGTTTAAACACATCCATTTTACATTCCAGTTCTCACAGCAAACAGCAAACAGCAAGTCCCTAATAAACTGCTTAGGCTTGCTGATGCATGGAAATCCCAAGATCTAAATCCATTGCAGTTATAACACACAGTAAAGGCTCATGCAGACACTGTTTTGGATTTGAAGTTTTCTTTTGTTCAAATTCCACTCTTTTTCCATTTTTAAGTGTATATATTTAAAACAAAAATGATTGTAATGCTCGGTCCAAACTTTTAATATCTGTTTATTTGGATGCAACGTTAACTCTATCTGTTTCCTTATCGAGAGCAGTCATCAATCAGATATGGTCAAAATTGTAAGAACAGAGACTGTGGATAGGGTGAATGTCTGTTTTATCCAGCATCCTTGGTCCAACAATGACTAAGTCAGTATCTAGGGAAGAGTAAGAGCAGGGCAGTAGAACATGTCCCCTTTGTTCATCCTTGCTTTTCTTTTCAACTCCAATCAAATTTCTTGCTATCAGTATGTTTTCTCTGTTTAGAATCTATTGACGGATTAGTTTTTTACATACTTTCTTGGTCTCCCCTGAGTCGCTTGGTGCTAGAAACATGAATCTTTACTATAATGCTTGAAAATGGATTTAGATGTATCTTCTTTTGTTTTTCACTAGCTTTTTATCAGCTTCATTTGATGCTTCCTGAAGCTATTGTCTTGGAGGAGACAATGAACACTGAGTGCAGTGTTTGAGGTGGTTTACTCACTGGCATAGTGTACTCTTCATTATCTTTTTCTTTTGTGGTAATTCTGAACACTTGGCACAGCCTTTTTGGACAGCTGTTGAGATGGGCTTGTTACATAGTTCCAAATTTTTTTCCCCATGAAAATGGCAACTCAGGTTCCTATTTCTGCACAGTAGCAGGTAGATCAGAGCCCATCATATTAATACACAAAGGTTGGGATTATTTCTCTGCTGCCTTTTCCCCTTCACTATGCCATGCTTGATCAATTTTCATTAATCTACAGTGAATTACATCTACCTTCTTCTTGTCCGGGTGCTTGGGCTCAGGGGAGCTTTCTGAAGCTTAATGGTCATTCTTTGTCCTTACTCTCCTGAGAAACTTCTTATAGCTGTGTTATATATTCTGTGTAACAGACTCTAAACTAATTTTTAATCCAAAATGTAAGCACAAGGAAAGTTGCCACAAAAAAAAAAATTCTTTATGTTCTTTTGCAATGTTATTAACGTGGCCATAGCTCTGGAGCTCAATGGAACTTAATAGTTCAAGCAGATGTTTTTCTTCATTTTTGGTACCTGTGGTTTTTACCTTCATTTTCTATTCCCTCAAATTTTCTCCAAGTTTGAGTTTATTAAATACATAAATTAAGATCTAGTCAGGTCCACTGTCTTTATAATTAGATCAGGTCACACAAATAACAGATTAAGTATTGGGGGACAAAGTATGTTTGTTTTCAGCAAAAAATAATTGCTAAGTAATTATTTTCTTTTTGCAGAAACTCATGTGTACGACTTGAGAAAAATGTCTCTGCCAAAAAGTATACTATGAATAATTACGTCTAGTACTTTCAGATCAGCTACATTTAATTTGGATAGTTTTATCACTGAACAAAGCATTTCCCTGCACCCCACCTTTTCCCAACATGCCCACATAGTATAATTTCAACTGGAACTTTAGTTGGGTCCAAAACGAAATTTTTGTGTAGGATTTTGCTTCTCAATATGAAATTTTGGGTAAGTTCCTAAAAGGAGAGCTAGCACACCGTTTATGTTTTGGAATTATGGGAATTATTGGGAAAAAAAAATTGTCTCTGTTTGTTTATTAGATTGTTTTAGTTTATCTCAATCTGCAAATTTTTTTTAAGTGGGTGCAGAATTGTCAGAAAAAGTCCTCAGCTTTATATTTCTCAATGCCAGGTAGGTTAACAACAAATCCTGAACAATTGTTCCCATCTCAAAAAATCTGTTAAGTTAGTCCCTGATTACTGTTACTTAAGGGGTGAGTACGGAGGCAGCTGAACTGGTAGAATTTTCTTTTGAGCTGTATTTCCATCAGTGTTGAACGACAGACATGGTATTGTACTGCACCCATGCAAATACTTCTAGTGTCTCTGATGTTTTGAATGTTGCATAATTATTGTTTACAATTTGCACAGTGGTGGCAATCTATTCATTGCAAATTATTTTTGCATTCTACAGTGGATCAAATTTGTATTTGCAAGACTGGCAGAGGAATATTGTTATCTGTGAATGTTTATAGTCAGAAACATCATCTTAAATTGAAAACAAACAAGTCTGGCATGTAATTTCCTAAATTTATGCTAATTTCTTTTCCTTGGGTCCTTTAAGTGAAAGGAAATTGTGTCTGCAGCTCACTCTAGAACTGTTACTCTCTTATTTTAATAAGCCAGAAATCATCAATCTTTCTTGGTCAATTATGCCATGGTTTGCCCCAGACAATCTAGTAACGGGTTTTAAAAGGCAGCATTTTCATTGTGGTGTCAGTACTGCTGGGGACTTGGAGAGGCTGTGTCTTCAGATGTAAATGATAAACACCTATGGGGAAATTGCAGACTTCAGTGTGTTTAGGTTAAAATTCAGTTTGGTGCTGTTGTGTCTACAATAGTCTCAGTACTGTGACTGCTCTGACCCCTCACAACTCTGCCTGTTTGCAGGCAGCTAAATGAAGAAAGAGCTTGAATAAAGAGTATTTGGTGAATATAAGCTGTGACTGTCCTTCACTGCTCATTTGTGTATGGTTTCATGGCATGGAACTCTTCCTGCTCAGGTCACGAATATGCTACTGGGCTGTAAGTTTTGAAATTTATGTGAAGGTCAGAGGGTTTTGCAAGCATCTGTAGACATCACACACCTGGTTCTTGCAGTGCACTGCTGTATGAGAGGGCTGCATGAAGCCAGCTAAGTGTCCGGATCTGTTTGGGCAGCCATGTGGAGCAGCAAGGAACTGTAATGCTCCCTCGCCCTCACTCTGGTGCTTGGTGCTGCTGCAACTGCTTCCCAGGCGTGGGAAGCATCAGAGAGGAGGCAGGTGAGGTGAGGCAGCATGAAGGGGCTGTTGCAGCTGGCCCTGTGTGCCAGGGAATGTGGCGTGTTCAGAATGTGCTTCAGGCAGGAGAAGTGCGGAGGCCAAAACATGGGTCATTTCTTCGGTCTCCACCTCAGTCTGAAGGTATTGTAATGTATGCACCTCGCTCTGGACTGCATTGGAGATCGACAGTTCAGGTGTTGTCATACAGGGGGGCTGGACTAGATGATCTCCAGAGGTCACTTCCAACCCTGACTATTCTGTGATTCTGTGATTCTGTGACACTTAAAAAATTTTATTTAGTCTGAATTGGGCTGAGTCTTGCATCTCATGTGGTTGGGTAATAGTCCTTTTCTCATAAGGTGGATTTTTTAATATAACTTTTCCTTTGCAGGCTTGCCATGTAAAGAAGCACTTCTAACATAGTGCAGCGTGCTGGCAGGTGGCTGACAAACTAGCTGGGGTGTGGTGTAATGCAGAGCAGGATATAGAATAAAGCCAGTGGACCCTGGCAGCCTGCCTCACAGAGGGCATGGCGGGCAAAGCGTATCCGGAGATCTCTCTAGGGTGAGTGTATAGTTTTCCAATCTTCTGTTCCTTCAGGAAAGGGAAAGTTTAATGTCTTGGAATAGAGGACTTCCAAACTTGATTCATGAACGATCACAGCAAATCTTGCTCACAGATGCCTGGAGTTGATGTCTTATGTGTTTTACCTTGCCAATTAAAGTTGGCATAGTAGTTTCACTTCTTAGTCAATAGCTGTGTACTCTAGCATCTTAAATGGAGTACGGAATCATGAATGGAATAAAACTGTTCTTTGCAGCATCAATGATGTGTTGTTATTTTTCCCCCCCTTGCCTGCTATGGAGCATGGCATAATACACTAGCTGCTGAAGTATAATTATCCTTGAGACTGCTGTATTTCATTTGCACTTTCCTCTAGCTAAGTTTCTTGACCCAACTCAGCTATTTTTACCATAGCTGTGAGTGAATACTTCTTGCATCTGTGGTCTTGTTCTGACAAGGAAGATTATTTATGTCTTTAAATGTTTGTACAAACAGATATTAAATACATAGTGTTTGTCCTCCCCAGTCTTTCTGCTGTGTTAAGGTGTGCAAAACAAATAGGAAGATGAAACTGTGCTTGTCTTAATGATACATTGTATTTCATTATTTAAAAAAAAAAAAAGAAAAAGGAACTTGTGTTTCTCAGTCTTTGTTATCTCTTTTTCACACTGGGACTGTGAGGGGTCCTTCTGCTAGGGTGAAAAACATCTTTATGTTGTGTTAGCTCTGTGCTGAATATGGTAAGCTATGGGATCTAAGACTAGGACTCTAAGATCTGTTATAATTACAAGCAATGTTTTGTAACTATTAACTTGTGTAGGATCTTGCAGATCTGATTTGCAATTGTGTAGATCTTGTGTGCACGCTCTATGGGTGTACTTCTAAAAGGAAAACTCCTTAAAAATAATGAAGGCTTAAAATAAAAAGCAACTGGTGGGATAACTTAAGTTGTATGGGACTTGTTTAATTATATATTGGAAGCTCAAGACAATTGATAATTCATGGTTATTGTCTTAATTCTTAAAGAAAACCACAAAAAGCTGGTGGGAATAAACAGAGTAAGAAGTAAAAGCAAGTAAAAGGAAAACCAAAATTTTGTTCTTGCAAGTTTAGTAATTATATTCAGGTGGGGGAAAAATGAAAATTCACATACAAGCTGGTAAGATAACTGAAGAAAGCAAAAAATGTCTTAAACCTTGTTAAAGGTGCACAAATTGGGAGCTTTTTCAAACAATTCAGAATCGGGAAGCCCTCCTGAGATTCTGTTAACAAGTGTGTGACTAAGAATAAAAGAAGTGGTTGAAGAAGACAAGGCTGTAGCAGAGAAGTTACATTATTTATGAAAAACAAAAAAATCATTAAGACAAGGTACTTTTCAAAAGGAATTAATATAAAATTGCTGAATTACTAACTGAAATTGACCTTAGAAGGTGGGTAAATACGTAGGCAGGTTAATCTTGGATGGTAGAATAGTAAATGGATCAAATGAGCAACAGAGAGAGGAGAGTTCCAGCAGAGTGGTGAGAAAGCAGCCTTTGACTCGAGAATTCCCTAACTGGAAGATTGCCAGAACATCTGGAGGCCAGTGATTTTGTCCTTGTATCCTTGTGTTGTTCTTACAGCCTTTCCTTAAGAACCTACTCTTGTCCAGTGCCCGATGAAGGCTACAGGCTTGAAGGGATCTTTATTTTAATCCAGTCTGGCCATTCCTGTGTTCTTATGGCATAGGGTATGTAATGAGTTTTCACCAACCTGGGATATTTTTGCTATATATATTTATTAATATAGATACCCTTCTCTTGAAAGTTATTGTGCATGGTATAGAAAACAAGAGTTGGCTGCTGTTGCTACCGTGAGATTTGAGGATTTCTTTTAAAAATAAGTTCTTTCTGGCTTTGTTTTCCATATGAAATCTGGATGTCCTTTGTTGCTCTTTGCCCTCAAAGGGCCTCGTTAAATCTTAATCTGTGTTAAACAGTCTTGGCCATGTCTATAGATGACACCAAAGCATCTGAACTGCATTGCCTACACATTTTACAACAGCTGTTGTCTTTCTGCTAATAACCAAAGGGAGAAGCCATATTTCTTCCCTTGGCAGATTTTTACATTGTGTCAGTTCAGAGTGGCTCAGTAGTTTCTGATGTATATTTATATAATCTAGTTAAATTACAGCCTGGTAGCAGATGCTTGTCAAAAATGGCAGGTGCATTTAACCTGTTTGCATCAAAATGCACAGAGGAAGCTACTGCTCTTTCTTCAAAGTAGGACCCTAGTCTCAACAGCCGGAAAAAAAGAGATAAATTAGAATAGTACAGGTTTTTCCTTATGCAGATAAATGCATGTTTCTTATTTTATTGCTAGCTAAGCTAGTGGGGCAACATGCCACTTGTTTAGGCAATTAAGTGTTTTCTTTCAAATGAAGAAATGGATTCCAGTTAGCTTTGGAGAAGAGTTCAAAAGTCTGAGAGTAGTAGCAATTCAGGAGAGAGATGCCAAGGAGAGTTATAAAGCTAAACGACCGTTGCTACTCCTGTGGGAGTCAATCTGAGGGAATGCAACTGGAGAGCATAAATTAGCTTCAACTAACTGCAAAGCCCTGCTTGCAGTAATTATCACCGTCTTCCAGAAAAAGAGGTAGCTGTATTGAAAGAGGGACTAAATATGTAATGCCAGATCATCAGCTATGCTTATTTACCCAGGTGAGGTTTTAGGCAGTCATATTTGTTTTGTAGCAGTGCTCTGAATTGTTCTGGTCATTGGAAAGGAATATTGTCTCCAAACCAGTTTTGTTACCTTTTTGGCCATTTTCTTGTAATTAGGACATGTCTTCTTCCAGCAAGGTAGCAGAGCAGCTTTTGGTGTAGTCCCTTCATGTTATGTATGTGAATACTGCTTTATATGGTACTTTTTCTAGTTAAGTTGATTATCATAACATTTCTCAAGAAATGTGTTCTGTAGAGAGCTTGAATGATGATTAGATATTTCAAAATATAAATGAGCCAGGTTTGTTTATGTCAAGCTTCTTTCTTTATGGAGACTGAAGCTAGCAAAACTGAGTTGTGTTTTTAACCCTTTGATAAACGTTCTCTGTTTACCCATTACTAAGAATTTCTATTCTTTGAACTATGAAGTCCCATCTAACACTTGGGTGGGAAGTCATTATTTGTCCAGACACTACAGTGTGAAGACTCAAGATGCAGAATACAGAGATGCAGTGAGGTACAAAGCCTGTAAGCGGATAAGTCTTGGGGGAGTTAAAAGTCCAAACCAGAAAAACACATGAGGCGTAACAGCTCAGACTCTCAAAGTGGATGGATTTCTGTGAAGTGTAGGAATTTATGAATTGTCAGTCTGCCACTGGCATTCCTGACTCTTATCCATCATACAGGCTATTTTTGTGACTGAGCAAGTCACTTGGGTCCCATTTGTGTCCAAGTCAGGAGATGAGACTGATCTGATTTAAAAACAAAACAAAACCAAAAAATCAAAACAGAAAACCTCCACAACTGCACCCCAAAAAGCCCCGAATCCCAAACAGTGTGCTCAGGGCCCCTCTTTTTTCTTTTTTGAACCTGATTACAAGACAAGGTCTCTTTAGGTGTTTAACCTGATCATGGCAGTAGATTGTACTGTTTATCTCTGTTACATCTATAGCAGTGCCACAGAGAATTGAGTATTATTCTCCGCTGTCATTTGTCCAATGTAGAATTAAATAAGGACACTAATTTATTTAGTTGCATGGTGCATCTTCCATTGTGTAACACACCACTGTGTTACTGACTGAGAGAAGTCATTTGGGAACAGAGTTCCATCCTTTCTACCCACCCGGTTGTATGCAGCTGAGCAGGCTAATATATGTGGCAAGATGAGTGTGTACGTATCTGTGTGTAGCATTTACTCTCCAGTATTTGGCACAGCTCAAGTGTAATGATAACTCTGCATTTCAGAGCACTGTGTTACTTGGGGTTACAGGTTGCAGGTCAGTGGTACTTGCCTTTCTTCTGTCTGTTATCGAGATGTGAGCTGTGCTCAGTTCTGCTTTAGGCACTGCAATGCTTCGTAGCCATTGGCAGTGTTAAAGAGGAACGTGAATGCAACCCCTGGGAACAAGGGGGTAGTAATTGGTGACCACAGAGGTCTTCTGACTGTGGCAGGATGTATAACAGGCCCTAGTGTAGAACAGATAGCAGAAACCTCCTGGTGTGCTAGAAACCTACTTGCAGGGCTAGTGGCAGTGTAGTGAGACAGATGTACCACACATCTTGGACAAAACAGTAACAACTTTAATTCTGGAGTACTAGAGAAAGAAGCTAATAAAACTAAAAATACCACAGCAAAGATTTTAAGGAAGTCTACTGAATTGCATGATGTCATAAATTGAGAGTATTATCAAGTGAGGGGAAATTATTGGGAGAAGTAAGACTGTTCACGTAGTCCCTTGAGTCTCTGTCCTGGGGCTGCTTTTATTTAAAATTTTCGTTGATACTTATGGCACAACAATAAGGAATATGTGATGAAGCTTGCTAAAGATGCAAGGCTGAAAAGTGTCATTGCTACAGAGGAGGACCAGGATGTTGTATCACTAAAACAGATAACATTAGACTTGAAGTTGCAGGTGGGAAAATTCAAGTGTCATAGTCTGGACTGTGAAGTCATAAATTTAGCAAATAATAGGAATTTACACTTCCAAAAGCTCATCTGTTGGAAGTGTAAGACCAAGACTTGAGTATACTTACTTTATAGTTTGAGTTTTTTTCTAATTTT
>VZSZ01010368.1:454200-484157 GCA_013398815.1 Ibidorhyncha struthersii
GTGAGTGCAATTCCGTAGCATTGCTTTTAGGTGTGACTGCTGTGTGCCGTACACTGCTCTGTGTGATGCGTCTCGGGCCTCTTCTGTTCATTGCTTGCTCTGGCTTGTGTTACTCCCTCTGATCCCTGCTTGCAGCTGGGGAGAGCCGTTTGCATGACATCTCCAGTCCAAAAATGAGGAAGATGATGGGTTTGGAGGTAGGCTGGGCACCCCCTTCCCTGCTTGCAGTTGGTGGCATCCTTTTTTTCTCTTCAGGAAAGTGCTGTGGCGCCTTTGTGCAGTCTCAGAAATGTTTGGTTGTAGTAGAAGGCTGATTGAGAATAGAGATCGCTCATACATTGAGGGAGTGAAGGGATGACGGGGGGGCACAAGTTACTCTAAATACAGTCTGTTGTAATTAGATAGGCTCCAGTTGCTGCATACCATCTTTTGTTGGTGTCTCCCAGGGCCGTATCCTTGCTTGTCAGCAAGAGCAGAGTAACCTGGGAGTGACTACAGGTGCTGCCCAGAGTCCCCTGAAGCTCACTAACCCTTTGTCTAAAAGGCTTAATAGTACTACAGTTTCTGGTACTATCATGTGTCCTTTTGGTGTTGGTTTCATGGAGGATTCAAATTAACTGCTTTCTGTTGTTGAAGTAAGATAATGTCCCTTACATGGGTTTGTTACATGATCGCAGTGCACTGGGGTCGCAGAGAGAGAAGCCTGGGCATCCTGTACTTGCATGCTAAATTCTGCAACATAAGAGGCAAATTAACTATTTGGAGAATTGTTTTCTGAAGAGTTTGTCAGAAAAGGCTTTTGGGGTCACCTTTCACTTTAAGAAGTTACTGGGCAAGCATGTGAGGCAGTAAACTATTTACTTTCTGGCTTGGATTCCTTTCAGTATAGACTTGCAGTGTTTTAGTCAGACAGCAGACATGGTGCTTACTCTGTAATCTCTGCTTTTTTTTTTTTTATCTCTGAAAAGCTAATTTGTGCTTCAAGGGCTGTGGTAAGAACAGAGGGAGGTGAACTTGATGCTGACGACAAGAAATTCTAATTGTTTGGCTCTGCATAAGTGTTGGACAACATCACAGAAAATGCTTTGGTAGTGCTTCCAGATCTGTCTTGTACAGAGGCTGAGACAAAGACCATCTCTGGTTTTCTGTATTACTATAATGTCGAAGAATGAAGTGTGCTTTCTGTCGTCTGCGGCAGCGTAAACTTAATGGCTGACTTGTAGCACAGTTCTTCATATTGTATTACGTGTTATTAGAGCAAAGATTTACCCAGAGGGAAAGTTTCATGCTGTGGTTACAGTAGGAAAAGAGACAGTAGTCCTAGATAATACACCGTGTTGTTTCTGACTCATTAACTGTGCCGAATTCACTTAACCTGTAAAATGGGAAGAACTGCTCCCTCTAGAGCTGAGAAGAGGTGGTGGGATCAGGGCTAGGGATGCAGGTGGGACAGTTACCGCTGGGCAGCAGGGTGAGCAGGTGTAGTGGGTGCCCACGGCTGCTGGGGACCTTGCTGTGTCTTCTTGGCCACCTCTGTGGACAGAAGCCAGTGGTGAGTCTTGTCAGTCTCTGGCAGGTTTCCTGGCTCCCACAAACTGGCCAGATGGCTACTCTGCTCTGTCAGCCCAGTCCCTGCCTGCCCAATCCAGTTATGAGATACAAATTAAAGGCAGTGTTTAAATGCACAGCATTTGGTTTTGCACATGAATTTACTCTGTACAGGGGTTAGTTAAGCAGTAGTACATCTGTAGTTTCGCATAGTATCTCCAGGGGGTTTTGGAGTATTGGAAGAGCAGGGATCTTTGTCATCAGCAAAGCAACATTTTCTGAGTCATAAAAACTCACAAGACTATTTGCAAATGGTTCCAGCTAAGGGCCAAATTCTGCTTTTGTTGCACAGCCAAGAAATGGATAAACCCCAGAGTGTGTGTTGAATGTTTTCGTATGCTCAGAGCAACTTTAGATCTTTGGCTGTGTGTTGATACAGGTTTCTTGTGTATAATGAAGCAAAAATGTAGTGCTTCTAAATATTTTTTTCCATTTTTGTAGGATTATTAGACAACACTGCTGTGACACAAGGGCAGGGTCTACAGTCTGACTAACTGTTTTACTGAAGAGTGTAACTCCAGCATTTTCGGTGTAGCTTGGGTTACTTGTGTGGTCTTGTGTGCAGAAGCAGTGTTAGTATCTAGTTGGTCCTACTAAATATAGTTCAGTACCATTTGAAACTGGAGTTGATGCTTAGTAGAAAATTTTAAATGAACTGCTTGTCTATGTAACTAGTAATGATAGCAGTAAGGGTATAGGAAAGTTTTCAAACTCATGATAGAAATCAGGAAACGTGTCTGATAAGCTCTGTAAGGTGCTAGAAGAGACAGGCAGGAGAAACCAGGGATGAGATGGAGCAGAAAGTGGGACGTCTTGGAACAGGGCATCCTGATGCTGTGAGCAGTACGAAGTGGTGCAGATTACCAGTGAAGTTGGTTCCCTGTGAGTGCTGGAAGGCTGCTTGCTGCAGTTCAGACTGTTTTGTATTGCTGTGGTTCACAAGGCCTATGTGGCTGTGGAAATGGGAAGTCTGACATGAGAATGCAAGACCAGCATACTTCCCACTTCTGTTATCAGACCAGACAGTTTGCTGTTATAATTTCTGCATCCTACCCAGAACATGGAGTTCACGTCCACAGTGGTTGGGGTGTGTGTGTGTGTGTGTTTTTGTTTGTTTGTTTTAAATCCAATATATATTGTTCAGTTTAAGGTGGAAAACAGAATCTTTTTGCATACAGAAAACTATAGCAGGCCACACTGATGTTTACTGAAATAACAAGCCCGTAAGAAAGGCAGCAGGCAGTTGGGAAGAATCCCCTGGGAATCTAATCAAAGTTAATTTTCAAACAGTTTGTTTTATGTGTAGACTGTTTCTTCGAGCATGGTAATACTTTTGAGCTTACTGGGAAAAATAGCAAGTTCGTGTCCTCAGGACTGGGCTGACTTGAGCCTGCTGTGAAACTCATGGGGTATTATCCTGAGCTGCCACTTGTGCCTTGCTCTTATTCTGCCTAGTATACTCTGTCCTAAAAATACTATGTGCGTGTCACTTCAGAAGCACATGTCAATGAATAGTAATTGAAAAGCTGATAATGAGGACAGCTTTAAACAGTCTGGATCATTGATTTTCAGAAGCTGGTGTGTGCCTTTGGAAAGAAAGATAAATGCTGCATTGGATTTGCCAAAATACAAAGATTGGAAAGAAGGGTAAAGCAATGGTGGTCATGGTGTCGCAGAGAAAGATGTATTTTTCTTTGTTTCTGAGGAAACATAAGCTAGCCTGTCCATGTGGGCAAATCAGCACTGGCAGGTGGAAGAATAGTGAGGCTGTAGTAAGTATAGGTTGCCTAAGTAAAGGTCTAACTGTACAGGCAGCTGAAGACAAAAACACTGTGGAGGAAGACACAAAATGTGATACTGCTTACCGTATGATGGTAGGTAGCAGCATCTAATTTTGAAGGGTATACTTTTTCTTGTCATTTGGTGTGGCAGCTGTGAAAAAAAGAAAGCAATAGTAGCCTGGTACCTGCTTTCTAGCTAAGTTTTTCTGTGCCGAGAGAAGCCTGGATATTGGTGAAAGTAGAGTAAATGTATCATTCAGGCAAAGCAGAGTTGGCAGAGACCTAAGCAGGCCCCTGCAGCAGTAGATGGCAGTGCCAGGAGAGACTACAAGATACTTTTTGTGTGTCTCCCAAGATTGTATCCAGCCTTTTGACTGCAGAGGTCTGTTAAGACCTATGGCTCGGCCACTCTAAAGTGACACCAAGGGCCTCAGAGTTGCTGCTTTGCAGACTACAGACTTCCTGAGGCTTAATTCCTCTGTTATGTGACTTTTTTTGTTTGAACATAGAGAAATCTGTGCTGTTTCCTGGAGCTCAGATTGCAAATGGCACTGGCGGTTGCGTGTATGTCACCTGTCCTCCCAATAAAGATGCATTCCTGCAGTCTTTGTATTATCTACAGACGACATCAGGAACATTTTTATATCGACTTTCAACTCTTGGTAAGAACGTTTGGTGCCAGAAGGACAAAATTGATAGCTCTAGGGGGTTTTGGTAGAAATGTACCTGTTTGAGAATGGCTCCTCATTTATAATTGTATCTTGAGCTCTCTCAGTTAGGTGGGTTTTGAATCAGTGGAATGTGCGTAGCATTGTTTTTCTCAGTTCTTCATCAAAATGTGCCAAGATAAATGCCTTACAAAGCCTAAATGTGTCATAAGCATACTGTATCTTTTACTGGTCAAACTCGTAATCTCATTAGGAAATGTGATTAGAGAATGTAAAAATTGTAATCTCATTAGATTGGATCTGTTGTTTATAAAGTTGGCTTTGGCCATATTTCCTGCTGTTAATTCGTTACTAGTCTGGTTAATATCAGCTGTCCTTCCTTCTTTCCCTCCCTGCCCACCCTGAATCATGTCAAGCTGACATGACTGGGATGTCCTATGTTCTGCTGTGTGCCCTCAGTAGATACTACGCCAGCACTGACTTTTGTCAGTTCTTGGGAAAATTTCTCGTATTCCAAAATTTATTGAACAACACTGAAGTTCCCACACAGTTCTTGACCTTCCCTTTTTCAACTCTTGGATACAAGTTATCAAAACTTGCTGGCCTTAAAAGTGTCAAGCTTTAGCAGTTGGTCTTTAACATCTTCCTTAGCTATTTTTGAAGTAGAAATAGCATGACTACATTGCAGGACTGTCTTCCCATGTACAAAACAAGAACACCGATTCTGGTGGGCTTTTTGTTTGTTTGTTTGTTTGTTTGTGTTTGGTTTGGGTTCCCCCCCCTCCCCAGCTGTCTTTAATGTGTCAACAGTTTGATCATCACTATTTAATAACAGACCAGAAGTTATATTTGTAGTTTCATTTCCAACAGGTATGTTGTATTTGTGTTTCACTGGCTTTGTAATCACCATCTGAGGGGTGAAAGGATGTAGACAAGGTAGATGTCTACCTCAACTGAATTCTTTACTTATTCCTCTCTGCTGGCCTGGGCATCTATTCATTTAGCTTGAGGTTACGTCTTGGGGAAGCTTGTAAATCCTTGCTTTTGAGTCAGGTAGCGTGACTTGTTCATGAATGTGAGCAGGCATATGGTAGTTACAGTTTATTAGGATGAGATTGCAAGGACAGTATGAGTTAAAATAACACAGCAGTATGTGGGCAGCTTTTCGGGCAGATAAACCATTGTGTTTGAACTCCGTTTGGACATGAGAGAAGCCAAGTTCTAGAGGACAGATGTGGGACTGTGGCTTAGATTTAGCAGCTTTTGATTGCAATCTGAACAGCATTAAAAATAAATAGATAGGCTCTTTTAAAAAAATCCTTTCACAAGTGTAGTTCAGAGAAAATCAGTGCCATATGCATAATGTTGATCCTTTAAAATAGTTAACAGGAAAGCTGAAGAAATAAAGACCTGCACATCTGTCTCCCTGCAGGTTTTATTCCATCAATTTCTCCCTTTCAAAGATTTTTTTATTTTGTTTGTTTATTAATGTGTGGCTGTATCATGTTTTAGGATGACTATTTATTTTGGCTTTTCACTTTTATCTTTAAAAACTAGTGTGAGATAAAAGCACAAAACGGATGAACTATATGAATACCAAATAATACTAAGAATTTTGTTTTTCATGAAAGCTAGAAATACTCTAGTAGCAGCATTATGGTTTACACATCAAATTCACCCCTGTTGATGATAGCTTATGTTCACTCTCTTGGGTCTTTTATAAGTTTTGCTTCATTGTGCAGGCTTGTAAATCCCAATTATACTAATGGGTGTCATGCTTTCACATTATAGGAAAGAAGTGCCAAATACAGCCCACAGTGGGATGCCCTCATCTAACAACTAGCTCTTACACTATGGAGCCTTTCTCTTAGCTATCAAAAACATTTAACACTGGGGAAAAAAACATTAATACAGCTTGTATTTGAGTCCAAGGACAATGATCCGGAAAGCTGTTTGCAGTTGTGTTCTGTCAGGCTGTTGCATATTGGAACGAGAGATAAAGCAGTTCTCATATGAAAGAAAGTAAGTGGCATTTGCAGAGTTGATGGTCAGTTAATTATTGCTGAAAAATACATAGCAGCTTGTTCTTGTTCTTTTAAAAAACGTTATTTGATATGCTACCCTCATTTACTGAAATGTCTCATAAAATAATTCTTTGCTATGAATTAGAAGGCCAAACATTTGTGCTCCCCTGTTTCTGAGAAACCAGTTCTCAGAAAGACATGAAGCATAGGTTGGCACCACCATATGGCATTTTGATGAGGGCTGATGTCCTGTCTTTATTTTGAAAGAAATTAAGTCACAGATGTTAACTGCTTTCCTGTGGACTGTTTAAGTAGGATGGGTAGCTGTCTGATGGTTTTATATTGCTGATTTGTTTGGTAACATTTTAAAGAGAGTCTGAATGAAAACAGGGGCATTCAGAGAGATGTATGGACACCAATCTTAGTTTTGTTCATGCTTCAAACCAGTGCTATTATTACTGGATTCATATGGGTTATTTTAGATACTTATCCAAGGATCTTGAGGTGGGAGCATCGTTGCTCAGGAGGGTGGTCCAGCCCGCTAAAGGTCAGAGTCATTCTTCTGAAGATCTCTAAGTGGGTCCTTCAGCAACTGAGCTCTTAACTTTGATTATTGGTGCTTCATAGCTTTGTGAAGGCCTTATCTATCACAGGTCATGGTTATCTTTCATGAATAACTTCGATAGGTATTTTGAGTGCCGAAAGTTGGGTGGAGGGAATCTATGATGTTATCCCTGCTTAAGCAGGGATTAAGTCTGCACCTTCAGAAAGGAATGAAGTTACTACAGCCAGGGTTTTTCCATCTGTTAGTCTGCTCTTACTTCAGGTTTTTATCATACCCAGAGGCTCTTAAAAGGGTACTCTGAATCCTTATCCATGGACTGGTTTAATGAGATGTTTTATCTAGGCTGTGAGTCCGTAATTTAACATCTTCTCTGGGCAAAATGGTGGCTTTTTGCCTTTTTCATAACCCTGGCTGTTTTCCTTTCTTTTTTCCATCCCAGCCAAAGCAAATTATCTTGACAAATATTTGACTTCCTTGAGTACATGTGAGCCCATGGCACAGTTGATTGGGTTTTCAGCTCTGGGCTGCTGGTCAATAAACAGGTTGACACTGGAAGGACTATTATCCCGATTCTTAACACTTCCTGAAATTCTTCACTGCAGGTGATGCAGCAGTTAGGTTTTCTTAGAATTTAAATACATGTGCAAGCAAAGGAGTAGCAATACTTATTATGTGGAGTAATGATTTCATATTACAAAAGCTTATAAATCAGAAGGAGAACCATCTGGTTTAAAATATGTGCATTTTTCTCATGTCAAGTGTAACCCAGGGTTGTTTTTTCTCATTTTATTTCTGACTGCTTTTCATTTGGTCTAAGAACTTGATAATGATCTGTGGCAATCAAAGTCAGCAGCTAACAGCAAAAATGAGACTTGGTTTTGGACTACCGTTGTCCCTCACTTCCCTCTGTTTTCCTGTAAAATGTTGCCTGAACCTGTTGTGCCTTATCTTAAATTACTAGAGGTAGGCACCGTGTATTCTTTTGTGGTTTTGATCTTTCCAGCATTGTCTCCTACCAGGTAGTTTAATATGTATGGTTTGGAGATACTCATAGATTGAAGACATGGGTATCAAATCTCTAGAAATATGACTTCCTGCTTTGTTTAAAAATGCTTTTGTTTTTTAGAAACTATTTTTATTCCTGCTTTTATGTTATAACTTTTTTTCTTTAATAAAAAAGTGAGCTGCCTCTAAATGTGTAGTAGAAGATGCTGCATTTCATCCTGGAGGGCCAGTTTTTGCTCTCCATATAACAGGTGTAAGTCTGCTTTGCTCAAGGATTATTTCATGTGATGCAGCTGTAACAAAGGGAACAGACTCTGTAACGATATTCCAGGAGCGAAGAATTGGACAGGGACGGCAGGCAGAAGGACTGTTTAGGTGCTACTCAGGTGTACAAGAGGGCTGAGTGGCCTTGTGTTAAGTATGGGGTAATTGAAGGAGAGTAGCAAAGAGGTCGTATAGCAGTTTGGCTGTCCCCAGGCTTGCCTGGGTATCTGGCTGTCTTTGCTTACAGCTGCACTTTGTAATGTGGTGGAACATGGAGATGCATGAGCAAGGATTAGACTAGGTCAGGTATGAGGAAGGTCCAGCTCCAGCAAAATCCACCTCCTGACAGCAGCCCAAACAGATCTCTCCTGTCCTAGACAAGGTGAATTCAGCACCAGCTGTAGTGTTTTACCCCATAGCTGTCTTGTGCAGTGCTGTAACTAAATACAGGCCCCATTACATGTCTTAAATCAGACAGAGCATATTGAAATGTAAAAGTATATTAAATAACCAGGTATGAAGATCTATTCTTGTTAGCAACAGCTGCTAAGTTATCATCTGATGATGCAGGTTGCTTAAGCGCTACCACTTACCTGAATTTTAAAGGCAGTACGAACCGTTAGTTCTGCATGACCCTGACTTGAATAAGTGTTTCTGTTTAAAAAATTAAATAAAGTCCAGAGCTCTCCCTTTGTATTGCATGCCTTTTTAGCAGCTCTGGTGTGTGAAAGTAATAAATGGAACTGAAATGGCCTTTTCAGTGTGGCTCTGGGCTATAGGGTTTTTCACACCTGGCGGTACATAGGAATGTGTTTGAAATCATAATTCTTCTTTTAGAGAAAGTGGAGTACATGAGTGACATATCTGGTCTTCCTGCATATTGTCTTCAAAGGAGCTCCTTTTTATTATTTTTCTTGTGGTAAAACAAGAAGTAAAAATTCATCTGGAGAAACCCTAACCTCTTGAGCATTTTTATAGATTACATCTCATAATTGTTTGTTTTTTTTCCCCAGTCATGGTCCTGTTGTACATACAGAGCTTAGGAAAGAGCTGGTGAATGCTCTTTAACTTGCGTGGAGATGGTATGTATGAGAAGAGTAGATTTTCCAGGTGAAGCATGCTTGAAATTAATTACAGCTTTTCTTTTTTTTTTTTTTCTTTTATAAAATACTTGAAAACTCAGATCTGAGAGGTATCTGCTCCTTGCAGAATTGGCTTGCAGGAGCACAGAGTGTCCCTGCAGTTATCAGCAATTGCATTTCCCTTTCATTGGTGTGGCAGCTCAAAATCCAGCTACTCCTCCTTTCTGTGAAAGTAAGCATCTGAAAAATAAATGTTTGGTGGTGCACAGTTACCCTGTCTTTGATACGCTTGTAGTCTGTACAATACCTATTGCTGTTGTATGATGTGCTTGAGACTACTGACTAATGCAGAGTTTTGGACAACACTCACTTCTCTGCATTGATAGTGCCGCATTAGTGGCAGATGGAAGTAATGAATTTTATTTCAAACGTGTCTGTAATGGACAGTGAAATGGGTATTAGTAGTTTGGTGGGTTTGAGACATCGTCTACTTTTCAAAGTGGTGACTGCGTAAATACGCATCATGTTCTGGCAAGAGTTGTAACAAATGTGTGTTTCCATTCAGCTGTGCTTGAATGGAAAAGAGGGAGACCAGATATCTGAAGAGAAGGTCCTATCTGAATCCCATTTAGTTGTTAAGACAGGTATGTAAAATCCTACCATAGTCCCACAAAAGGATTCAGTCTGCTTACTTTCAGATCTATCTAACCCTGAAAGCTCCTACACGCTAACATCTCACCTGCAGCTTAGCTGCAGACCTAGATTCTAGTGAAGGCGATGCAAAGTTGATTGTGGTCGTGGCAATGATTTTGGGAAATACAGTTCATCTTTTGTGTTACAGCCTACTCGTGAGAATATTTTGCTTAGTAAGTAGGTGACCCATTTCAAGACTCAACTCAAGAAGTTTTCATTTCTCCCTGGCACATCCAGGAAATGCAGGGCTTACTTTAGCCCTGGATCTCTACCACCTAGAATTAAATGCCTAAATCTGTGGTGTAGCTGCATAAATAGGTGGCTAAATTGGCTGTGTGATTCCATCCGAAGTATCCAAAGCCGCTGAGCTGAGAGAAGGACTTCATTGTACAGCCCTTCCCAGGGACAGACCACATGGGTCTTAAACTTAATCCTCTGTTTCCTTTTTTCATTTGCTTTTCAAAGAAAGATCTCCAAGCTTTCTGAATGTAAATGTGTTATTAATATCCCAGAGGTAAAGAACTGGATCTTTCACCCTTCAGCTCCAGGTTTCTTCTGAACCTACAAAATCAGGAGCTGCACAGATATAATCAAATTGGGAAATGCAACTGTTTCTCTAGTACTGACTGTAGGTTCCCTAGTACTATGTGGTGCCTGACTCTTAAAATATGCAGAGGTTGGGGAACCAGAGCAGGGGGAGGAGCAGGGGAGTCTTGCTTGTTCCTTTATCTGCACTCATTGTAGATAAGAAGCATTCAGTCCTTGCTCTTTTTTGGGGAAGGTACCCACTCTCTCTATGGAAATGAAGAGGGAGGCATAGCCATTAAAAAAAAACCACACCACCCCTGCCAAAAAAAGAACAACCCAAAACCCACCACAAAAAATCCCTGACCAAAAGTAGCTGGTGCTGCACATGCTGAGGAAACAGAGTGTGAAACAGTACAGTAATAACAACAAGATGGATGATGTGCAACTTCTTGTGTTTTTTCTTCTCTTAATGCCTTAAACACCTAATGTGCTAAACCTGCGAAAGATTTTCGACATGCATAAATGGCAGCAAGAGATCAAAATCCCATTTGAAAACAAACACCTTACAATCCTAGCTGGTGTTTCTGTCACTGAAAATCTGTCCAGGCTGTTCTGGTGACTTAATATCATTTAATGCCATACTGGTGAGTCTGGTATAGAATAGACTTACATATTTGCCATTTCTGGTATAGACAAAAGTGCTTTCGTACTATCTAGTTTTCAGTCAACAGAGACTTTGAGTCAAACTCTTACTTTTTTATTACTTTGGTAAAGATAACATTGTTGGTGTTGCTATCGTACTCAGCAATTTATGTGTATGATCAAAAGAAATCTTATTTGTGAGTGTTTTTTCCCGTCTGAAGGTTTTTAAGCAAACCAGCGTATGTGCTAGCTTTGTGTATCATTTAAATTTCAGCTATGTTATGCTTGAATTGTGGATTATGTTGTTAGGCAAGTTACACCTGAGCAGTGCTTCTAGATGAATCCTAAAGTTCAAGTGCAGTGAGCAGATGGACTATTTTTCTGAGTTCTTTTGTTAATTTGAGTAATTTCTTCCTCTGTTTACAGGAAAATATTTTATACCTTGTTAAATACATGGCTGTATAATTTATTAGATTTACAAGCATGCATGTGTACAGCTTGTATAGTCATGAAAACAGCGTAATCTCTAGTGTGCCTCTGATGAGGCAGCTTCCTTAAGCACAAAAAAATGAAATTGAAGCGTTCAGACTGAATTCAGGTGCTAAATGAGTGATTCCATTCTACTACTTCAGGTTTAGCAATTTCAGAATTATTGTTTTCAAACCTATGCATGCAACATGCTGTGAAATTATTTATTGAAATGATAATGAAACTGCAGAGGTGGAGTTTTTTGGGTGGGTTTTTTTGGGGGCTTAAAGTGATACCAGTTAATTAATGTGGCCTAAAAAGATAATGCAATGTAAGACTTAGTATCTATTTGAATTGACATGTCAAACTCTCACCTTAAGTTTCACCCAGTTAGCTGTGTTTCAATAGTGTTTATCATTAGGGAACTAAACTTCACTGTGCTGCTACTGATGAAGAGGGGGGACCAAGGGCACCTTAAATGCCTGAAGTCCCATAAGTGGCAGGAAAGCAATTGGCATATCCAGAGGATTCTGGTAAGTAAGTTGTGCCATGTTGCAGAAGGTGGTGCTGGTTCCTTTCTAGTAACCCCTGACAGACTAATGTGAAGAAGGTCTGTCCTAATTCCACAGTTTGGGATTAGTTTAATCTTCACAGTTTTAGTCAGACATCTAAAGATAATGTTTACGGACATGGATTATATTCACGTTCTGTCATTCTTTGTTCAGAGCTGTGTTTTTTCTAGATAGGTATTCAGATTTCAGTCCCAAATATGTGCACACTGCACGTTATAAACAGACCTTGGACGCTGTTGGCCATATAACAGAATAGACCAAAGATGTGTCATTTCCCTGCTATGTCTGGCAAATCTGGGGTTTTCGTGTATGTGATAGCTGGTTATAATGACCTATCGGATGACTGTGCTGCTGACTGAAACTTACTCTTTCCTTTCCCCTGGTTAGAACTGAGAAGGAATCTCCACTGATGCAAAATGTAACCATTTATTCTTTAATAAGACCATTAAAAATGACTAATGTGTCTTATTTTCAATGGACTTTGCAATGTTCTTGTTGCTGTAGGTGCAAAGTGGCAGTTCTATGCAGGTATTACTGCTGCTTCTGCAGTGTTTAAATGGGTGACCCAGATGGGTTTTATCCTAATGAGTGTGTATTTTTCTCTGCCAAAGGCAAATTTTTATTGAGGGTAGCTTCTCTAGGCTTTTTCCACAGCTATATGGAACTAAGATTTTGATTAGTCTGGTGCTGAAGGATGTTAATGGAAGCCTTTTTTCCAGTCCTAAGCCAGGATTCATTTGCATCTGACATCCTCCATGTCGGCAGACAGTCAGAGGAAGCTAGTTTGAGTTTAGAAGTGCATCTGAAGATACTCGGTTTGTTTCTTTCACTAAGGACACTTTATCCATCTCTGCTCTTCATTGCTCTGAATTTTCCTTTGGTGTGAGGTTGAGAATTGCTGTCTTTCTTACAGGTAGTAAATTTGTACAGAAGTGGCTTTCCTGAGCCTTGGAGCCAGTCACTGGGGAGAGGAGAGGGGAGAGGAGCAAGCTGTCTTGGACCAAGACTTGCATGCTGTGTATGGTTAGATGGTACAATACACAGACTGAGTGCTGGAGAGATGCGCACAAAGAAAAAGTGTGGGAAATGACATGCTCTGGAACAATGCAACAGTTGATAAAATCTGTTTCTTTTAGATTGGCTTTCTTTGCTTGAAACTCTTATTTAGGCCTCCCCTGGTTCTGATTGTTTCAAACTAAACTGAACTAAAGAACGGCAGGTGAATCTGAAGGGTACAAGAGAACTGCTTCATTTTTCTTCTTCAGGAGAGGTTTTATTGAAAGCTGTTAGTTGCCCTAGAAAACCTTAAGAAAAAAAGCCCTCTCCTCAGGCTCCAGGAATAGATTGCTGATTAAATTCAAAATAAATTAAAGGAAGAACAGATATGAAATAGCAACAAAAATATTTTTTCTCCAAAGGAGTTGTTGTATCTGGAAGTTTGTTGGACATAATGTATGCCTAGTTATGTCTGGATGTGCATTCAAAGTAAGGCTCAGTCTTCTAGGAAACAGACTCAGTCTCCTGGATCCTTTTTAGCTTTTAGAAATAAGATTTTGCTGATTTTGTGTGTGTGTGTGTGAATAGCAGCTACTGGAAAGCCATATGTACTGCCTCACTTCCCTGCAATCCTCTGATTCTGTTACTGAGAATTAGAAACAGTTCCATTAAAGCACTGTTGTTGGTGGGTTGTCCATGTGGTTTCTTTTCTTTCTTTTTTTCTTTTTTCCTTTTAACAGTTGCCACTCCATGCCACCTGATGCAATACATGCTGCTGTATGCTCCTTATTATTGATGGCTGTGCTGTGGGGAGATACTTTGGAGCAGTAGTTTAGTGCACTTGCCAGGTATATCACTCCTGTAAAAAGTGGCCATGTGTGGGAAGAACCCACAGCAAATTGCGTTGTTACATGGTTTTTATTAAAGAAATCTACTATAACAAGATTAAGGCTGCGAAATGCCTCCTGCAGTGTTTCTGTTGCAACCTCAAGTACGGAGTCAAGGGTACATGTAGTATGAGATATTTAAAAGACTTAGTCATAAATGCTTCTTGACCTGATTCCTTTCTAGTGTTCCCAGTGACAATTATTGTCATTTCAACTATTTCTCATTGCTTGCTGCGTGGACCCATGTTTTGTTTAATGAGAACATGATTTTCATTTTTAGAACAAACGTATGTAGTTCTTAGTGTGTTTTTCTGTGCTCATCAGTGTAACTTTCACAAAAATGCATGAATTTTTCACAAAGCTAGAGTGGCTAAGGTGATAGTATTACCCTGAGTACAGAGAGATTAAAATCAGATGTGTTCACAGCTTTGAGATATTTGCTATAAAGTATCAGAAATTTCATTTATACTTTCCTTGGGAACATAAAACTACAAGTTTTTGTATGTTCAGCTCTTGCCAGCTTTCACTGCAGGTTAGTTATAAAAAAAACCAAAGTAATATGTTATTAGGGGTTGCATATGAGGTTTTCTGTTACTGATGTGCCCAACATCAAATAAGAATGCTACAACAGATGCAGTAGTAGAATTAAATTATCGAAGACTGCTTTAGCAATAGGTCCTTTATTCTCTTCCAGCATATGCTTGCAGATACAAACAAATGGTGGTCTGATCATGCAGACTTTTTCTTTTCCTCTTTCTAAAATACGGTGAGTTGCTTATAAAAGGGTAGAGCTGCAGAAGCGGACAGGGGAATCTGGCTTTGCATGTTGTCCTGTAGCTGTGCCACTAAATGTGAGCAGGAGAATCAGACAGCCATTACTTGTTGTTTGTATTAAGCAGAGCCAAGTCAAATATTCAGCTTTTGCCAAGCCCTTAGCAGCTAGGTCATTTGTTACCTATGAATTGTGTATTGATATTTAAAAAATGATATTAAAATACTTGCATGGGGCTTGAGAAACTGTTGATTGTATTTGGGTAAAACAGAATTATTGCATAAAATCAAGTGGAATGTGGCACTGTTCTTTCTGTCAGTTTTTTAAGTTGGCTGATGAGACACATTTTATTCAGAAATAGCCCATAGCATAGTACTGTGGTCCAAAATCTGGAACTCAATGCCATATTAGGTATAGCTGCAATCGGTTGCAATTTTGTTGGAATGATTACACATGGGGACTGGAATGTGGAATATGAACATGGTTATTAGCACATAAATGCCATTCTGATGGTTAGCTAGCATTTCATTGTTTGGGCAAACTACACTCCATTTTAACAGAGTTTCTAACATTCTCCTAGGATCTTGCAGCACCAGCCTATGAAATTGTCACACTGACTGAGCAAAGCTGATGTAATTTGGATTGAAACCAATGCTCTTTTCAGATGAAGGCTCACTATTTTGACTAATAGACCTAGTGGAATTAAGTGGAAGAATGTAGGTAGTATAGTAAAATGTTTGTTGCATGTAACTGGCAATGAAGACCTTGTCACTATGTCTGTGTACAGTTTTACCCATACTGCGTTTTTAAAAACAGTAAAGGATTCCTAAATAGCCAGGAAAGGTCCTATTTGCCTAATAAGCACCTCTGCTCCATGAGCAGCCAGAAACTCAAGGCAACCACAGCAGTATGTGAGGCACTAGGGTGATCCCAATTTAGCTGCTGGTTTCTAACTCTAGTTTGCCATTACTGGAAAACAGGTACAGAGCATTAGCAAAGGGTGGAGGAGAGAGCTCCAAAGTGGTAAACAAACAAGCAGTTCTGGCTGCTGCTGCAGCTGTCTAGGAGGGGATTCTGCAGGACAATAAGGACCTGCAAGCAAGGCTTCAGGGAAATGGTGCTAAGCTCCAAAGCTTATTTTTATAGCACTGCAGAAGCAGCTACGTCAGAGCAGAATGATTTTTATCTGCCACACAATATAAAATAGCGTTGTTGGCATGATACTTTGAGTGAAGAATATGCTTGTCTTTTCCACCTACTTGAAATTAAGGATTGGCCCCTTTTTTTTAATGCACCTGTGCTGGGCCCAATTGACAAGAAGTGTATTCTTTAAACCCTGTTCCGAACAGAGGCTACGCTTGCTTTGGAAAGCACTGGCAGAGTTCCTCTTTGTCTGTGTGTCCTTTGAAGGACAGGCTTCACGAGGCTACAGTGGTGTTCTTGGTATCTGAGATGACACTATTTGAAAACAAAATAGGACATACCTCAGAGCTCTTGTTTCAGGCTTCCTGCAGTCTCAACCAAATATAAAGGTTCATATGTATACTGTGGCTGCATTTTCACAAGTCTTTCACATCTGTAATGGCAAGAATCTAGCATTAAAAAACTGAATGGCCTGAAGTGGTAGCATTTCCTGACTTTACTTGCTTTATGGGGTGCTGTTCCTTATGCTTTGGGAAGTGATACAGTATATGTAGCGCTCTGTGCTCTAGACTAGCTTTCCCATCCCTGTGCCATATAGCGATCCAAGAGGGAATGTATAATAAGCATCATCATATGAATTAGTAAAAAAGAATACTGATTAAATGACATTGTTTCAGGGGTAACATTTTTTAGTGTGTATGGAGTTTCATTTTTACAAACTGCTTTGTTACTTTTTTATTTCATCGTTGCTACAATTTGCTAGGGATAACGAACACTGTAATTCAGCTGCATTGGAACGGGATGGAAGAATTGAATCTCTTGCAGGTCTGCTTTGTGAGGTATAGGAATGAAGACAGTAGAGGGAGGTAGTATTTTCTGAGTAATGGCATTCATAGCAGTAAAAATTTACACAGAAGCATCACACAGCAGATCCACCGACTGGTCCGGTATTTTATTTACTGATAGTGCCACTGTAATGTCAATATTATGAGATGATTATCAAACAGAAATAAATCAAAAAAATGAAATCATAGGAGCCTAGATTAAAAAAGATCAGAACGCTGAGGAAAAACACAGCTGGAGAGAGATTCAGTTATGTAAATTAATGAGAATATTTAGGCGTGTGCTTCTAAATGAAACGCTTGTTATATTTTGCTTGCAGTGCTTTATGGTTTTAAATGCTTTATTAGTTGGGTAGGTGAGGACTTACTGCAGATGATTATGATTCAGAAATTAAAAATATTCCAGAATCTCTGTCCTTTCTTTATGTGGTGATTAGAAATATTTCCGTGCAGTGGAAAATATCCTCAGTACTGCTTGTTGAGCTGCAGTTATGTACACATGCTGAATTTTACATGAGTTAGATGAAGATGTTACGCCCCAGGTGTCTGAACTTCATGCAGCAATACAGACTTAGCAGCAGTCAGTTTTTTACAGCTGAGCATAGGTATTTGGTGTTCCCCAGTGTGGCAGGGAGAAAACCATTAAGTGGAACACAGAACAGTCTAATGGTATCCCAGGTCACTGTAAATGAGATGTGTCTGACCAGACAGGAATGCCTCATGTATACGTGTCCACTTCTCAGCTTGTCCAGACCTTCTACAGGGCCAGGGAAGAGGATGCTTCTAGGACACTTTCTTGGGTGCAGTTTAACTTGTCCCAGGATAGATGGTTCAGATCAGGTGAACTTGCCCGTTCTTCACTGATTATGAAAGAGATCCTGAAGGCATTAGCTTAGAGGTATATATATATTTACATTTGGTCAGGTGAATGCCATGTCTAGACTTTGATTTTGGCCTTGAAAAATACTAAATTATGGGTGGAGCTCATTAGGTTCAATCTGCCCAGGACTGGAAGGGTTTGCTTTTTTTGGTTTTGCTTCTTTGTTTGTTTGTTTGCTTGTTTTTTTGCCATCTTATAAGAATAAGTTTAACATCTGGGATTCATTTTTACCAGCTTGGTCAGTCACACAGTGCCAGAGACAAGGCACCAAGGGGCAGGGAGGGAGTCTAACGGGACAAAAGCAACAATGAAAAGTCTCCCTAAAAAGTAT
This sequence comes from Ibidorhyncha struthersii, assembly GCA_013398815.1. Lineage (NCBI taxonomy): Eukaryota > Metazoa > Chordata > Aves > Charadriiformes > Charadriidae > Ibidorhyncha > Ibidorhyncha struthersii. Next base: position 471,952 of record VZSZ01010368.1, read on the forward strand.
GTCAATATGTGGCCTTTCCCCTAATGTAGGGCTAAAGTAAATGTTGGTTTACATGATTAAAGTAACAGTTTCATTGGTAGCAGTTCTGTAAGCAATGAATATATAGCCACAAAATCCGTAGATGCCTATTGGCTCTTCTGAGTAGGATCTTCTGAGTTACTTCAGAGACACTTCTGAAGACTCTGCAGTCATCTTGCTGCAATAATGTGGGCTGATAGCAGCAGGAGTTCCTTTGCTTTCACAACCAGAAACCTCATTCCTCTCTTGCTTTTTAAAATTGTGCTTGTGTCTTGTGTTTCAGCTTGGGATCACTGGCCCTCCGAGTCTTGTCACGAGCCTTCTCAGTCACTGTTAACATTCACCACAGTCCAGTTCCCACTGTTGTGAATTTTTGTACTTGAGTAGATTTACATTAAACTCCCAGGAAGCGAAGTTTAGACAAGAATCAGAGCATAAACAACATCATTATTGCGCAGTAACTGCTAAGTGTGTTTGGTGGCCATCTGGAACTGAGAAATATACTTGCTTCTCCTGCTGTAGTGCTACATGTAGTGACTCTTCATGTTTTTGTTTTTTTGAATTCCCTTCTGTTTCAGGTCATTGCTAGAAGCTTGGCTGTGAGCAGTTGATTTTATTTTACCTCTGTACTATTATTCATTACTGCACATATTGCATCAAAATGCAAGTCAGCCTGACTTGAGCAAGTCAGAATAAAAAAATACACTTCTAGTATTGCATTCTGTATGTTGCCAATTAAAAGAGAATAGTGGTTTTCCCGCAGACTGAGAGCAGGTGCTTCTGATCATGATGGTAACAAATGATTTATCAGGGAAGAACAGGGATGAGGAAACATGGCTAGTCAATGCCAGGAGATTACAGATCTTTAATTAAACTGCCCAGTGGCAAGTTGGTCTAGCTGTCATTGTCTGGGGAGGAAAGCTGCTCCTTTCTAATCCCAGTGGACAAAGACAGTCCTTTTCTCTAACCTTCGTGATTTAGTACTCCACTTAGGTGCAAGTGACTGCGTACTGGTGCATTGAGCTACCATGAAAGGATTTGAAACTATTTTTCCTCCTGGCTATTGGCTGAATCCAGTATTTAAAAAATAATAATAATAATAAAAAAATTCAGAGAACTTCTTCTAGCAAGCTAAATTGTTTTTCTGTCTTGAGTCATTGGATCTCAATGTGTCGAGTGTCTTTTATATCATGCTCTCAAACTCAGAAGGCTTGAGAAAGTTACGCTTGTGAGGCTCAGTAGTTTCTGAAAAGACCAGAGAAAAACCTTTGATCTTTACTGCCAAATCCTGCCTGCTTAAATCTTCTGCTTATGTTACCTGTTTTGCCTCTCCCTATTCACCAGGGACTGCAGGACAGCAACGCTATGTAGGACTTGCTTATTGTATCCCACTGGCATTGCTGAAAGACCTCAGCTCCAGCTAATTACAAATACAGAATAAATTAGGCAATGCTAACAGTTCAGCATCAGTTTTGATTTCTGCTGCCTACCTCTGCTAATTTCTGTTCCTTTTACCATCCAATGGTACCTTGAATACCTTGCTCTAGTGTCTTCCCACCTACTTAACTGAGATTTTAAGTCAGATACCCCCTTAATCTGTTGTCGTAAGCCCATGGTTTCAGTCATCCTCTTGAGATGCCTCTTTCCACAAAGTTATAAAAGATAACAGAAATCAGAATTGTTTGTGTGATGATTTAAACATGAGATCAAAGACTCTGATGATGTTGTCAAAGTGGTAGTGTTAATTCCACTCAATAGTCACTGCTGTGCTCTGACATTAAGCCAGGAGATTATAGCCTGTGGCAAGCAAAAGACCTTCCTGTCAAAACACCTTGCTGCTTGCAAGTGCTGCACAATGATAATGAAAACCATGGGCTTGACTATTCACTGCAGTTTGCAATACCCTCACTCTCACTGGGTTTGCTTCTGGGAACAAGCAACAGAACTTCACATGAGCCCGAGGACTCTCCATAGTAGCCCTTTCTGCTCCCCAGCCCTCTGCATGGGCTTGACAATTCCCTTCCCATCCCTTCAAATCTCCAAATCTTCAAGACACTAGTTACATCGTTCAGCGCAGTTCAGTTTTAGAAGGAGCAAGGTAAACGTGAAGAAAGGAAAGAAGAGTTTAAGGATACTTCTTTCACCAACACGGCTTAAGCACTGGCCTTTCAGGAATCTTCTGGCTCCTGTCCAGCTCTAGTCAACTTCTTCCACCCCACAGCAATTCAGTCTGAGATCCCACACACAGCACTGACTCCAGAAGCATTTGGGGAGTTCACCTGAGATGTAAGGATGTCCAGAATGCTGTGCTGAACAGCACAGTAGAGCCTCCGTGGTGAAGTCTGTCCCACCAAAGGGTCCGGATGCCCCTCATCAGATCTTTGTTGTCATGAGGTGACCTGCCTGAACAGCACCTGAGATCACCCTGATGCCTACACCCCTTCTTCTATGAAGGCTTTCACAGCTCCACCACATCAGGCTGTCAGCCCTCAGAATCAGTCTATGTCCTTCCAAAATATTTTTCCCTTGACTGAGTGTTAGCTCAGCAGATATTTTAAGGTTGATTCTTGGGTGGCAAACTCAGAGGCAGAAATCTGCTACAGCAACCTTCAAAGCTAGTTGAGCAGAATCACAAACTTTGTTACCTAATTCCTGCCTAAACCCTGTGGAAGCACAACATGTGATGGCATTGACTTTGCTCACACCTTTTCACTTGTTTGGTCATGTCCAAATGGGCAACTGAGGCAGCCAGTGCAGGAGGAAAGGCTGGCAGGAGGGTAATTGCACCATGAGGAATCCAGTTTTTGTCAAGAAGCACTGAAAGCAGAACTCACCTGAACAGTGCAATGAAAATATTGTGGGACTTTTCTCCAACAAGATCTTTGAACATCATGAAGATTTCCATGGGCTCCTCCAAATGTTGTAAAACATATGATGTTTGTCTTTGATGGTGAATTACATAATGTGCCATTTCCTAAATGATTATGTTTTCCAACTTCCAGATGTTGGCAGAAGCATGCCATGGTCTAAGTGGACAGGTCTGAATTTGGATAAAGATCTGATGGAAATTAATCCAAATGCACTTCTTGTGCATTTTGTGCTTCTGCTTGCAGATTTCTGTTTCTGTTTGGGCTTTGCTATTAGAAATCATTCCATGGCAGCAGGAGACTGTGATGAAATCCTTATTGTTTCACTCTTTGCAGAGATGCCTGATGTTAATTACCCAGGAAAATATTATATTTAACTGCAGCATAGAGATTATGGAGCTTTTCTAGGAATATGAAAGTACTGTGTTTGAAAAATAGTAAATGTTGCAAAATAAAACAATATAAATGAAAATGTTTACCTTCCAGACCTTGCTACAGTTTGGAAGAAGACTTAACACGATGCTATTCCTGAAGGACCAGAAGTGGCCTGGGTTACTGTGTCTGCAGAAGTACAAACTTCAGTACACAGACAAGCTTCAGACAATTGTCTCCGTTCCAGATTGGCTTTCTGATATGCTTCTGATTCCTCTGTATTTAGTGTATGTTTAACAGATTCTGGAGTCTGTCAGGCATTAAAAAAAAAAAATCACTTAATTGGTGGCTAGTCATAGGGATTCACAGGAAGCATGTTTTTGTGATGAACAGTGTCTTGGCCACCACACAAAGGGTTTGCTGGGTACCTCAGGAAGTAAAGCAGGGCCCCTGACATCTTGCAGCTTTGGCTGTAACTTGAATGTTTGGTGTTTGCTGAGACTCAGAGGGAGGTCTGTAAACACACACATATACCCCATTGCGGCAAGTGGGTGTAGATGGTATTGTTTGTTAGGTGTTTTTTCAAGCCTTATCTCTATAGGGAGCCCAAGGAGTAAAATAATTTTTACTCCTATTAGCTATTACTCATTTTTATTGTTATTATTATCAGGAGTCATAAGTCACATGGCAGTAGTGCCATGTGTCTGAGTCACAGGCATTGTGCTAGGTTTTGCATAAACATCACCAAAAATTTATTCATTGCGGTGAGACTGTCAGTGTAGAATCCCTGGAAAGGGATCTTTTCCTTGGAAAATGGTATGTTTGACATACATTTTTGGTGTTCTGCCTTTTCATTTCAACAAAAGGAATGGAGTTTTTGACTCTGAGGGTTTTTTCAGCCTTTCAGTTCTGAAACCCAAGTGTGGCTGAGAGCTGGACGTGATTTCAAATGCTGGAGCTAGAGCTAATCTTTCATTTCTGCAGCTGTGTTACAGTCTTCCTGAATTAGAAGAATTACTGTTTAAGGATAGCAGACAAGCAATTCCCAACAGCTTCCCTGGAGCCTCACAAAATAATTGCTGAGACTTGAACTATGGAAAAAAGCCTTCTGAAAAGACTGAAAATTAAGTAGGCTGAAGATAAAACCAGAGCTTGTTCAGTAACTGCATATGGCTCTTGGCTTTAAATATTCTGAAATGTTTCTCAGTGAAAGGTAATCAAAGGCTATGCCAAATTTTTCATCAAATCAGATTACATGGGGAAAATAAACACAGGGTTTTGGACAGTTTGGGCAGTAACTTCATAGGGAAGCCTAGAGTCTAAGGAAGAGGGTATCTGGACACTGGATGGGCAGTGACAGTGGAAGGGCAGCTCTTGTCGTCTTGGCAGTACTGGGCAGACCTGTTGAAGCTGTAATAACGCATGTGTGAGTCTTAACGTTTTGAAGAAAATTGGGCAGAATCCAGAGGTGTGCTGCCAAACAACAACCATTTTTTTGGGAATGAGCCAGGCTGTGGAAGGAAAAGAGAACATGCATCCTGGTCTAGGTGTAGGTGGTGTAGCTCTTGGAAAACAGCCAGCAGTGCTGGGGAGAGAAGCCTGCTGAAAGTGATTTTTAACAGCCAGTTCCATTAAATCAGCTCTGTGTTTCCAGCTCAGCTCTGGCACAACTAGCCTTGGAAGTCTTCTCCTACAAAATGAGTGTCAGGGATCTGTAAGTGCCTCCATGTGTTGAGTACTGAGGATAGAGTAAGGTCAAGCGTATTTTAAAGTGGCAAAAGAAGGGATGAGAATAATGCATGTGTTTTGCATCTGAAGCTAGAGGGGATTATTCATCGCCTTTGGAATCTGCACATAGTTTGTTGTGATGTAGGCTGTCAGATCCATCCTGCTGCAAATAAATCACTGTGGGTGAGCCAGACATGTATTTGGTTCAGTGTTTTCTGTTTTTCATTGTTGGAGGGAAGAAGGAAAAAAGACATAGCACTGACACATCAACTCGAGGAAATCTTGCCTGAATTGTTTTGGGGAGGAACAAAAGTGGCTTTTGCTTGGCTAGTGCAAAAACATTGTTTTTCAATCATAGCATTTTCATTACTGATGTTTCAGTGCTTCTGACATCATCCTGTACAAAAATCCTGGGTTTGCAAATGTCTCTCTCAAAAAGCCACAGTCTCACCTCTCAGTTGTGAAGATTTCTGCGGTAAAATTCCAGTATTTAGCTGTGCAACTCTGGTGAATAGTAAGAGCAGAATGAATTGCTTATTGTACATACTATCTCTGTAAGTTCACCTTTGAGTAGGGTGAATTGTGAATTACCAATGATTCAGTCCTGAATTCCTTCCTAAATTTGTTTCTAAACAGTCCTCTGACCACCCAGAAGCTTATTAGAGGGTTATGGATCAAATATACTTGTCTTTTAAAGAACTCTTAAGTTCACTGGAGTTCTGTCAGGACTGTATACAATCTAGTCTTCATTATCTTCTATTTCTTTCCATGGTTACCAAGTTTTTGAATTTTCAGTATTCTTAGACTAGCAAGAATCATGCTGAGTAGGAGCTGAAGATACTTAGTATCTTTCAGGTTTGAGTAAACTTTTACTTTTTCAGTAAAACATTGTTTTCTACAGGACTAGGAGTGTGTCTTCAGGAAGGTGTTTCATCTGCAGACAACATCTGTCTGATCTGTGCAAAAAGTATTTTCTTATTCTTTTGCATATTTTCCTACATATCACTATATAGGTTTCACATAAAAAGTATTATACATTCTAACGAAACAAACTGTTGAATTCTTAGAAATGCAGAACATCTGTGCCTTTTTTGAAATTAAAAGGGATTTTCATCATTTCTGAATTCCTGAAAGGTACATTATGAGGATTTCAAAACACGCCAGTTTTAAAGACAAAACTTTAACATTCCATGAGCAAAAGAAGAGGCGACAGCAGAGATTTAACAGAAAGAAAACAAGTCCTTTTACTAAAGAAAAATACTTCTCCTCACCTGCCGGGTTCCAAAGAATGTTTTACTGCAATTTTTTTTTTCCCCAGATAAATAGTCCAATTCTACTCTATATTGTCTTTTTTTGTGCTACAGGATACCACATTCAAACCTAAAAGGCTGACTGCTGCTTTTAAGCAAGACAAAATGAAATGCTTTTATTCCAAACAGTGCTGTATTTTCAAAATAGCAAAAGCAATCTCTTTGCAGTCAAAGAATTATTTTGATGGAAAGTCTAATTCTTCTGTCAGTTTTAAATAAAAACAATAGCTTTTTCAACAGACAAACCCATTTTATTTTACAAAAATATTCCACAAAACAAACACATGTTTCAAAACACTTAAAATCCTAAATTAATCATTTTTAGACTGAAGTCTATCCCTTTGATCTCCACGGGTGAGCTGCATAACTAAGACATTTTCCTTTTGCTAATAGACAAAAGTATCTCCCCAAGAACAGTTTGGGAAAGGGGCACTTTTTAAAGGAAGTGGTTGCTGCTTGCATGGGGAGTTAAGACCTATGGGCAGTACAAGGTCAGCCCAAAAGTCGAGCCTGCCCCATGGCCAGTCTGGGACAAGAAGGGCTAGTCTAAAGAGATAGAAAGCAGTGCACGTGCCTTGGTGTGAAGTCCCAGAAGGGCACCTAGGGCTGATGTTATGGCTAAAAGAAAATAGAAAGCTGGAGCATGAAAGGCACAATAGGAACAAGCCCCTAGGGCTGCAAAAGCAGCCGAGAAGGCTAATCACCCAACTGAGAAAGCCTCTTTTCCTCCTGAAAAAGCTCCTACAAAGGCAGCACCTGAGCAGCAGACTGTGATTTCTGTGTTGGCGGAGGGTGCTAATTTGCCAGACCCTTGGCTTTGTTAAGCACGCTGCTGACTTTCAGAAGGAAATAATGGTCAACAGCAGATTCCTGGGGAGAGGTGTAAGAACAGGGCTGGAAAATAGGGACATCTTGACACGTTGTCTGTTTCTGAGCTGCAGACGGCATTTTTCTATTTAAAAATGTGGGACTTATCTTCTCTACGTGGATTTATCCACCCACTCCTGGTACTTCTCTAAAACATTTCAATTTGCAATTTTATGTGGCAAATGCTCCTTCAGCTTAAGTACGTCTTGGGTGAAAAAATGTTTTGTTACCTCCCAGCTGCTTTTGAAGCTCTCTGCCTCTTGTGCTAGGGCAGATGGCAAGCAGGCAGAAACTCTCCAGTTTCTCTGTGTTGCTTGCTGCTTCCTCATGTTGGCTCTTTTTCATTCTTCTCAAGTGCTCATTATACAGGGCTTTGTTCTGGAGAGCGTTGAACTTGCTTGTTTCCCACCAGCTTCAGGAGAACCTTGAAGTATTCAGCATCATAGAGAAGGCAGTTGGCACTTCATCAGATCAAGCTCTTAGCAGGGGGATGTCCTGGAATTAGCAGAGTCTCATGCTGTAAATAGTTTGCTCAGTTATTGGTTTTGTACCAAATTTGATTTGATTATTATGCAGTATACATCTTGCCAAGTTTTGTGCTGAAACTTGACTGTGAGTAGATTGAGGAGTATTTGTCTTGCAGGCTTTTCTTCTTACTGTTTTGGGTTTTTTTTCACACAACTTGAATTTCAAAGCATAGGTCATCCTCTGCACCTCTGAAAATTGTTAATGTTCTGCCTGCAAGCTGTAGCGTCTCACACATGCAGGTAATTTTGATGATATGTCAGTGTGTACACTGTAGCTCTCATATACGGAAAGGAGGTTCAGTCAGAATTCAAGCTTCAAGGCGGGATTTAAATCAAGTTCAGAGCTAACTTATGTGCTTTATGCTTTTAAACTGACCTGAACCCAGTGCTGAATCTGATCAGCCTTCATCTTTGGTATGCATGGGAGCTGAGACTTGTACTAGATTTGTAAAGACATTTATGGTGGTGTGCCAGATGCAGTCATAAAATCACTTCATTCTCCTTTCTCAGGCAGACAGAAATAACAGAGAAAGTCAAACGAGTGGCATGTGATTTGCCTCAGGCCAGCAGAAGTTTAGGACTTCTGTTGTGATTGCCAGCTATCATTGTGCTGGTTCCCAGACTGCCATGTGCTAGGCATCAGCTGCATACTAGAGACTGCACTCTGTCGTCTGAGTTCTGGGACTTGGTGTGAACCTTGTTCTTACTCCCCTCTCCTTCCACATCCCATTTCTTGCTCTCAGTCCTCTTTCAACACAGCCACTGGTTGCAATGCAAAACAACCTTTTCAGTGTAGTGTGTCACTCACTTGACATTGATATCTTAATGTGCCACAGCTGCCTTCAACTGCGGACTGAGTTTTTCTGTTTTGTAAGGTATTTGGTTTTGATAAGCTCCCTCCCCCTTCATTCCTCCCCAGTGATAGCGCAGCAAGCTGCAGCTTGAACATGGCTCGCAGGCTGTTGCAAGGCTCTGCAGAGCAAATGGAGCAGCTGTTTTCTCACACCACCCACGGAAACAAGGGCAGTGTGTTTCACGCTGCAGCTGTTGAGCAGAAGCCATGATTCCTCCTTTAGCATGAGCTGAAACTCCACGTCACAGTGCTGCTCTGAGGTCACCCTTCAGTGTGGGGAAGTCGCCTGCTAGAAAGGCATAGGAAGCATAAATGGTAAGTGAAGAAAAGACTGAGCTCATCAGTATGGGTCTACCTTGATATGGCACTTTCATAAGTCAATGAGTCATATGGCACTCATTCATAAGTCCTGTCCGCGGTGTGCAGCCAGAGGCTTCATGAGTTTGGAGAAAAGAGAGGCAAAAGCCTTCTCCCCAACACATCTATGATCACAACTGCAGACCTAAGATACGCTGTCTGATCTCGACATCTCTGCTTGCTTTTGGGCTGGGCAGAATGAAGCTAGGGGACGAATGTCAGCAGGTGTGGGTCAGTGTAGTCCAGTCTGATGTTGCTTTTCCTCTCAGACTTCTGTTTCTTCAAGCAAAATAATTTCTGTTGAGTGGAAGACCTTGGGCTGTGACCTTCCCTTGCTCTGCTCTTGAGGAGAGTAAAGCTCCTGCCAGGCTTTCATCCACTGGAAAATGGGATAATTGTGCTTTCTTCCATCCATGTGCACACGTTGTGGCAGCTGTCATCGTTTGTATCTCTGCTTTTCTGGCTGTTGACTAGGGTTCCTGTGGGTCACAGTAGTACAAACAATACTTGTCACTAGAAACAATGCCACTTGTCATTTGATCAAATATTTGCATTTAGTTATTCTCTAATAAAGTTTGAGCTCTGCAGTATTAACATTGTCATGCTCACTAGCTTGAAATTAGTTTTAGAATATAAGTGAGCAGGAAGCCAAAACAGCCATGGTGAGAGATCAGCCTGCTCTATGGATCCTCTTGCTTGTGTTTTTATTGTTCATAGAAAGCACAGTTTAGGGAAGGAACCTTTTACCAATCAGGCATTCAAATCTTTACTCTTCAGTGTTACATGGGCTTTAAATTGTCAAATTTGATCTGCTTTGCAAACTGTAAAAGTTTACTGGCTTCCGAATCAAAGCTTTAGAACTTCTCATCCTGCTATCAAAAGCCTCAGAGGGCATTTCAAATGCTGAGTAGTACAAACCACTTTTATGGTGTTTATTTTCATTTTCATGAGAGGCTGTTCTGATATTAATGAGATGAAAACACCCTATTTGTACACTTTAAGCCCCCTGGATACAGTGCTTTCTGAACAAGTTTAATTAGAAAGATATGAATTAGATGTTCCAAGAGTATTTTCAAGGAATAAAACAGCTGTTGCTCTTTCCTCCTCTTCCAAACTAAAGGTTGTTTTTGGAGGAATTGGGCAAACTTTTTGTTTTGTCTCAGAATGGTGACTCTTGCCAAGTTGTTTTTGGATCCCAAATGAAGTCAAAACTTGCAAGAGTCTCATCCTCTTGTGACTATAGTCAAAGTAAGCCTCTTGCACCTGGAGAAAAAGCTCTTTCTATTTTTTTTTTTTTTTTTNNGGAAAAATATTGTGTTACTGTTCACCAAAGAGTGTCAGAGTGTCCTTCAGGCTGGATAGTAAAGCTTACTGATTTTTAATTTAGGTTTAACTTGCTGTTAGATTCACCCTGAGGTAGAGCTTGAGGCTATATTGACTACTTTTTCATACTCTTTGCCTGATGGAGTGCCATGTGTGACCTAGCTGATTTTTGCAGGAGGAAAAACTTCTGGGCGTGCTTTATCCTCCACCTCTGGCATGATGCAGCTTGCTGTGTGGACAGGCTCAGGGCACAGACTATGCACCGTCCACTCAGCCTATCCCGCAGGGTTGTCACCTCACTGGCTTTTGGGCAGACTAGGCAGCCCAAAGGACTGCAACACTGTCTTCTCCAAAAACACAATGGATTCGTCAGCAATTGAGCGACAAGGAAATGTGGACAAAAGGAGCCCCAGATCTCAGGGCATCAGTCTGTCTCTCAGCTGCAGTGTGGAAATCACACTGGTAAATAGAATAAGGGTTCAAACTGTGTTTGAGTTAATGAATTAAGAGTCAGCTGTGCCATGCAGTCTCCCTGCTGGATGCCTAGCCTGTGGCGAACACAGGCTTGTTCCAACTTAATATAACCAGCAGTGGAAGTTGTGTAAGATTTGTTGAATACCATCTTTGCTGTATTTTAAGACTATAAAAATGGCTAGTTACTAAGTCTCCTCTAACAGACAATAAATTTTTACCCTGTTGGAATTTATTTGTGTGTCTGAGCTTTAGATGCAGCAAAGGAAGACAGTTCTGGCGTAAGCAGATCAAATGGGACATATTTCAAAAAGTAGAAAATGAGAATGTGGAAGGACCTGAAAGGCTCTCTGGGAATTGTACAACATGAAGTGACTGCTGCTGGGCACTGTGATACAGTTAGAGATGTAGAAGCTGTGGGAATACAGCTTCATGTTCCTCATGAGCTACTGGAGATTTCAAAGCAGAAGCCCATATAGAGACTAAGGAGGCTCTAAGCAACTCCACGGCCACACAGTTATCATCTTTTATTTGTGGATCTTCTATCATAAGAAAAGAAGTAAGATGGGATATTTCTGTGATGCAAATACAGCTGCAGCCAACAGGGCACCCACAAGTGAATGTATGAATAAGATACCTGGAGTGTTTCTCCTAAGGATAATCAGAAAATTGTTGGAAGAAGTAATGAATGGACAATAACGACTGATAGTGGAGGACGCCATGACCTGAACTGTGAACAAAGATATATTTTAAAATTACGTGTTCTAAGATTATTTTCTTATGCTCAAATCCCCACAGAAGATTAATTTCACAGAGAATTTCCTCAAGTATAAAAGAATGTAGCCAGGGTACTTCACATTCTGTAAGAGATGCAAAGCTCACAGTAAAATTATTCCTGGCTAACAGTATTACTTAATGAACTGTTTCTAGGCACAGCAGAGGAGCAAATGAACACAGGATTTGCACTGTTTGCTTCTCTTACCCATTTTTATAAAGGGTGGATTTTTAATGCCTTAGCTTCTTAAAATGTATCTTAGATAACCTTCATCCAAATCCCCATCTCCACTAAACTGTGGGAATAGGCATTAATCTGTCCTGCTCAAGTGCAGTGAAAAGAAGAAATTAATCATAGAATCACAGAATGGTTTAGGTTGGAAGAGACCTTAAAGATCATCTAGTTCCAATCCCCCTGCCATGAGCAAGGATACCTCCCACCAGACCAGGGTGCTCAAAGCCCGATCCAGCCTGGCCTTGAACACCTCCAGGGATGGGGCATGCACAACTTCCCTGGGCAGCCTGTGCCAGTGCCTCACCACCCTCAGAGTGAAAAATTTCTTCCTAATATCTAATCTAAATCTCCCGTCTTCCAGTTTGAAGCCATTCCTCCTCCTCCTGTCACTACATGCCCTTGTAAAAAGTCCCTCTCCAGCTTTCTTGCAGGCCCCCTTCAGTTACTGGAAGGCCGCTATAAGGTCTTCCTGGAGCGTCCTGTTCTCCAGGCTGAACAATCCCA